>OX421972.1:24588616-25188616 GCA_949128135.1 Parasteatoda lunata
CTACTTTGATCTGCCTGCGAAAGGACGAGGGTGCACGGTATCGGTCCATGTTTAACTGTTCTACGGTAACGTACTTGACTTCGTGCGTAAGTCGTCTACCTAGCAAAGTGGAGGAGCCACCCCCTCTGCAGAAGATCCAAATAGTGATGGCATGGATCCTCAGGGATGTTTCCCCGACGGTTACCCATTGTGCAGCTCTGGAGCAGCATAAATTAGGTACTACAAGTACTTATTGATCCTGCTTCGATTAATTACTTTTATGATAATTATGCATAAGCGATTAGGTTCTTTGATGCTCAGCCACGAACTCACGAATTTGTCCCGAAATGCGAATTTGTGGTGTCTCGCCCACCTCGGAACTGTTTCTTACTTCTGTTGAATGCTCGTAAATTATTGGTGGTCGAAATGAGTTACAGGAGATGCGTTGCAGAACTCTACCTAGGGCAACACTCGGCATGCTTTTGCGTGTGGATAGTCATAGGAGTTGGAAGAACATTAATTTTTATCTTGGAAAAGCTAGGAAAAGCTCAAAACTGCCTTAAACACAGTGCTTAAAGTAAGCATCGTGGAACTTTTAAAAAATATTTTTGTCACTATAAGTACAAAAAATATTATGACAGGAGAAAACATCGTAATACAACATTCTCATGCTCTAGACATGGAACCGATCTTCTCCCCAGATGGCGTATTCGAGTGTTGCAATCCCGAATTCCTTCATAAGCACTGATCTTTAGTGGTCACAAACCTGCGACTTCTTCATCGGAAACCACATTTGTTATTAAATCTTCTATGAAGTTGGTCTGACCTGAATAATAGGCTAGTAAATGTATAATTGAACAGAACCAACTACTAGTTGCAATCTCGGAAGTGAAGTTATTTAGTGACTTCAGGGCACGAACCTGCTACTTTCTTTGTCACAGACCAAGACTCACTACTACTCCGGCATATGCGGTTATTTTGAAAAGGTCAAAACTTGGCAACTAAAACCTGATCTAATAAAATACTTTAAACATATTTTCAACTTTTCTTCATTTTAAAACTTTTTTATGCGCTTTGAAATGTGTTTAATGTACTAATCTTTTACTTTAAGCATTTTATCTTCGTATTTTAATTTTTAGCTCCTTGTTTAAAATGGATTGTTTATTAAGGTAAGCTATTAATTTCTTAATCTAGATTCATAAATTTTTTAAAAAAATATATTATATTTTTAAATATTCAGTACGGTGATTTTTTAATATTTCATATTTTGAACAGCCAACGTAAATAATTGTGTTATTCTGAATCAAATAAATAAGTATATAATTGCATTTTTGTTTCTTTCTCTGAAATATACTACTGTATAATGAACAAGAATATCGTGCAAGATTGCTGGACCCACAGTAAACTGTCGATTTGAGTAATATTGGCGATTAAATGAAACTTCATTACCTTCAAATTTAATAAATTGATAAAAGTGCCTGCCCTGAATATAAACAAATTTCAATGTTGCGCATTATTAAATCGTAAATTTGTACAATCATGGTTCATAGTATTGAAATTACGATTCAATAACTAAACTTATTTCTAATATAATAATTAGGAAACTAGGTTTCTAAAGTTGCAAACATATATTTGCGTCTAAGTATAATTCAATTAAGGATTCAATTATACAAGAAGTTATGTAAGCGTCGCTCTTAATATATACTATTAAAGCCAGGAGTATTGAAAGCATGTAAAAACTGGTTTAATTGCCTTATGAAACTTTGAACTTTTATGAATGAGCTTTTCAACCGTTTATGAGAACCTTATGAGAACATTTTTGGACTTTAATGAAACTTTTATTAAACTTTTGAGAATTGCTTTTCAACCCTTGTGTTTCTTCCAACAATTAAACCGGTTTCAATTCCGTATTTCCACCTTCCTTGGTAGTGATTTGTTAGATTTTTATAGCCTTTTTCTTACTTAAATTATATTTTTTGAGTTTATTTTTTAGCATGGATACTAAAAATCTGTCTGATGCGAGGTAATTAGAGAACAGCTTTTATTTTTAATAATCTATAAACAAAAAATACAAAAATGTTTTAACTAAGCCGTTGACTGCACAATTGGATTCACTATCTTTAAATAAAAATAAGTGACAAAGCATTTGGTTCAGTGATTAATTATCAGTGATATTAGATCTCATATAAATATTACATAGAATCTCATAAATCATAACTTTAAGCGAAAAAAAAATTTTTTTTTTTCAAAATTTATATTATGTTGGGAATTTAAAAGATTATATTCATTATTTAATCACTTTTTTTATGGATTTAATCAATATCTGCTCTGAACAGCTGAATTAAAGAATCTGAACAGCAAAGGCTCAGGAGATAGAGCGTTCGCCGTCCAATGAGGTGAACCGGGTTCGAATCCCGGTGATGGCAGGTCGATACGAATCCTCACCCGGCTTGCACCGACCACAGTGCTAACGTGAAATATTCTCAGTGGTAGACGAATCATGGGTTAGAGTCTGTTTGACATCAGGCTTTCCGTGGGAGATTCTCGTGGTCTTCCTCTTCATGCAACACAAATGCGGGTTAGTTCCATCAAAAAGCCCTCCATGAAGGCAAATTTCACCCAATACTTATTCCCTTGTCTTCTGTATTGGGTTCAAAATTACAAGGCTACGAAGTTGAACATTAGAAATCGTAAACCCGAAAATTGGGTCGGCTGTTCAACAACGGTTATAAAAATATTAAATAATTAAAAGATCTGCTCTAATTGCAAAAATTTTGACAATTTTTACCGTGTGGTTTTCTGTTCGAGTAGTTAATTTGGAAATTGACTGAAGTGTAATATAAATCAAGGCATGATGGATTTGGACTACAGCATTTTACATAATTTAGAATTACATCTTGACATCAGTTTTTAAAATTCACCTAATCAGTTTTTAAAATTCAGCTGACCTAGCTATTTTTCCTATTTTTTAATCTGAAATGCGGGTTTGGTTAAGTTACAAAATACCTTTTGTTTGTTTTACCTTTTTTTTTTTTTTTTTGTTTGGTTTAATTTTTTTCTTTCTTTTTGGACGTTTAATTTTTCGAAAATTTTTGTTTGTATATTTTTTAAAGTATTTTTTGAGTCGACATTTTAATTGGTAATTTTATTAGTCACAATCGAGAGTTAACATTTTCATTTCTATTTTGAACGTATTATGAGTGAATCCGGATACTATTACTTGTCATCACTTTGTGTTTGGCCATTTCCTTATCCTAATTCTGGAATTGAGGCTGTGCAATAAGAAACTTGGTTTGTTTATGGAAATGTCTGAATTTTCTTCGGGTTTATTAAAAACCTTATTATAACATTATAAACATCATTATGTTTATTATAAACATTAAAAATTTAAAGTTTGAAAACTAGTATTTAATTTATTTTCCAAGTTATTTGTATTAGTTTTAACATTTTCAGATATAGTTCGTTCACCAGGAGTTTGCACTTGGCTCCACCTCCTCAGACGAAGAATTCATTTTTTTAAGAGGAGAAACATCTCCGCTCTTGAAATTGAAACAACCCTTAATGCGCACCAAACGCAAACAGTGAATTCTTTTTCAGTCACTTACTTCGGTTTATCATCTGCCATTATACCTTTCGTTACTCCAGCTAATTAAATATATTTTTAATTTAAAAACTGCTGTATTCCCAGCAAAAAGTCTCAAAAAAAAGACAAACTATTCACTCAAAAGAGAGAAATATCATCAAACTTATGAAATATTTAGTGTTAAGAAAATGCACATAAAGATAGTGAAATAAATACATTTCTCATACGATCGCCAAATAGTAACCTTGACCAGGATTGTTCGCATCCTTCTCTCAAAAATCGCGAAATATTATCGTGAGATACCACGTGATGAAGGCGGAGCCAAGTGCCAACGCCTGGTGAGCAAACTATACATCCATATTTAATTTATAATTTTTTCCGTACTATAAGGGCATTCAAGTATTAAAAATAAATTTCAATAATTAAACTTAGAAGAAAAAAACATTAAAATATTTCAATAACTTATTTATCTTAACCCTAAGCAAAATATTAAAACTAAAATTTTAATTTTACTCATACAATCAATAAATTATATATACTAAAACACATAAAACAATGAAAAAGATAATTCTCTTATGCATTTTTTATGACAACCAAAAAAATCAATTTATGGAAAAGAAAATTTTCTAAAGAAAAAATAATTTTCAATAATAGCAAGTAAGTTTTCGAATTGTAAAAATAAACATATCTATAAAACAATGAAAATAAGATCAATATATAAAAATAAATATTATCAAATGAAATATTGATTGCATATAGGTTGATCTCGAACATTGTCGAAGACCTAGTTGTTTTTTTCTTTGACGATTCTTTTTCAAAGCATAACAAAAACTCTATTCTTCAACATTGTAGCGGTGTGGACTTCTATTAATTTTTTTTTTTTTTTTTTTTTTAAATAACTTGCATTTTATCAATCTGCCTTCTTTCTTTTAAAAAATCACTAAATTAAATTAAAAAAGAAAAGTTTAATTATTCATGTCTGGTACCTGATTTTTACGCTGCCGGCTTATCAGAACTTCGCAGAGAGTTGGGGAAAAAAGCAGGTTTCAGGCACCAGGCTATACGTAATTATTATTTATAAAAACATATTCATAAAGAGCTATGATTAAAGTGATACAAAATCGTTGTGCTCCTCAATAAAAGTTTGAGAAAATTTTGCGAAATAAATCCGTAAAAATATTTTATTTTAGGGAATAAAGAAAATCTTAATAATTATCATTGGTCTATTAAATAAGTGGATTGGAAAATTCCCTCTCACGGTTCATAAAGGGAAAATTATAAAAATGTTGATTCATGCATAACTTGAAGCCAAAAATCGATTAAAAGACAGATTGTGTATATTAAAGTATGAGAAAGAACGTTTAGTTTAGAACAATAAATTAAGAAAAAGATTTAGATAGAAGAATAGCATAAAAAGATTAGTTGAAGCTTATTATGTTACATGTCTATATATATAATAGTGCACTTATCTTTTCTTTCAGTGAAAACATATGGTTGAACTTAGACTCTAGAATAAACAAATACATATTTGCACCATACTTTTATTCAGTTTTCACGTTTGCTTTGCACCACATCATAACTCTTCAAGAAGCAACCCTTGCAACAGCCTCTTTCGTAGTCTACGACATCCTGTAGAATAGAGATCCATCCTGCACATCACTTACAGTAATGCTGGCATCTTTCTGTTTGTTTCTCCAGTACAATTCTAAAGGTCAGGATGACATCTTGAGACATTTTCTTGTTCTATTCTTCATGATGTACGTAAAGGGATTCATGGAATGCGTCCTCTGTATTAGCATTATTGCATCGTACATTGCAGCGACGCGCGATTGCATGCATCTTTGTTGGCATTGTGTTCATGAACTATTCGAGTTTGCAGTTAGGCGCCTTTTATTATGTCACTTGAAAGTGTATAACGACTTGAGATTTGTTTTAAATTTTTAGACTATTCTTTTTAAGGAGATATATTTATTCGTACCGTGCATTTAAATTGCTTGAAATAAACAGTTAAATTTTGTCCTATTAAAGAGATTTAAATGTTTGCTATATGTTTTCAAATTTTTTTCGTTGTTCCCTGCTTTATTGTTACCAATTTTGATAAAAATTGTATGTAACGAAGAGATTTTAGTCTGCCGAACTTATGTTCTGCTTAATTTAACTGAGAAGATTCTCTTAGCTTTGTGAAAGCTGTTTAGAAGTAGCTACTATACGGCCATCATGAGAAACACCTCGCGAGGATCCAAGTTCCTGAGTTGTTAGTTTTTTAAATACCTTAAAAAACATTCATAAAATAATAATAAAAAGTATTTTTATTTCTACCATTTGAATTTATTTTTAATTTTAATACAATTTGAATAAAACTAGACATAAACTCACCAAAGAGCTGTAAACTATTTAAAAAGTAATGTATTCTATTATTAATATTTAATATAAACTCGAGTCAAAAGAAAAAATTTCCAAATGAAATATTACAAAATTTGCCCCTCTGGATATACTGGTACAATGTTCTTAAAAATTAGCAAGAAAAGGTGCATTTTTAAACCAAGGTAATTCAATATATGAAAAGTAAATTTTTAAATGACCTTTTTTTTTTTCATTTTATTCGAGCTATGTTTTTTGAAGCAAAAGAGGGTAAATAAGTATGTCAAAAATGAGTGGCACGTGTTCTTTCGAATTATTTTGAAAGTAAATCTTTAATGGGAAATAAAATAATTAAAATTTCAGTATTATTAAATAGTATTTATATAAATTAAAAACTTTACAAATTAAGAACTTTATAAATTAAAAACGTATAAAATTTTTATATGTTTAGAAAAAAATAATTAAAGCATCTAATAAAACTGGTTCAAGTTTAGTTAATTCTATGAATTTTAGAATTTATCAAAAATATTGCATACTTTACCCACAAGATGGCAGCGCTATTATTTTTTGAAGAAAAATAAAACTATATCTTCCTCCATCAGTGGCGCTATCTATTAAGGCTCTTAATTATTTTACTTGATATACATTTAATGTTTGCTTATAAAATAATTCTTAAAAATATGCTTCCGTAACCACCCCTTATAAATTGAAAATTTTAACCATTTTATGCCTTTTAAATTTTTCTCTAAAATTATAGACTCAAATTTTTAGGAAAATTTATGAAAAATGTGAAAGTAAGTAAGAATTATTTGATTATTAACGTAAAAAAAAAATAAATAAATAAAATCAAAATTATGGAAAATTTTGCATTAATTAAATTATAACGCATATTTTTAATTTATAATAAGAAAATAACTAGCTTAATATTTTATCCTTAATATATTATGTAAAACATATAAGTATTACTAAGCAGGATACTTCAGTTCATTACATTTGGAAAAACTCCGGCACATTAATAAGCATATTGTAATTAGTAATAACAAAACTGCTATCAAAAATTCTTTAATTTAAATATAGTAATATTTTCCATAAGAACTTGATTTTTTTTATTATGAAAATCAACATATTTTTACGTACATAATAATTAAACTTTAAGAGAAATAAGATATTAATATTTTACTGGATTATTAAAAGTTAAAAAAAAAATTACTATAAGTTAAATTACTATTATATTAATAAATTATCTTAATAATAATTATATTAACATTGATAAATTAATATTATATCAATAAATTACTATTATATCAATAAATTACTATTATATTAATAAAACTACTATAAGTAAAATTACTATAAAAATTACTAAATTCATTTTTCTCTAGTTGAGTTCTTCTATTCGCATTGATATTATTTTGCATCGAAAAGATTTCTCCTTGTTTCTTTCAATTGAGCTCAATTGTCGAAGGGTTGGATACATGAAGGAAAAAAATTTAAATATGGTTTCAGTCCCTTTTATTTAATTTTCTCAAATTAACTGATGGTGAATATTCCGCAGTATTTTTTTATGCTTGCAAAATGGTTCTAGGAAAAAAAGGTCCCGGAGAAAAAGGTACTTGGAAAGAAAGGTCCCGGTAAAAAAGGTACCTGTGTAGGGATAATTCTGAAGGGGAAAATAAAATAAAATAAAATAAAAGATTAAATAAAAAAATATAAAAGATTATAAATAAAAGATAGCATATTTTATATTAAATTATCCCCTTAGAAAAATAAAAGCAATAAAGAAATTAAATACACCCAGCTCATAAGGAATGAAATACCGCGACTCTAATTAAAAAGGACCAACACTTTCACCTCTAATCACGAATAAACATCCAACACATAAATCCTCCTAACTTCCCAGATTGGCTACTTTAAGCCTCACATTAGCAACTTCTTCACAAAATATAATATAAAATAGAAAATAACACATTTTTCACTTAAAAAAATTTTTAAAAAAAAGTAAAACATTATTGAAAAATTTAAATAGTATCTTCCCGCTTTAAAAAATAATCAAAGAAGAATAAATAAATGAAATAAAATTTAAAAAAAAAAAAAAAGCGTAATACAACCAGCCCATAAGATCAATGGTCTAATGATCTAATCTGAATCACCTCAATGATCTAATCTGAATAAAAAGAATATTCATTGAAACAGCGAGAAGCATTCATGCTGCCCAGAAAGCGAGAGGGGAAATATCCCTACAGATTTTCCCTATGGAGGTACCTTTTTTACCAGGACCTTTTTTTTCCGGGACCTTTTTTAACAGGAACCCTTTTTTCCGGGACCTTTTTTTCCGTCTACCTGCAAAATACGATCACTCAATCGCAAAAGATGTGAGGCATAGTTGGTTCTCTTTCTGATAAAATTATACTAATAAAGCTCTGCAGTCGGCTTTTCTTCTTTTTTTTTAATTCAAAAGGTAATTTGTATCCGACTGCTTTAAAAACGAATATTTTGACAAAAAATGACGTTTTTGTTTTTCTGCCTAGTAATAATGTCCAATTCTTCTAGTCTTCATACCTTTTTGTTGTTGAATTTGCGCCAAATAGAACTTTAGTTATAATAATTTTAGTAATGGATGATCTGTCAAACTTACCGGAAATTACAAAACCGAAACCGGAAGTAGGTAACAGTTTCGATTCCATTTCAAATTATGTGAATATTTCCCTGAAATATTTAATTTTTAAAAGCTCCTTGACTCTCGGCTAATAATCTGAATTATATTTTAATAAGATTTTGCGGTTTGTTATTATTGGCAGCACATGAAAAGTTTCGTATGTTATAACATACTATCCTATATTATCTTTAATTCATCATTTTATAAAAATATTTTAATTTTTTTTCTATATATGAACAAAAATTACATTTAGATTCATTTATGTATATATGTACAAAAATATTGTAAGATTTTTTTTATCAAAAACTCTTGTGTTGATTGCTAAATAAGTTGTTGATTCTTGGCGGTATTCGCAAACTACTTTAAAATATCGCTACAGAAAACTCCAGAAATTAAAAAAAAAAACTAAGCAATATAAATATTAAAATAAAATAATATATAAAATTAAATATTAAAATGAAAGCAATATTAAATATTAACATATAATAAAACTATTAAAATAAAACTAAGCAAATGTGTGAAAAAATGTGCCACCTATAAAATATAGCAACTTCCAGTTTCCAAACGTTCATAATTTCCAACTAAAATGCAATTATACACTATAATGACATTTTTCTCAAAATGAAAATTTTTTGCAATTTTTTGTCTACGAAAACCAAAACAACTCAAATAATTATTATAAATTTGTCTTCAAACTTTCAGTGAATGCTTCTTGTATTTGTGGTAATATAACAGACCTCCACAATTCAGATAACTGCATTATTTTTTGTTCTATGAAATGTTTTGTTGTAAACAATGCGAAAAAAATGAAAAACAATTGGAAAAATATGCTTAAGACACCATAATTTTTATTAGTTTCATGATATCATTTAAGTTGAGGTTCACAACACTCAGATGGTTATACGAAGCTACTCAAACAATTTGATCAAACTCAAAACTCTTATTTTATCACAAATGGAAAAAAAGAATAATATCAAAAAGTTAATTAAAGTTTAAATTGGCATAGTAAATAATACAATGATAATTATGGGCCTTTTGTAGTAGTTAAAAGTTGAAGTAAACATTTATTTTCTTAAAGTAAACATTTTCCTTCATTTTTAAATAGTAATCGAAATTTCCTGCAAGATATGAAAAAGAGTTTCCCAACAAAAGATAGGCGTTTTTTTTTTTTAAAGATAAAACCTATTTTGTATATGAAATACTAAAAATTGGTATTATATTTTTTTCTAAAAATGTTAATAGAACTCACTAATATCACCAACATACTCCCCAATATTGTAAACTAATCTGAATATTTTATTAAATTTATTGTATGCGTTAATGGATTAAAATAATTAAATTGAGACATAAAATAAAAATTGATTTATTTAAAATGCAGTTTTAGCGATGATTATTTGAATACATATAAGGTAACGACTTTTAATAGTAATACTAAAATAAAGAACTAAAATATGAAGTCCGGCAAGAATATATAAAGCAAATAGGCATTATGATGAACAGCCATTAAATCTACCAATACTATATAAAAAAAAATAAATAAAAATCTGAGCAACAACATGTGTTGTTGAGAAATAAAGAGCATTTGCTAGAGGGAAAATTATAATATGAATCGTTGACACTGTGGAAATAAAATATTACTGAGAAAACTCCTGATAAGCAATTCTATAAACTAGTACACAAGTATTTTTTCGGGCAAGCACATGGTACTAAATAGTTGTGGAAATTTTGAAAATGAAATATGAATAACTAAAACAAATAATGCAGTGAAAAAGTTTTCCTTTTCGAGAATATACATTATGCTGTACAGTTGCGAAAATTAAATTTTAAAGTAATAATATTAAATATATATATATATAAGTATGATTACCAGATTATAAAAAATTGAGGTAAGAACGTAAATAGAGGGTTCCTACTGAAGTGCGCTTGATTTGTTAGTTACCAAGGATGGGCCCGAAAATGGATGTGTGCAAGGTAATATTATACTGGATAATTTAAAGAAGTCTCCAATTAATAATTCTAGAAAATTAACTTTTATTTAAGAAAAAAATAAATAAAACAGAAAAGAGAGAGAGAGAAGGAAATATGAATTGCCTGTTATGCACAAATTTCAGCCACGGATATGCCCGAAATGGATTTGCACACGGTAAAAATTATATAAATTAACGAAGAAGTTTTTTAGTAAATTTATTAACAATAACATACAATTAACTTAATGATTTTATATAGAATTTAATTACCTACTTTATTTGGGGAACCATTGTTTTATTATCAAATTTTGTCTATTTGTTTCTTGGATAACTAAACATTAATACATAATCTTTTAATTCTATTCATTTGATTAAAAATGGTATTTAAATAGATGTTTTTAAAAACATTAGACTTCCAAGTAATTAGTTTATTTATATTAAAATAAAAATAATTTCTTTTATCCTATAGACCAACAAAGCAGATATTTTCTTCTTTTATAATATCCGAATCCAAAAAATTAAAATTATCATCATAATTACGAAGCGAGGTTAAAGTCCTCTTGGTAAATATTATTTAATAAAAAAGTATATTCATGAAAATTGAAGATAAATAAATCATCAACATTAAGAGTATAATTCTGTTTAGTGCAAAAATAAATTATCTAAGAGAGAGGAAAAATTAGATCCTGCTGGTATTCCATCAATTTAAAGAAAAATATCTTTTCCATTTCAAAGATAATTATTAAAAAGACAAAGATTAATTGGAATTTCCAATTACTATGATTTTTTTAAAATCATAGTAATAATTCAGAAGGACATCTTTTTACAGTTTAGAAAGGGGAATTCAGGACTGTTTAGAAAGGGGAATTCTATTGAAAAGATCTTGGAAATCAAAAGTGGCAATAGAATTAATTTTATTATGTTTAATAAATGCTAAAATCGGTTGATTATTAGTGATAATCCAAGAAAAACCTTCTATAATATTATTGTTAATAACTTTACTGAAGTAGTTAGAGAAAAAGGTGTCAAGTTTAATTAGGCAAGTATTAGACCCATATGTGACTGTTCTGAATTTTATAGTAATTTTAGGAAATTTAGGACTGATAATTAAGTAAGGAAATTGTATATTACTAATTTTAATTTTTAATCTCTTATATAAATCTAAAAAATTTTTAATGACAATATTATTATTTAAATTACGAAGTTTAAAATTTTTACTATTTTTTAACTTCATATTTAAAAGTTCTACATAGAATTTTTTACAGAAGATTGCATAATTATTGTTAGCTCTGTCTTTGGGGATAAGTACAAAATTTTTTTGCAGCTGCTTAATTGATATATACATATATATATATATATATATATATATATATATATATATATATATATATATATATATATATATATATATATATATAAGTCAAGTAAAAGTTTATTATATGTCACTATAATAAATCGTCGGCACACCCAGTGATAAGTTCACTCTATATGGTGGTTCAGTATATCAAAAAATTAGGAACAAATATTTTTTTAGCATATTCCTCAAGTATTGTGGGAAATAAGGACTGCGATGGCACATAATTTGTCTCATAAGTCATAAAGTAGATAAGTGTACAAAGTCTTTTTACAATAATTTCCTTTCAACTAATTATTTCCTTTAACGAAATTTTTAATGAAAAAGCTAAATAACATTCAAAATACTCTCAACACAGTGAAGTAGTTGTCTTTTTTTTTTACAAATTTTTTAGATGTTTATCGTTTTTATTTGCGTCATTTTTGAAGAAAAATTATTGCGCATTTCAAGTTTGAATTTCTGTGCAACCGATTTGTTCTGCCATGTGTCTAGCTTTGGACCACACACGTTATTCATTTTAGCGAAATAACTTATTTTAAACACTGCTTTAAATGTGTAATACTCCATTTTTAATTGAAAGTTATAATTATATACTTTTATACGTATGACATAGATTCAAATGTCATACGTTACATTTTAAATGACTCTTCACTATATCCCGGGTTCATTATAGAGGGGTTTTTTCACTGAGAGAATATATATATATATATATATTCTCCCAAAAGGGAACGACTATTGCTTTTCCCGTTCCTGTTTCTCTTCATTTTAGTTTTTATTTTATTCATGTTTTTCTTATTAATTTGTGTTTATATATATATGTAATACAAAATTTATAAAATTACTTTTGTATTAATAAAAGCATTGAAACTTATTCATTTTCATAAAATGTCTTGGTTAAAAATTAGAGTACAGATATTCTATTTTGGGAATTCAAGGCTGTAAACGTGCCAATAAATTATAATTAGATTAATGTTTCAAAAGAGAAGTTATTTTAAGATCTTTCACTTCCATATAAGGAAAGATTAAACGATTTTCTATGAGTATTAAATTATTTGCGATGAGGCGTAGGAATACAAGGAATGCAATATGACTGCCTTCTTACCCATGTATAAAACCAGGAGCGCTGATTTTTGCGTGGCTTTTTGTGTTTTACTTGTGCTAGCTAAACTCCGTCAGATCTGACGAGAAAAGTGTCTCTCCCCCTCCAGTCGGAGAGGGGAGGAAACTGTTGCTTCACCATCTTTAATTAATAAACAGCATGTGCAGAATCTGGACTCATTATTCATCTGATATTTGGACTAATTATTCCCATATTAATAACAGGGTTTTGTTCTGTTATTATATATATATATCCTAAAATCCAAAATGTTTCAATAAGTGATTATTTTTTAACATAATAAACAAAAAAATAAACGACGAATTGATTTTTAAAACGTTTATTTATATTAATAAAATGATTTAATTTAATTAATTCGTTGAACTGGTATAAGTGGGTTCAGTTATTTTTCATTGTAAAAATTGTATGCATCCAAAATTAAAAAATAAATAAATAAAAAATAATAATAATAAACATTAGAAAATTCGAAAGAAAGTCTTCTATCCTAACTCATTCCAACGAAAGCAAATTAAGTAAAAATTATTTTCAACTACAATAGAAGACCCCAAGGCTATTTAACCCCTCAACTATTCAAAGAAAGAAAAGAAACTATCTCCTAAACCCCTCAAAAGACCCCCTACTAGAACTTATACTAGGATTGGTAAATGAAGAGAGGACAGATGGGAGGCGTGGTTTAGGCTCTTTTCGCAATTTTTTTAAGAATTTTTTCATCTTTCTTTCATAATAACACATTTAATAATTGAAGAAAATAATTACGAATTATCTCTTTTGGAAGCTTGAAATGTATAGTACGAGTACGCTTTCTGAAAAATAAGGAATTACTGAATAAATTTTGATAAAAAACGGATTTCTAGAAGATAACTCGATTACCGATGTTTCAACTCAATTAATAATTTAAAATTTATAGTTAAAAAAAAAGGTGAAAAAGCAGAAGCTTAGTGTAAACTATGAAGTTTCAAATGCTGAAAGAATTTTTTCAAAATATCAAAATGCAAAAAAGTTATTGGTAAATGAAGCTCCCATAGAAAAAGCATTAGCTGCTGGCATTGAGAGGTAGGTATTGCGTCCTCTTAATTGGTTAATTCCATTAAAATTATCGAAAAACTCCCTTTAAATAAACAATTTCTAGTGCTTTTATATTTCATTCCATTGAATATGTTTATTGAAATTATGCAATATTAATTGCATTAAACTTTTGTCTAATGTAGTCAGTCTAAGGTAGTCGGATACCTTAATATTATATCTTAGTCTGTTCTTAGATATTTTTTTGGGGGGGAGGGGGTATTCTGTTTGTTTTTGAGTAATTTATGATTAAAAAAAAAAGTTTTTTAGCATCATCCAAATTAGTTTTCATTCGTTTAAACTCAAATTTTCGTTAATTTCAAATTTTTTCGAAAAAATCACAAAACATGAAAAAGTGCAGTTTTAAATTACTTACTCCAACCCATAACTCGCATTATTTTAGTGTGTGACATATTTGAGGTGAAATCTACAATAGTGACTCTGAGGACTTTTCCGCCTAATTTACGAACGCGACGTCTTTATTTATTATTTTTTCTGAAAAGCAAAAATAATAAGTAAAGAGGCCGCATTTAAAAACACTATCATAAAAAAAAATATATAAAAAATAAAGTGAGTGCAGTATAAAAATTTAATACAAAATCGAAGGTGGCGAAGGTAGTAGCGTAATTAAATTAAATTGTAAAGAAAATCTTCTTGGGCATTTGCGCTTTTATTAAAATTTAAAGCAAAATACATCAAAATCTTAGTTGCTCTTTTGTAGGAATATTATAATAATATTGTATACTATTTATTAGGTTTCTTATTGTAAACCTAATTCTTATTTAGAAGAAATAATCTTTATCATCGTTATGCCAAAAATATTATTAATACACATAAATGAAGTTTAAAAATGAAATGGGAAATATTATTCTTAATGTTGTGGTTTTCTTCTGAACTACAAATATGATTATTTAATGATTTTCTTTTCCGAAATTTAGGCAAAAATTAATGTAATTTAATATTTATTTGTAAGTAAATACATATTTTTAGAAGACACTCATTATAAAAGAAATAATTTCCACGCTTAAGGAAAAACTTTTTTTAACCTATTGTATTTTGTGACGATTTCTGGAGGATAGATGTTTGTGATGATTTCTAGATTCAAAAAGTACATTTTCACCAAATGAATTTTCTTTCTGAAATGAAACACATACTCGTTGTTCATAATTTCTTAAGTCATCATTAATTAACAAGTAATTTCACGTTCGATATATGAATTGTATCATAATTTAATAAAGTTTTAAAAAAGACTGTCGCATAAAATAATTCAGTTTGTATAGTTTTTTTTTCCCCTCTTTTATTTTTGTTTTTAAACAGATGGAAAAAAAAAGACTATTTTAAAACATAACCAACGATTAATATTATTTACAGAGTCACAAGAAATAATTGGGATAAAGAAAATAAATAACCTTATCTACCACCACAATTTAAAAATTATTTTTGTAAATTATTATTGCTATACAGTGAAACCTCCAGAAAGACCACCTCTATGTAGCGACCATTTCTATATGTGCGACCTTTTTTTATTGCTCCAAAACAGCAAGCAGTTTTCTTTTCTGTGTCAATTAAATCGCTTATCTGCAAGCATGTTAAGTGGATCCCCCCCCCCCATATGAATCGAATTTGACAAAAAGTGATTACAGTGAAATCTTCAGGAAAGACCACTTTTTGGGCGGCAAGGAGTTTTTTCCATAGACTTCGTGTTGAAGAAAAATATTAGGAGAAAGCATTAAATTCTCTCCCGACGACCAGGCAAACATCTGCACCGAATGCGGAAAAGGCCGAGTAAGAAAACACGAAAATATATCGAAACAAAAAATTTAACAAAACAAACAAGTAGATTAAAATATACTCCGAATGTCTGTGACTTGACGATACAACAAAATGTTGCAGACAGAACGACGATGCTGTCAATGATTTACTTTTAGAAATGAAAGTAAAATTAAAAGAAAAAAAATTTATTTTAGAAAAAACGAGTGTCTCAAACAAACTCCTCTCATCTTTTAAAGCTGACTAATTTCTATAAAAATTAAACGCAAACTTGAAAGAAAAAAATTTTTTTTGTTTATTTAAAATAGCTGCTGTATAATTCATAATTCGTAAATTTGTTTTTGCTGCTAGTTATATCAGTAGGGATCATTTTTATCGACGCTAAATTTAATTCATAGACCTATCTTTTCATGACGCCAACAGGAGTGGCATTTCCGCGCCAAGAAAATGCCACTGACTAAAATTATAATCGTTTGCTAAAAATCATGTGGCTTCGATAACAATTTTGAAGTCATCGCACGTAACCTCGAAGAACGACCATTTTACTGTGGAACGGAGAAGGGTTGGTCCCGAGAGGTTTCACTGGGATAAATAAACACAAATAGAGCAATTCATGGAATATTTCACCCAAATATTAGCATGAAATTTGATTGCGTTATCCATTATGTTGCTTAAGCACCACTGAGTTAAAAGCCCTCGAAAAATGATGCAAGGCACATTTTCCTAACTATTTTACAACACAGAAATGGTCAGATTATTCGCCAAGCCTGATTCCAAGAGACTTTCTTTTTTTCAACAACTTAGTATTAAAAAGCAATAATCAGAGTACTCTTTACCAAAGTATTTTGTTATCCATTACCAAAGTTGATTAATTATCAATGGCGTCAATAATAATATGACGATTTCGGAGAAAAAAAAAAGTACAAAGAATTCCTCGAAATATGAATACAGAATGTGAAATTCCGATTAAATATCATTGATCACTGGAAAGCACATCATCAATAATCACTATAAGATAGATATTAATGAACGCTGTATGATAGAAATCAATGTTCAGAGTGAGGTAGATCATTGATCATCATAAAGAAAAATTAAGACCACGCTTAATCAAATTATTGTCCAAATTTGCTGCATCCTTAATATTGGTCCTAAGTTTTACCATATTATCTGCTTCTTAAATTTGAATATTCGCTATTACGGTTCAACTTGAAAATATGATCCAATTCAAATTTATTATTCAAAAACCACACAAGTCTCATTGCTTATGCTGTAAAAAGTAGCACATCTTCAGAATTACATCGGAAACCTTGTCATTCAAGAGTAAGATTCATTTAAAGATTCAAGAGTTAAGTTCTTTTAACAGTCAGAATTATTTAAGAGTATAATTCATTGAAATCCAAGTCCTCATGAAAAATATGAATCGCATATGTGTTTGTAATTAGTTCATAACGGTGGATGGAGAAAAGAGCACTGGAAAAAAAAGCACCAGAGAAAGCAACTTGTTTGTATTTACATGAACTTAACAAGGTTCGGAGCGTTGAGTCAGAATTTACTGCAATTAAACGTTTACTGCAATTAAACGTTACTACGTTTTTTTTAAAATTAATTTATAAGAATTAGTTTAAAGTTTACTGTGAGGAACTATTCCCAATCTATAGTAATTAACAAAATTATTAGTGTTATTAATTCTTTGACGTAGATTATTTTATTAAATACATTTTTCATACTTTTTCCTGATATTCCATTAATTTAGATCAAAATAAGTTAAAAATATTATATATAATATTTAAACAATTTATGGTTATGAAGTATAGCATGAAATGTGTTTGTCTTTTAATGTGTCAAAGGTAAAAATCTTCCAATCAAGGCTCACTTCCTAACAATAGTTTTTCAAATTTGCAGTTATTTAAAGACAGAGAATGAGTGAAATGGTTTGACAGTTTTAAAACTGTTTCAAGTTTCGATAATTGGTCTTATTGCATTGCGATATAATAATATACAAGTAATACTTTTTTAGCCATTGTTTTATAAAAAATAAAAAAAGAGAAAAAAAAAAAAAAAAAAAAAGAAAATTGCATTCAATTGAAATACTTCATCATTTTTTATTAACATTTATTAAAAGTATTAAAAAAGTATTAATCCTGTGAGAAACTGAACGTCACGAACTGAATACATTGCTAAACTCGTACAAATTCAGTGTGGTTTCTTTTCTTTTTTATTCAGTGATTTTTTTTATTTTTCTTTATGGTTCTATTTTACTGCCAAACTACTCATAATATTAAAATAAGTAATAAACATTTTCTGGTTTTCGAAAAAATCAATGTCCAAATATATAAAACTAAAAAAAATTAGCCAAGATTTTTTTTTTTTTTTCCAAGTCTTACTTCGAGCACCAGTTGAGAAAACTTTGGATCAAACTTTCTCAGATGTTTCAATTTTGCAGATCACCATCGACACCAATAAATCAAGATGCTGTCAAAAATATGCCAATAAAACTGAAACACTAAATTATCTTTACTGGTAGTAGAGCGACGACAGGTTTACAAAAGTAAAAAGTGAAACAGCATCGCATTTCCATTTTGTATTGAGAAGTACTTAAAGTGCCAACCCCTTGCTGTTTCGGTCACTTTGCATGTCTCTCATTACATAGATAGTGAGAAATTTCTTCCCCTCTACTGTGTGTCGCCAGTCTTTCTGCCTTGATAAAGATACTCCTTTCTTTCTTTTGTTCAGTAAACTTCCCCTCTCTTGCCTGCAGCAAATCATCTGCAGCTACTGTTTATATGGTTTTTACAACGTCTGAATGGCAGCATTCATTCATTGTGAAATTGACTTTGTACTTGAGCCTGTAATTTAAAACTGCGACGTCGAAATTCTGAAATAGATGACTTCTTCTTGAAATTGTTGTTTAGGATGCTTTTATTTCTGTCGGTTTCACACATCTTAGCTTTCTTATGAAAAGCGATAAAATTCACTGAACAAGAAAAGTTCTGAAAAAAATGTAGCCCCTTAATCAGCTCCCGAAAAAGAAAAGCATCGAAAATAGATGGTAACGGAGAACTAAATTTAATTTTAATGTCATTATATTCAAATTTATATATATATATATATATATATATATATATATATATATATATATATATATATATATATATATATATATATATATATATATATATATATATATATATATATTAAATTTGAATAAATATTTAATGACACTAAAATTAAGTTTAGTTTTCCATTACAATCTATTTTCAATGTTTTTGGTTTCATTTTAGAACTACACACATGGTACGATTTGATCAACTTCGCAATATTTTTAGCAAATTGTTATTCCAAACCGAAATCAATAGTTAGCTACCAAAGAAGCAAGTCGAACATAACAGAAGAAATTGCTTAATTATACGAATATTATGTTTTTTATAGTCTTTACATTACGCCAGTTCTACTATACACTTGCACAGGACGCTTGAAAACTTGTAAAACCGATTAACTTAAATCGAAATTTAATGCAAGAACACAATGACCAGATTTTTCTTCAAGGATGTGCAGGGGGAAAATGTTTCATAATTTGTCCGCAACTTTCCGCTCATTACAAGTACTAGGCTGTCTACAGTAACAGACTACCTAGTATCTGAACTGAATGAAAACGTCAATTTTTTCAGGTAAAATATTAGAGAATTTTACCTGGAAAAATTTGTCAGATGTTTCAGAGTTTATTTTTTGTATATTAATGGGTTTTGGGTCGCTGAACACGAATCCGCGTGTTGAGGTCAAAGATTTTCCAATAAATATGTTTACTCGATCCAGGAGTTCCCTTGTTTTCTGGATTGGGTTCAAAATTACACGGCTACGGAGTTGAACATTAGTAGTCGTAAACCCATAAAATTGGGTCGGCTGTTCAACGACAGCTATAAAATAAAAAATAAATATGTTTGAGCCGCGATGGCTGGTCGAAACTGATCCGCATTCGGCTTGCACCGACCTCTGTGCTGGCGTGAAATATCCTCAGTGGTAGACGGATCATGGGCTAGAGTTCTCTTGTCACCAGGCCAACCGCGGGAGGTTTTCAGGCTAATGTGGGTTAGTTCCATCAAAAAGTCTTCCACGTCTGCCAATATTTGATCCAGGAGTTTCCTTGTATTCTAGAGATTGGGTTCAAAATTACAAGTCTACAGAGTTGAACTTTAGTAGCCGTAAACCCAAAAATTGAGTCAGCTATTCAACGGCGATTAAAAAATAAAATAAAAATAAATACGTTTGAGACTTTTCAAAAATCAAATTTTTGCGATAGCTTTTTTGTTGTTGTTAAGTTAGAAATAGAAGTTATCTGATGGCATATTTAAAAACTAGAAAAAATCCATTGAAATGTTTTACCTCCAATGGTGGTACGGCAATAAATCAAGGAAATACTAATCTGAGAGTAATGTCTATAGCATTGGAATAATGTTTCTTTTTGTATTTCAACGGAAAAAATTCGAGGACAATAAATAATACTACAGGGAAAAGCAACGTAAGTGCTTACTAATTTCTTTCGTTTTCTAATACAATAAACGCTGAAATAGAAGTTCAAAAAACTGATTTAAAGAAAATTTAATTAAAAAATTATCTTTTGCTATGAGTAGCTTATCATACAGAATACCAAATATATAAAAATCTAAATTTTTTGTCACTTATGTTGATTTTTCTTTTGAGAGGCAGAATACGGATTTGAAATTAAAACAAATTCTCGTGTGGAATCTAGTGCTCTAAAAATACCCCTTTTGATGGTAGAACTCACCCACTCCCTTTCCAGTAATCATAATTTTCCTTAAACCGTCCGGAAAATTAAAAATTTTTATGTTTTGCTCATCTCCTTAAATTTTTACTCAATTTAGATTTCTAACAACACTCGTGCGAGTTTTTCTATTCCCTAAATCAATTTATTCCAAACCAATGAAAAGAGGATTTTCTCCTTAACCCCACCCCCTTTTTTTTTCCGAATAGTTTCAATTTTCTTAACAAAATTTTAAAACAACGATTTTTAGCCTCTCTTTTTTCAAAAGTTTTGAAAGAGAGTTTTCACCCCAATTTTTAATTTGCTCTAATAAATAAAAGTAGTCCCCCACCGAGAAAGCCATCTAATAAACTCTCATTTTTTTTAAAGGCATTTCTCATTTTATATTTAATAGTCTTTTTTTTTTTTTTTTTTTAATTTTTAAACCATCGAAATTTAGAACATAACTTTTACCATTTTGATGCAAATAAAAAAAAAATTTTCATAAGAAATAACCTAACAAAATAAAATAAAATTTTTCGCAAGTTTAGCAGAAAAAATTCACCCTTTTTCTAATAATAATAAAATTGAAAGTATCCTAGATTGATTACAATAAATATCAATATGTTATTCTCTGCTATTAATTATTTAAGAACATTCAAACTTGAACCATTGCAGAAATAAATCTTCTTTGGCACTCAGTCAGTTTACACCATCTACATCTTAGACCTTTAACCACTTCTCTTGTTCTAGGTCTTCCTCTTTTTCCCTCTGGTGTTTGGAAGGTTTTCATCTCCTTCTTTATTTGAGAAACCTTGATCATTTTTACTTTGTTAGGTTCTTTGTATTTTTATTGTAATGAATTCTCCAGGATCCATTCTTTCTTACTGAATCAAAAAAATTTTTGTTATTTTACAATTATTTAAGAGATGGAAGTCAATAGTCTTGGCTGGGATTTGATCTGAGGCTCTCTTTAGCAGAAGGTGGGCAGTCCAACAGTTACATGACGATACACATACAAAATACATAACAAATAAAAACCATGCCCGAAATGTTCCTTTTATTTTTACATATTTCTTGAAATCAAAACCACTGATCTAGGGGATTTTCATTTTCTAAAGCAACTATCATTCCTGTCCTACCATTCATCATATGTGAAATCAATGGTCAAATAAAATATGTTATATTTTAAGTGTACCCCTTCCAGTCTATCTCTCCTTTTCGTTCTGCACTTTTTTTCTCAGTAGAAAATCTAGAATTAGTATAGAAAACATTAAGAAATGTAAATGGTAAAAAAATTAAAGATTATATTCTAAATAAAATTAGCGTACAGTGCACACACAAAAAAATGAAGCACTCTGAATAACTTTTGATCTAATGATCGGATCTTCACGTTCTAGGATTCAGTTTTAATGGCTCAAGAGAGTGACTTCAAATATGTAAATTAACTAGTGCAGACGATATTTTAAGTTGCAAAACCAAGCACAAAAACGCACTTTCTCTGAATAAATGTAACTCTTTTTTAACGGAATTAAAATTTCTGTTCTTATTTTATATAATGATAGTAAAAAAATTGAATTATATGGTATACAATTTTTTGCATCATTTCAAAATACATAATTTTACATGGTAAAATAAAAAATTTGAACGATATCGGGTGAATAGTGAATCGAATTTTAAAAGTGTCTTATATTTAAAATTCGATTTCTCAGGAACTATTCGACCGATTTCGCGTCAATTTTGTATCCTGCCATGTAAAATTACATACTTTAAAATGATGTAAAAATCGCATACCTTATAATTTAAAAATTTTTTCGACTAATATTTAATAAAATAATAAATATTTACTAAAATTTATTTTTTTTTCATGGGATTTTCTTTGGATAAACAAATTATACAATTGTTCGCAAAAGTTTTTCAATTCGCTTAAAAATTTCTTGCGATATGGCGAAATACGCAAAAAGTAAATTTAACATTAAGGGACCCAAACTTTGAAAAGCTCACCTGACCAAACTATGGGGACCATATTTCCCAGATTGTGGTTACCCCCTATATCTGGGGGTTAAAAATCCGTTGAAAAAAGGGTGTTTATTCAGAGAAAGTACATTTCGGGGTCTGATTTCGTAACTTAAAATATCGTTTGCATTAACTAATTAGCATACTTGAAATCATCCTTTCGAACCATTGAGAATAAGTCTTAGAAACGTAAAGTTTCGATCATTAGATCAAAAGTTATTCAGGGTTGTCGTTTATTTATTTATTTTTTTGAAGCTCATTACAATAAATAAAATCTAGCTAATTTGTAGCTCCTTTGCTCAACTACAGAGACTCCTTAAAATTTAGATTTAGTGACTCAGAGATATTTTTGTTTTTAAGTTAGGAATCTTAAGTTAAGGAATTTTCTTGAAGAAAGAAAATTTATTATAGAAACAATTTCTTTCGTTTCGATTTGTAATCGCATTCTTATTGGGGTACCTGCAACCTGAAAAATACGGTTCCAATAGTTTGGTCAGGAGAGCGCGTGAAAGTTTGGATCCCACAATGTTAACTCCAACTATTGTACATTCCGTTACATCTCGAGAATTTTTGAAGTGAATCGAAAACTTTCTGCTAAGAATTACAAAACTTATTTATAGAAAGATAATGCCAATACGAAAAAAAAAATGAATAATAATTTATTATTTTATTTAATAATAGTCGGAAAAACTTTAATTGCAAGGTAAATTAATTTTAAAGAATGTAATTTAAAATGGTAAAAACAAAATTTTTGTGCAATCAGTTCAAAAGTTTTAGATATAGAATTTCGTATCGTATATTTAAAATTTGATTTCCCCAGAATTGTTTGACCGATTTCGTTCAAATTTTCTAAACAGCCATATGAAATTACGTTCTTTAAAATGGTGTAAAAATTTGCATTCCTTACAGTTAATAACTTTCGACTATAAATAAATAATAAAAAAATTATTATTAAAAATTTTATCCTTGGATAAACGAATTTTGAAACAGTTAAATAGTATACAGTTGCCGGTCATTAGATTTTTGATAAGTATGTTTGTTTTTTATGCAATTAACGTTAAAAGAATTTTTTTTACCCTCATCCAAATCGGTTTTAACTGTAATAGAATCAATTAAATTCCAAGAAATCTAAAAGTTGAGAAGCGCGCAGTTTTGAATTACGAACCCGAAACCAAAAATCGCATCACTTTATATCTTTAAAGTTTTGAGGAAAGATTCTAAAAGTTATAAAGTGCTATTTGAAAGGCATTGTGTTATATAATAATACATTGTTAATTGGATCAAAACATTGTTAATTGAAAACGAATATCAAGAAAATGCACTTTAAAATCCAAGAGAGTGAAAGTATGTCCATCTTAATGGCTTCGGTTCATCAAGATGCCCTGCAATTGAAAAAGGGAAACCAGCGCAAGTAATATTCTGCCGAAGGTAAATGAAATAAAGCAACCAATTAAAAATATAATATGTTTATTTATTTTTTACAAAAATAAATTTATGTACACATACCAAAATTTATAAACGTAACTAAACATGCATACACAAAGATGGACATTTCTTTGGCCTTATAAAAATAGTACAGTTATAAAAGTAGAAAAATGATATATAACCATTAATCATTTAGTATATACATTTAGGAACAAAACAAAATTGTTATTTATATACCCTTTTAAAATACTACATCTTGACAAAGTGAAAAATATTTAATACTTATTCATCAATACAATGTACAAGTCGAAATTATTTTAGCTTTTTAAAAAGTCTTCAAAATCCCGTAATGACTCTCTTAATGAAAACAACTTGGCACAAATCTACAACATCATTGACTCAGAATATCGTCGTAGTAAAAATATATTTTCCATAAACACTAATGAGACACTAATCAGAATTTTTCTTTAGTACCTTTCTTTTATAAATCTTCATATATAGGCTCCTTACCTCCACGAAGCGTACAATAATTCAATACAAGAATAACAATTTTTTCAACAATTCCATAAGCATCATGTAAAATATTCATACTTAGTATAGTATTGTTGATGATTTACATTTTCCTTTGTATACTGAGAATTCTGAGTTGACAAGGTAGAATGACATGGTCTGATAATTCTATACTTCAACTTGTTCTCCAAAAGTCAGACTGAACTGTAGTCATCTACAGGTTGTTGTTGTTGTTGTTGTTTTTTTTAAGAAGTTGCAATTTTGAATCATCATTAACCTTCTAAATCATCACCAGAAGACTCATAAATCATCATCAGTAAACTTTTGAACCCTCATCAGTAGATTCCCAATCATATCATTAGTAGATTCCTAAAGCAGTTGCATGCTGTCGAGATTTTTGTCTTAGAGATGCTAATCCATTGCAAGAATTGTCAAACTCCTTATATACTGAATTTGAGTTCACTAAAAATAAGAAAAGAAATTGTTTTTATGAGAACAGAAAAACAAATTATAGTTTAAAAATAATGTGTAAACTTTATAAATCTATATTATACGTTGTCTTTGACTATCAAAAAAGGAAGTAGCTTATATTAGCCCTTTTCTATTATTGAAGACAAGACCAGAAATTTAAAGGTTGCAATCACAAAACTGGCGGGGACACCCACTGCACGAATATTCGAACCAAATATACTTAAGAGTTCAGCTGGCGAACCAATGGCACGCGTGCAATTTATGGCAAGCGACACTATGTGTTGGGCACGCCACCGATCACAATTGTTATTACACTATGAATTGTTATTACACAAATGTTATTACGCTATAAAGCATATGTAACAATTAAATTAAAAATCACAAAAAACAAACAAAATAATAAATACTAATATTAATAAAAAAATTAATGCTAAAGAAACAATTAATAACCATAAAAACAAGCTAACAATAAATAACTAGCAAAAAAAAAAAAAAAAAAAAAAGAATAACAGTCCTGCTTAAACTAACATCTTTCAACCTAATATAAGTTATTTGTCATCTAATCTGCAACGACAGAAATCTGATGTTATTTTAAGTTGAATTACGCGTATAACTGAGACATAGCAAAATGATTTTTTTTTTTTTTTCAATGTAAATAAAGAGTTTTGAGTTGATAGTATTTAGTATTAATATTTTCCCAATAATCACGAAGTCAAAATTATTTGACGGCACGTCTATGACCTTATTAAACAATTTTTTAGAAAAAATGTATAAAGGTTCGCCACCCCTGGCCTAGAAAAAGACCTTTTGGTGTTAAAAACTAAAAATTGGAAAACACTAGCAAAAAAAGGTTAGTCCAGAAAAAACTTCTTGAGAAGGCTTAGGCCCACCCAGGGCTGTCCAGCCATTGATGATGAAGTAATTGTTTATGAAATAAAACAAAATCTCACCTGTTGGAAATTGTGGTGTATAAGGTTTCACATCCAAACCCATAAAGTGATGAGCAGCTTGTAAGTTATTGTATGCAGTACTCACGTAAGGTTCAGTGTTGTTAAGCATCCTATTATAAAAATAAATACAAAATTAAATTAAATTTCTTATTAATTAAATTCAAATTACAGTTCTATTTGGTAAGCCACTGCGCAATGGCAATGCATGTGTCGTGGCTTATCAAAATGTACCGAAAGATTGTGAGAATGCCAAATGCCAATTCAGAAACAATTTTTACAAAAATTACTTCTCTCAAAATTTTATTTTGCGCTTTAGGGCCATTTAAACAATTGAGGATCACGATATTAAAATGGAAAAGAAAACCATCAGGCATATCTTAGATTTTCATGTATAAGGTAAAAGCCGTATTTGCTTTACAATTCATATACTGCCGTACAATTGAAAAACCGTAAGTTCTCCTCAATATATTTTTTTAAGTAAGTTTTTTATTACACAAAATGCCAAAAATAAAAATAAAAAATCTGAATTTTTTGTCATTTATATTAGTTTTTTAATGCCCGATAGTATTGATGGTTCTTATATTTATTTTTTTAAAGAGGAGTATTTTTCAAATAAATGCGTACTATAAAGAATTGATTGACAGATGTAAGTTTTTTTTCTTCCATTTTACAGGAAATGTTTTCATTTTAAAGGAAATTTTGTAGAATATATTCAGCTCATTAAATACGTAATGAAGTATAAATCTTAAAATATTAATAATATTTTAATAAAAGTGGAGAATGAACTTTAAATCTGAAAAATATTTTAAATAAGTAACGATTCAGCTTCTCGCGAACTCATCTGTACTTAAAATTTCTCTACTTTCTCTCTCTTTCTCAATTTTCTCTTCTATTATTATTTTGAATTTTTCCCATTTTTCTCTATTTTTCAATTGTTCCATTTTTTCTTTCTTTATTTATTTTAATTTCTCCATTTTCTTTCTCTTATTCTATTTTTAATTATAATAATTTCTCTTTTTTTAAATTTTTCTATTTTTTTTTTTTTTCTTCCTTTTTCAGCTTTTTTTGTTTCGCAAACAAGCCATTTAAAAAAGTGGGAACTTACCCAGTATAGTTTTCGGTTGATGTAGGAAATGGTGTGGGGTTCCACGAAGATGTAGTGTCGGGCCGAGGTTGCATGTTTGCGGAATTCCATCCCATCTCGCTGTTTGTTGCTGGTAGATGGAATTCAGAAGTAGAAGACACTTGGGAATTAGCATTGACTGAGTTTCCCAAAATAGAGAACATCTATAAAGAAGAAAGCAAATTAAATATAGTTATCCTAAATTATACTTATACAAATTTAGATTTTTCGATAAAAGCTCGTAATTTTTTTCTTCTCTTCCAAGACTCATTTATTTTGCAAAGTTTTAAGTTTCACAAATATCAAGGAATAAAGGATACTAAACGAAACTTAAATTACTATCTTTAAAAGTTTGTAGAATGGAAGAAGGTTCAAGACATTTTAGGGCTATACGCAGTCGACAAAGAAAGTCCCATCTTTGACACAATTAAAACGCCAACAAAAGCGGCATAATACGAACAGTTTAAATGAGTGTTAGAGATGTAACAGAAATGAGTACAACAGATTTCGCTAATTAAACGTTTGCGGAGGGGAAATATAGGCAAAAGATAGTTTTTGTCTTTATTGTCAAACATACAACGCTAATTTACTCATATTTCCTAAAATTTTAATTAGAACCTTTACCTACCTACCTCTTCATATGATAGAATAAATTTGCTTAAATTCTATGATAGAATTCAAATTTATAAAATAAATAAATAAAAATTTTAAAAAAATCTGGAGAAAGTTAAAAAGATTGATTCTTGGTCATGAATTGAATATATTTCAATACTTTTAGTATTTATATCACTAACGGTTTTGAAATTTATCAAGTTTAATTTATTTTTTAGAATTAACCTGTTAATTTTTTAGAATTGACCTGTTAATGTTTAATTACCTGTTGGGCTAGTGGGGCTGGATTAACGCATGGTTCAGGAGGTAGTTGTGAATAAGCTGAGGAATGACTTGAGGAGAACGAAGGTTGGAATCCTGATGTAGATGTAGTACCACTCAGGGCTTGTGCTCGATGCCATGTACTGGCATCTAAAAACAAAAACGAATGCATTTAGATGAAATAAAAAATTAAAAGATTTCAGCATGATTGTCAATGTGAAAACATATGAACTCATCTTACCAGGGTGAGCGTTTGCTTCATAGCAGTGAGGATTGGCTGAGTAACCCAATGAAACAGTTGGTGCTGCAGAAAAAGCAGCAGTCAAGTGTTGGCCACCAACTTGCTTTCTCCATCGAGCACGACGGTTGCTAAACCATACCTAAATCGATTGAACAAAAAAAAAAAAAAAAGATTTAATTTTAATGACTGATCTGTTACAAGATTAAAAGTATAAAAATACTAATAAAGCTAGGAAAAGCTAAAAACTTTTTTAACTGAAGGACAGAATGGATGAAGTTTCTTTATTTTAATAAATTTAAGTATATTAGTTTGAATAATTGAAACTAACATAATTGAAGAAATGAGTTGCTGAAATTTCTCGGTGACATTTTTGTGAATTTGAGTACAACAGATTACATAATTAAAGAGTTGAGTGGATGAAATTTCTTAGCGACATTTCAGTGAGTTTGAGTAAATCATTTTTGACAGGAAATAAAGATTATACCTCACTTGCATTTAATTCGCTCTCATGATTTCAGTTAGAAAATTTAGTTAGCAAAAATTTCTTTGAATTGGTCACGTCCTTTCAATTTCCATCTTAACTTTTTAATTTGCCACCAAAAAGAAAAACTTCCTAAAGTTACACACTGACTGCTTTTTCCAAAACGCACTCTCGATTTTCATTTAGTGCCCTCATCCAGTTAGATTAATAAAATTTCAAAAACTTTGCGAAATACTAATAATGTTGTATTGCTAAAGACTAAAATGAGAACTTTTCCCAAGAAATCAATCTTTTTAAAAATGTCAATTAAAACCGTTTTCCGGTATATTCTTTACATCGAAAACTGACAGTGAAGAAGAGTTGCAGCCTATCGCCAACATTACTTACATCTGCCCGGTTCCTTGCGCAATCGGCGGTTGT
Source organism: Parasteatoda lunata (assembly GCA_949128135.1). NCBI lineage: Eukaryota > Metazoa > Arthropoda > Arachnida > Araneae > Theridiidae > Parasteatoda > Parasteatoda lunata. Next base: position 24,617,735 of record OX421972.1, read on the forward strand.
TTCTAACTCAGTATTGGTAGCAATGCTTGTCATAACTTCGGTGACAATCAGCCAAGGATAATGCCAAACATCGTTAGCTAAGGGCCGGGATAGCCTGGTCGGTAGGTCGCTGGGCCAATGTCCAAGAGGTCGTGGGTTCGATCTTCGCCGGCCGAAGACTCCCCGTGTATTAAATGGTGACTGATGCACGTTAAATCTGTCGAGTCTCAAAGTCCTCCATGTTCCCATAACCAATCAATACCTATGGGAGTACTGATCCAGGAGTTTTCTTGTCTTCTGGATTGGTTCAAAATTACAAGGCTACAGAGTTGAACATTAGTAATCGTAAACCCATGAAATTGGGTCGGCTGTTCAACAACGGTTATAAAGTAAAATAAAAATATCGTTAACTTTGTTTCTTTTTGTTATCCGTTCTCTCTGAACAGAGTATAAGCTCATCTATTACTAATTAAAATTAAAATACCTATCTTTTTTTTTAAATGTAAATACTCATGCATGATATGATGCATTTAAAACATTGCAATAAAATAAATGAGCAAACTTTTTTTTAAAAGTTTAAAAAAACTCACTTGAACTCGTGCTTCAGTGAGACCTGTTCTCAGAGCTAGTTCTTCTCTGGTGTAGATATCCGGATATTGAGTCCTTTCAAATGCCCTTTCAAGTTCTTCCACTTGTTCTGCGCTGAAGGTTGTTCTAGATCTGCGCTGTTTTCTTTTTAAAGGAATGCCCGGTTCTGACTCACAATCAGAGTCATCGTTGCCTAAGCGACCTGCAGAGAAAATATTTATTCAGTTATGCAAAATATTAAATCGTCACTCTAATTGGCCAACCAAAGTGATCTCAAAAGTAATATTTTTAAACCAATTGCTCCTTAGCATTGTTGTTCCAAATCAATTGTCCCTAACCTCTTACGACCAAACGTCTAATATAGTGAACGATAGTTGGTATTTGGTATAATTTTGTCTCTTAAAAAATAATTTTGTAAGATTAACGCTAATTAAATTTAATTAATTGAGATTTCCCCCCCCCCCCCAAAAAAAAATATTGAAACACAACTATGAATTTTCTTTCTTCTTATCTACATAAAAATCGCCTTTTATTAATTATTTAATTTTCGGGTTTCAGGAAGCTAAGCAATTGGAAAAAGTGGCTTATTATACTGCCCCAAACGATACAATTATGCGTAGCTGCCAAAAGCTCAAATGAAGAAAAATTCTAAAAAATTTTTAAAGTTTTATATAAATTTTTTATGACAAAAATTTATATAAAGTTATCGCTGTAGATCTTTATTAAAAATCAACAGTTTTAATAATAACAATATTTGTCAATTTTCGGTTATCTAGGCATTAGGAAATTTAACTATTTTATTTATTTTTTATGCTTTAAAAAAGATAAAACAATAAATAAAAAAGATATTGGCGGAAATACACATTTTTGGCGACTTCCTCTTGCAGAATACTCCATATTTTTTTTTTTTTTTTTAAACAGTAAAAATAGTGATATAATAATTATAATTTTTTTGAGCTTATGTGAACATAATCTTCATAACAATAATGCATTACATTACAAGAAAATCTTACTAACACTAGAATAATTCATTTTTAGCTGCCAAAGAAAAGTAAAGTATTGAATTTATTATCAAATAATAAATAATATTCAATTTTCAAAGGTGCTACATATGGTTTAACAAGAATAAATGTTGCTTAACTGCTCTGTATCATAACATGCAAATGTTTTATTGATAGTGTGATCAAACGTTATCATGTTTAATAAAATTTCTAAATATTTTGAAAGTAATAATGTTATCTGTATTCTATTTTGATGAATCTGATGTGACCACCGAAATCTACTTCGTATTAAAAGACAAAAAAAAGTTAAAATTCAAATATTCTCTATATTTAAATAATTAGAAATAGTGAACGCGTTTTGATTCTACACTGCAGCATCATCTTCACACTAGAACACAAAATAAAATAAATGAAACCATCTAGCAATGAAAAACATTACTAATAGATAACCATTTGTTAAGTTTTGTCATTATCACCCCTTATTTTAACATTTTTGTCACAATTCTTCTGAATTATACTGTACATTTAAGATGAGGCTGCAGTGTAGCGTCAAAACGTACAAGGCATTTTTAACTATTTTTTTTATCCTATATAGTTATGATTTTTAACGTTTGATTTTATCTTTAATATAGAGTAGTCAAAAAGTTTTTATTTTGCTTAATACACAACGTTTAATGCGTGTTTCTTTTCTTAGCAATGCATAGCTTTTTCTCCTTATAATATCTTCTAAAACTCATATTTATTTATTTTTTTTTTTCGGAGACCCACACTGGATTGTTTACAAAATGGAAACACGCTTATTTTGAAAACTTTATTTGGTTGGGGTCCTCCACAACGCCGGCGGCCATTTATTGTTGACAAAAGTCTTCATGGTGGGACACCATTCAATATGGAGGCCACCCTTGAAGAAAAAAAGTCAGGTGACGGAGCTGACGAATGACTTCCAGCAGCAGCCGGACAGTGGAAGGCGGGACTCATCCTAAATGCCGGACTACAATAACTCCTAGACTGCTCACACCTCATATTGAAGCATTCATCTACATGGTCCGCCAACTGTGCGGATCAAAGGAAAGTTCCTTTGAAGAAATGCCGCCAACAAGAACACCCACCAGGTTTGACAATGGCGGTCGGTATCTCGACTTTCTGCCTTTTCTAATACTGACTCCGGATTAGAAAGCCATTAACACCTCTTTTAATGGAAATCATGTTATGATTTTGTTGAGTTCAAAGAAAATAACACTCTCTCTCTTCACCTAGGTATGCCTTTCTTTGGGTTCCTTGAGAAGTGTATTGTGGTCAAAGAAGAAGAAAAAAATCTTCTGGAATTTTTGGTTTGATTTTCTTTCTAGGGTGCTTCCTTTTTAAAATGACCACAGATTTTTTGTTATTATATTTTTTATTACTTGAACTCACTGATAGTTTTCGAAATGTATTGATTTTTAGTAAAAAATAAGTTGTACATAATCAATTAAATATAACTGTTATTGATGCGATTTAATAAATTCCTTAATCCATTTTTGACCAAAGGTGCGTAAACGCACTATATTTGAACTTTTTTTTATTATTGAAACTATAGCGCATATTTTTGCCAATTTTTCTGCTATTTGCAATGGTTTTGAAAACATCTATAAAATATTACTATTTTAATTGGAGTCAACACTTTCTGCTGAGAAATTTTTCAACTAGGTTGATTTCTTAACTTGAAATAATTATTGAAAAATTCTACTTTTTAAAAATGTATAATTGTAACATTTTAGGTTAACCATACGTTTTTATGATAGATTAAAACTGCAAATAAATTAAAAGTAAAACAACTCTGATAAAAAAGACTAGCGTTAAACTAGATGATTGTCCACTGATTTGGCCAATAGTGCATATACGCGCCATTTTATTTAAATAAAATATTTTTCATGCATAGAACATTTTTTTTTTGTTTTAAATAAGCGTAACTTAATATTTCAATGAAAATTATATCACATTTAAAAATATATATATATGCTTGGCCAAAAATGGGTTTATGACTTATGGTTTATGACGGGTTATAACGGGTTTAAAAACTGAAATTGAAGTTAAACTTTAATACAATATTCAAATTATTTTATCAAATTTCTGCTTATAACGTGAAAATGTTGTGGTCAAACACAAAATTATACACATAAATTATTTTCATGACATTTATGAATTTTATTAGACATTGTCAGGCTGGAACTCACGAGAAAATTAGCCTACTTTGTTAAGAATACTTTGATTTACCAAATTTTATTTACTAACGAAAGTTTAATATGGCTGTATTTTTAATTAAGAAAATTAGCAATTCAAAAAATGATACATTATTTGTGCTGCCATCATTTTTCAAAATTTGTGTCTTTATTCATTCTGATTAAGAGTAGCATTTTTCTTCAGCAAAAGTTATTAGGAAATAAGATTTCGTAAGTGACAGCTTTTCGAAATGGCTTTCTTTCCGAACTGACTTTACTGAATGTAAGAAGACATATTCGATGACAAACTATTCGATAGATGGCGTAAACTGTGCAAAACTAGAATAAAGCAAATACGAAGTTGTTGTTTTTTTTCTCTATCTTACGATTAAAAAATGATATTTTTAGAATTTATGTTATGTTCAAAGAAAATTCCAAATCCACACACTTATAATGGTTTATATTATAAGAATAAGAAACTCAAGAATACAATTGGCACTATTTACTTCGATACGTAAGAATCAGCTTGAATTTTCGTCTTATAAACATTTTTAAATTAAAGAAAATTCTGTCAACACGGAGTAAACAAGATGAGTTGTTACTTTCAGATTCAAAAAATATATTATAAATTTATTTAAAATTCGAGCAATTAAAAAATAAATAAAATCGGACATGACTCAATAAAAGTAAATACTGTAATAGCATAGCAATGAGAAGTTGTTAGCATATTTTCAAATATGTATCTGAACACAGCCTCTCTCCATATCTCTAATTAATTATGAAGAAAAAAAATCTCTTTCCCTCAAAAATTGTCGAACTCAGGGGGAAAAAAAACTGAAAAATTATGTGTCTACAAGTGTAAAAAGTCCGAAGCTATTAAAATTATTTTTACTAAGGATATTATAAAACCAATGTTAACATAAAAGAGAAAAAACCGAAATGTTTAGTGTTTGATATATGCATTGATATTTTTAGTAGTATTTTTAATGTTGCCAATGATCCTGAGAGTGTAGAACTCAAATAATATTAATAATTTCTTTAGAGTTAACATTGGTCTAAAAATACGAAAAGAAGACAGTCAATTATATTTTCGGATTTAGCAGCACAACCTTGTTTGAAAGAAAGATTAGAACTTTCATGAAAGTCTGAGAGAGTGTAATTTGAGAACAACTTCCGATTCATAGTTTATTATGAACCATATAAATGGTTAAGTGACTTCAATATGGTGTCCTAACAGAGAGTGCGACGCTTAATTTGAAGTGAAACCCATCACGCTAAATATCATGGATATTCGATCTGAAGAGGTGTAAAATGCAGTGAAAAATCAGTCTTTGTTAGTTAAAAGACGGAAGAAAGTGTTGGGAAAAACCCTTCACACCGAAGAAGCTTCACGAATTTCGTTCTCACGCTTGTTGAGTCAGTACCTTCAAGGTACTAATAGGCAAGATGAGGAATTCGGCTTGGTTTAGAATCGCCATTTAACAAGCTTTCCACCATTTGATGGCTTTTTGGTGACAAAAACAGCCTAGGAGACATAATGGCAGCTGCTGTTTCCCAACCTAAAAATGTCTGCAGCAAATAGCAGATGGCTATTTTTTTATTTTTGACTCCATAGACATAGCCGTGTGAAGAATCGAACCCCGCATTTAGGCTAATTTTGCATAGAGTATGATCCTGAATTGAAATCGCCTTTAACCCACACGCTCAAACTTTTTTCAGTGATCCCCCTTTATAGTTCTTTGTCGAACTTCTTCTAGCAGGGTGGAGGTTGGCAATCGGCTATATCGAATCGCATCGAATAGAACATTTGGGGGGCCGGAATAAGTCTCTGAATGGATGGTTCCGCTAATTTGCAATCCATTCTGTAATTTTTGATACCACCGGATTTGAGTTGCCGGAATCAGACGGAAGGATCCATATTATAGATCATCTTTTGCAGTCCGTTGGGAGCATGGGATCTCGACTATCGTTTGGGAAATCAGCTTGAGGGGTGGACCGATGTCTTCACGCTCATTTTCGGCACCTGTACTTGGAGACACCCCACGCTGCTTTGCAAAAACACATTAAAGCTACTGCTTACGATACGGATGGACAGGATTTGTTAGCTAGGGGTAAACATCTTTCTAATGACTTTTCTTCACGGGAAATTTTCTGCACCCTTCAAACGCTACTCGTTCTGTGTTTGTAGATCTCTCTATGCTGATTGCAACGTCGAGTGTCACTTTTGGGTCCTGTTGAAGACTTTGAAACATCGATTAGCAATACTTTCAACGGGTGAAATGGGCAAGATAACTGACAGAAATAAGATATTGAATTGTGCCATCATTTATTTGACAAAAAAAAGGCTCAACAAGAGAAAATAACATGTCACATTTTCAAGCTCTTTAATTTTCTTTTTAAAGTTATTATAATCAAGACGAGAATCCCCATTAAATTATGGAAACTCCATTAATCTTCCATAAATTTACAACCCCTTTTTTATTTTTTCAGTTTTTCTTTAGGGACTTATTCAATTTGGATTGTGTGATTTGAAACCAGCTTTTTATTGACTTAAATTAAAATATTTGAATAATTGAAAGTTTTTAAGAAAACAAAAGAATCAGATATGTGCAGATAAATCATTATTAAAAATAAATTGATTTTTTTTTTTAATTTTCAGTATCATGTGATTTTTTTTTTTTTTAAATTATGTTTCGTCATAAAATTTATTCTCTTTTTACCACTCTATCTTGATTTTTATCAACAAAATAATAATAATAATACGTTCAGCTTCGTTTGTTCCCAATATGGCCCAAACTTAGGAATATTACTTTGATTTTTATTTATTGTTTCAGTATTACATGAGTCTTTAAATAAATTAATACATATACCAAACATGTGGGTTAAAAAATTTTTTATAATTATTGAATATTTTTTGGCGCATTAATTTAGATTTTTTAAAACTTCAGAACTATAGCTGCAAGAAAAGCTTTAAAATTACTTAACAAATATAACTAAACATAAACAATGTTTGCTTACTTATTTTCCATATTCAACTACCTCTGCAAAGCTTTGTTACTGTCGTTCATTATTAGATCAAGAAATAATAAGCAAATAATTTTGCTTTTCTTAGTGTAATTAAATTACTTTTCATTTATTTCTTTTAGGTCCAATGCAAATCTATTTGAAAATTTAAAAGAAAAAAATTTACCAGTCAGAAAGTAAATTTGCAAAAAACTTTCAAAATTGTGTTACTAATTTGCATGTTGACACTTTGTTCGAAATATATTTTACAAATTGACTATGCATATATATACATAGTCATTTATATATTGAATTAAATAATTCACAATTTTGGGAGAAGAGGAACAAGATTATATTCTGAAATTATCAAAAAACATTAAAAATAAAAAACATTCTTTTATTATTTTAAATTTTTTTTAAATATATTCATATAAATTAAGATTTAAAAAAGAAGTTCTTTTTCAGAAATGATAATAGTACTTAATAACTTATTTTATTTACCTTTTGTGCATAATTTTGTTAATGTTAAGCTAATTTATTCTCTGTAAAATATTTATTATTTAAAAAAAAACATTACAATTCGTCAACGTCTTCCTTTTCCTAATTATTATAACTCACGTAGAAAAAACATTTTGGTTTTTAACCTATCTAACAATCTTAAATTTTATTTACAAATAAGGATAAACAAATTAACAATAATATAATTACAAATAAATAAAAGGATTTAACAACTTTGTTGAAATTCGCCATTTTAATTTATTTCAGAAATTTTGGGATAATTTTAATCTATATTTAGTTAAAATATAGTAAAACAACTTTTTAGAAAAAAATATTAGCCAAATGGAAAGCTTAACGATAAATCTTTATTCTATAATATTATTTTATTGATTGATCTTTTACTGTTGAATGATTTATTTATTATGTGGTTATTGAAAAAGATCTGAAAACGAAATAAGATGGGGAAAATAATAATAATTTAATGCGATAAAAATTGCTCATTATCAATTAATATATCTGATATTTTAAACTTATCACTAAATTTCTCTTATAAACCCTTGCCTAATATCGACTTATAAATCAAAATTAAAAGCTTTCAAATTTTTAACATTACATAATGGCTATAATGAATCATCGTACAAAAGTACATTGTTGTTAACAGCTGCGGTTAAGACTTGGTAAATTCCACCGCATCGAAATATCGTTGTGATAAACCTCAATAGGTGATAATGCATTTGCCTATAGTTGATCAAAGTACTTATAAATCAATATTAAAGGCTTTAAAATTTTTACCATTGCATAATAGCCGTAATGAATCATCGTACAAAAATATCTGTGTAAATACATTGTTAAATGCAGCGGTACAGTCTGTGCCTTAAGATAAATTTCACCGAATCGAAATATCCTTGTAATAAAGCTTAAATAGGTGATAATGCATTCGCCAGTGGTCAATTCAGGTACATAACGCGATAAAAGCCCACATAAAATTTTTTGTTAACCACAAACAGATTTAGATCATTTCTGCAAAGGATTACGAGGGATTAAGCAAACAGGCAAGTAATAAAGTAGGAGATTTCACCCAAGCTTCTGACCGACATCGTAATAAAAGTTTAAAAAGGAACTGCAATAAATGTCGTCGCAGTTAAAGCATCCAAAACTTACGACTCGGACAATTCGTGGTTTTGCAAAACAACTGTTCTCTCAGATTATTGCTGCATAGCTTTTGTTGGAAGATTTTAGCGCAAGCGTCACTATTTCTTGAAAGGCCTTTTATTCGAACCGAATATGCTTTTTTGTGCATTGAACACATATTTTCATCGCATTCCATATTGTCACTCCTTCGCTAGTGTCAACTTTTGTGAAACTGTAATGAATGATAATGGGCATTATGGTTGATCTGGGTCGGGCATGGGGCCCAGTTGAGCACTAGATTTCGGGCCAATTAAAAATGAACTAATTTCGATTTTATGAAAAAGTTAAGAATACTGTTTTTAATTTCATTGTTCAATGAATTGATTTACAAAATTAGTCGGAAAATTTTAACTTTTTTTAACGAGCTAAATATTTTACGCTTCATTTTTAAAAACTTATTTCTTATTTGATCTAATAATTCTACATAGTTGAATTTGTGGGTTAGAGACAGAATAGCACTTATAGAACTAAAGTTCTATCGATATATAAAATTTTCAAACTAGCTTTTACTATCGCAATAATAATTTTTATTTTATGTTTGTTAATTAGTTTGCACTAAGTGCTTTTTTTTATTTATTATCCTAAATAATAAACTTCTGCTAGGGCGCTCAAATATCAATGTTCTGTCCATTTATATATTATATTATCTATTAAAATTTTCACACTAGCTTTTCTTATCGCGATAATAATTTTTATTTTATGTTTGTTAATTAGTCTGCACTAAGGGCTCTTTTAATTTATTATCCTAAATAATAAACTTCTGATGGGGCATTCAAATATCAATGTTCTATCTATTTATAAAATTTTCGTATTAGTTATTTTTATTGCGATAATATTTTTATTTTTATTTTATGTTTGTTAAATAGTCTAAGTGCTTTTTATTCATCTATTATCCTAAATAATAGACTTCTGATAGGCCGTTCAAATATCAATGTTCTATCTATCTATGAAATTTTCGAACTAGTTTTTATTATTGCGATATCACAATATATTTGTATTTTACTTTGTTAATTAGTCTGTACTAAATATTTTTTTTTTACTTATTGCCCTAAACTAATAGACCTCATATAGTGCGTTCAAATATCTCTTATCAAAGACAATGTATTTTTAGCAGTATTTTAATGTTATTTGAACTCATATATATTCTGAGACATTTTCTGTAAATGAAAACACACTTCATATTATGTTCACTTAAAAGTTGGCGGATATTATTTCGGATAAAATATAAAAAAATACTGCGGGGGAAGAAAGGTATCAATGCGGCGGAAGAGGCCTTGATACACCCCACCGAGTGTTCGTAAACACAGTATAAATTCGACCCCCTCAGCAAACACTCAAAGCCTAGTAGGCTGTTTATTTAGATTTATCCTGTATCAGGTCTGTTTACTTTACTCAATAACCTATTGAATATGCTTATTATAGTAATCTTCTTTTACTTTTTCATTCCTTTAAAAATCTAATCCATTTCCGATAGTCCAGCGATCTCAAACATTAAACAATCAAATACTAATTAATACTAAGAGCTGTTCAAATACTACGCAAACATCTAATAAGAGGTGGAAGTTGTTAATTCGATAATTTTTGCTGACAAGGGAGGAAGGAAGATAATAAGGAATTTCTACGTTAGGCGTAAAAATCCCTTATTTTTAAAATTTTCTCTCAAAGCAAAATGAAAAAGGAAACACGTGAAAATTTTTCAAATGTAGCATAAAATGTGAATTCGAGAAAAGAAAAAAATGTAAAAAAATTCCTATCAAGAATTCCTTTACAAAAGATTAACGACTATTCGGCTCAGAAATTTAATTAAGACATAAATTTTGTTTTATTATTAGAAGAACCACTAAGTAATGTCGTTTCGGTGCATTTGATATTTGTTTACAAGATTTTATTGTTAATCAATAATGTATTCACCCTCGTTAGCAACAAGCTTTCAATACCGGATCGAAAATGAATCGAAAAAAATGAATTGTTTTTTAGGGAGAATCGGTAAAGGAAAAGTGAGTTGGTAAATTGGGAAGGAGAGACCACAATTGCTAAAAAACATGATTACGTAAAATTTGAGTTTCTTCTAAGCAAATAGAGCAACAGACTGGACTATTTTAATAATCGAGTCAATAATTACGTTGGAATTCCTTTTATAGTTTCAAGAATAATTGAATTTATTCATTCGATTTTCTTCTAGTAAAAATAAAAGAATCCTTATTTTTGGAATTTCTCATTAGGAAACATTTCATCTTTTTGAACTCATTCATAAAAATTATGAAACGTGGATTTCTGTGGCAGTCAGACTACATGGTTATAACGAAAGTCTTGGTTATTAGGGAAATTTAAACTTGCAATCACATGAAAAAGAAAAAAAGAATGATTTGTGTAATTTGAAATGTAAAATTTATTGGATTTTCAAATACACTTAGACAATTCAGTTTAAATCGTTAAACACTAGGTCTACATTTTCAAGCCAAAATTTTTTATTTCATAAGTTTCCCTTCATCCTTTTGTTATTAAATTTGAATTAAAAGTGACAGTATAACTTAGCACAAGGTTAAAATTAAAACTTTATCACGACTTTTTACATTTTATTCAGAAATTGACGTAAGTTAGGTAAAATAAACTTAAATAAATTAAAGAAATCAATCTGGAAAATAAATTTAGAAACGTACCTCCTAATATACCATCGATGCTGTGATCAGCCTTTTTGCTTCCGTCGCATGAATCACCTGATTCACTTGAACCAAGGCGTGAACCGCGGAGCACACGACTGATGGAACTGACACTTGGAACTGATTCTTTATCACAGATACCATCCTTAGAAAAAAATAAGAAAGAATTATTTGTTTAATCATCATAAAAATGAACTAGATATTTCACGTTTCTCTGACAAGGTTTCTTGTTACATCAACCTTACTAGATTAGCATTTATTTTTTATATTATTTGTTGAAAATGGATTCATAACTATTTGCATTTAGTGGAGAACACAGCAATTTTTTAATTGGTCATTTTTCATTTACTTAAACTCAAAACAAATGAAACATTTTTAAAAGTATTAAATTAAATTCAAGTTATTAAATCCTAAGATTTGATCTTAATAAGAAATAATTCTAATTGAGATTTTATTAAGAAATAGTTTTTTAATTATAAGTAATAATTTTGCAATTTAAAGGGAAAAAAAATCTTCTTTTAAGGTTTTATAATAACTGTTTTTATTGGGGGAAAATGTGGAATCGACGAAGATCTAAAGTTGGATTTAGATTTAAGCGAATTCACTTGAAATCATAAAATTCTTAAGCCAGTTGATAGCAATGGTTTACTTATTATTGTTAAATATACAAATAATTAAAAATTTATGAAATTTCTTGTACTAATTTCGCGCATTAAATAAAGTGACTATGATAAAAAATAAATTCTTCTTTAAATCGTAATCGACTTTATGCATGAATGGCACATTTGAAAGACAATAGAAAACATCAGAAGTAAGAAATATTTTTTAAAAAATGTAGTGGTGGCAAAAATTTAAGATTAAACCCTTTAAACTTCATTGCGAGAGCAAGTCCTTTTCTGTAAATAACTCGATAATTCAATTTTTAGCTTACTTATTTTGAGAATAATAAATTCGTTTATTAATATATATTATTTGAGTTTATTTACGTCTGAAATCGTATAAATATCTTTATTTTAGCAAGCAAAGCAGATGCTTAAGTGCTTTCCACTTTTTAAGGATGTCCTTGCAGAGAAATTGGTTAAGGAAATTTGCATAGTTTTGCATTTTTAACTAATATTTCACTCTTGGAAATAAAAATTTCACTTTTGAGGATTCATCAATCCTTAAACTGTATTTCGTTAATTTTGAAAATCATTTCGTCTCGAATTCACGTGATTTGTGACAGATGCGATCTTTTAAATCTATGACAAAAACCTAGGAACCTCATCGCAGTGCATTGTGAGTAATTGTTAATCGATCGAAACTAGAAAGACGAAATGTTTTTTTTTTTTTTTTTAAATTATTATTTTAACGAAATACGGTCTCTCGAAAAAGTGACAATAGTTATTGACGAAAAGTTTGCTCGAAGCATATACCCCTAAAAGGTTTCGTCTAAAACGAAGGAAGTTAAGTGAAATTTGAGTATACATTTTTTGCAGTGTTCGAGTGCAAAAAACCCACGACTTGTGAATTTGGTACCTAAATAATATATATGCTTATTTTATAATCGATTGCAATAGATTTATAGATTTTGAATTTTTCATGAGTTGATTAAAGGTTAATTGTCAGATCATTTTTTCTATTCTGTATATTTAATGGTCATAAAATTATCTAAATTGTGACAGAATCAAATTGGTTCAGAATCAACTGAATTGTTAGGTAGTAATTAAGAGCTTCACACAACTTCCATTTAGCAACAAAAAAAATTCATAATTAATTCTAAAAGTGCTATTTACTACTTGCAACTGAATTGACATTAAAAGACATACCTTGACTAGTCTGTCTTTGATTTCCCAGCTGAAAATACCAGGATTATCTCTTTTATATTCTTCAATTTTCTTTTCAACTTCTGGAGTGGCAACACGTGGTTTGCTTCCACCAATCACACCAGGCCTAATACTACCTGTTTCCTGCGAGAGGGAAAAAAAAATGAAATTCATATTTTGATTCTAGGGGAAAAGAGAGTTATTTAAAAAATATCCTTCTAGGGTAAAATACTGGTGTTAACTGTGGTAAGAATAATGATAAAAAAATATAATCAATGTGAAACTAATGAAAAAATGAAAATTAATATAAAAAATAATGAAAAAAGCAATAATTAATGTAAAAATAATAAAATGAATATAACTAATAAAAAATAATATAATGAAAGTAGAAATAATGATAAAAGTAAAATTAGTGTAGAATATAAGTAAAATACTTGTGTTAACTGTAAGAATAATGATTAAAAAAAATATAATCAATTTGAAACTAATGAAAAAACGAAAATTAATATAAAAAATAATGAAAAAGCGATAATTAATGTAAAAATAATAAAATGAATATAGCTAATAAAAAATAATATAATTAAAGTAGAATTAATGATAAAAATTAAATTAGTAAAGAAATAATGTAACGCTATTGTAGAAACAATAGAAAGAAAATTAATACAGTATTGATAATTAAAAAATGTAAAAACTTTATAAATTAAGAAAAAATTTAAAAGTTTCATAAAAAACGAATTTTATTTAATGATTTGATTAAGTAAAATTGTGAGCAGTGTAATGATTTTTAAAAGATTGGAGGAGAATATAATAACTTTAGAAGTAAAATAAAAAGTTTTGAATTGAACAAATAGCAATAAAAAAATGAGTATTTTTAGACTGTATAATTTTTTCTATTCTCTTATTATCTGAACTGGGGAGAGTGTTAAGTTTTATTATAAATTTCAATCACAATATAAATTAAATTACATATGCTTACAGTTATAACTTTTTAGAAAACAAATTTGCGAAATATACTGATTTAAAAAATTTAGTTTCTTATAATTCATTATCAGTAGCTACTGTAGGATTTTCACAATTTTTTCAACATTTCTCTATCTTAAATTTAAGCCTGATTTATGTTATTTTAAACTTCATTTGTGATAACAAACCAAAATCAATCGCTTACTCAACTGTAGATAAACATGAAAGTCATTTTACGAAAAAAAAAGCAGCTAAAATGCTGCAATCAAAAAATTTTCATGAAATTCAAACACCTTATTACTAATATATTGAAAATGTTCACTTTGCTTTACTTGCATTAAACGAGAGAATTGCGGTAAAAATGTTTTTTCAAAACAAACACCCTGCCAAAATAAAACAATAAAAATATGCGTTTTACTTTACCTGATATCTGTTCAAGATTTTGGACACACATCCATGAGATACTCTCAACTGTCGACTGATGACGCAAGGACGGACACCGGCTGCGGCCAATTCGACGATCTTTAGGCGGACATGATTTGGAAGAGGTCGTCCATTGATAAACACTCCACCCAGCTGATTCATCCGACCTTGCCCTTGAAATAGAAAATCTGATTTTGTTGATCATAGGATTTATAAAATAGAGCAGGAAACAGAAATAACATGTTTTCTTAAACGTTCATTTGATGAACGTATTAGTAAATATCGGATTAACTAATCCCATTGACTAAGTCCTAAAGCTCCCGTTGTATGGAAACATTTATGAATACTACTCTTACTTATGCTTACTACGCTTATCTACAATGGTGTGATGTCTTAGCGAAACCGAATCCATAAAATAAGTAAAAAGTGGCAGTAAAACTCTGATTGTCAGGGCTTTTAAGAATAAAATTTAGCGACACTGTCAAAAGCAAGAAAAATAATGAAGAAAACAAGATAACACGCATATTCCAAAATAAAGGGCCTGTCGCCTTTTCTACATTTTTTTCACGTTGCATGTTAGTTTTTATTTATTTATTTTTTATCAACTTTACTAAAACTTATCTAAATTATTTTCAGATTGCTATTAAATCTAAATACATTATTACTAATGTAGGAAATTTATCGTAACTAAAAATTAATATTTTTCTTTATAATTTTTAAAAAGGTCCTATTTATTTAACCTTCATGCAAGATAACCTTATGGTATATTGAATAAAGCAAAATAATGAAAATAAAGCACATGCAGAAATGGTCATACTATAATTTCGATTTCATAAACAAGCACTTTCCGCAGTGTCTAAATCAGTGATTCTCAACCACTGTGCCGCGGCACTTTTGTGTGCCACTAAATTCTTAAAATGTGCCTAAAAATTAGAAAGGATACAATAAAAATTATAATGTTTTTTTTTTATTATGAGTAAAGTTAAAAATAAAGAAAAGTATATATATATATATATATATATATATATATATATATATATATATATATATATATATATATATATATATATATATATATATATATATATATATATATATATATATATATATATATATATATAAATACTTTTTATAATTTTTACACGCTTTAACTGCGTGAACATCTTTGTCGGCGATTGTCTTGTCTCTGACAATCTTAAAATAAGTTAAAATGAGATGGAAGTGTTTAAATTGTCTTTGACACACAATTTTAAAATATGTTGAAATAAGTAGGAAATTTAATGACTATGACTATTAAAATTATTAATTAACAAAGGTAAGCGAGCTAAATATTAACTTTCAAAAGGAAATAAAAGCTAATTATTAAAGTAAGCTATGCAATTAATAAACAAATTAAGAAAGGATAACTAAAAAAAAACAAATATATAAAAAACAAATTAAGAAAGGATAACTCACAAAAATATAAGCTAATATTAATAATTAGTAAAAAAAAACTAGTTAACAAGAAATCACAAAAATAATAGTTAATGTAAAAAAACTAACAGTTAATAACTATAGAAAACAAGATAACAATTAATAACTAGCAAAAAAAATAACTGTTACTAACTAATAAAAAATTGGTCGAAAGAAATAATTAATCCCTTAATAAACCTTCTTTTGTAGTACATATAATTTTATTTCACATTTAAAATTATTATCACAAACTATTTCCCACAGTTTTTTATAGGTAAGTAAACAACTTTCAAACTATTTTTTTTTTCATAGTGTGCCGTCAAATTTCGAAATCGTTAAAAGAGTGCCGCAACAAAAGAAAGATTGAGAATCACACTGGTCTAAATGGTAAGTCGAAATACTAAAGAAGAGAGGAAGTTTTTGCGTCAAAACATTATGTATTGAAACAATGAAAAACTTTTAAAAAAAGTCTCCTACAGTAAGTCTCCTAAGTTTACAGTAATTTATATCGAAAAATATTAATTCACTAGAAAATGCTCTTAAAAGAAAAATCTATCGAAATTGATAAACTAATGTCTTAAAAAATATAATGAATCGCAAAAAAACTGTCCTATGAAGGAAAAAAAAAATTATTAAAAATGCAACAAATAAAATGCATGTATCATCCTCGTCTTAGCCCTGATGATTACACTAATTTTTTAAAAGTGTCTAATACAACAGTTAGAAGCTTCAAGCTCTCTATTCGTTACAAATTACTTATGTTACTAGTTGCAATTTAATTTTGATTTTTCAATTTTTAAGCTGAATTTATTTAGTAATTTTACTGTTGATTTTAGCAGGTATGAAAACTAGATTTTTAAAAAAAAGAAGAGATTTTTTAATAAGATTGTAATCTAAAGCTGAAGCACAAGGTAAGCTTTAAAAAAAATTCTAATTTTACGACCAATTCAATGAGTCCAAATTAAAGCAAATGTAACTTTTTCCGACTACCATTATATTTATTTAAATAATTAATTATGCAAGAATTATTTTGCGTAACATAATTTTTTTAACAATTTATTTTTTTTAACATTTTCTAATTTCCAATAATTACACTCACAATACAACACAAACAATACTTTTCAACTAGTGCGTTTTAAATTGTATTGAAATAAAACACTTAATAAATTTTGTTATCTTTAAAACTCCAACTTCAAACAAGTCCACTTTTAATATCGATAGTTTTACAGAAAAAGGAGTATTATTTCGGTGCTTTCTCTAATATCTGTTTAACGATATGTAAAATAATAATATCTAACACATTCTCGAAAATTTTCAACTTCTGCATAAATGAATTAATATTAACAGTTGTTCAAATAACTTATCAGAAATCTTTAAGAAAGGGACCCCAAGGAAGATCGGTAATCACAAAATGGACTTCCGATAGGGGTCATCTTGCTCCTCACTGCCCATAGGTATAGAACTCACTTCCTGTTCTAAGATTACTTTCTAAGAATCTTGATCCTAATCACATTTCAGAACCCGTGATTGTGTTTTTCCTCAATTGGAACACTTCTAATAAGGCATAATCCCACACCTTCTGGTGTGTATTAAGTTCCAGTAGCAGAAGACCCCACAAGTTGTAAATCAATCTTTTCTAAAATGTGCGTATTTAGTGAATCGCAGGGTAACTGATTTGCCTCTGAAACTCTCATTTTTTTATACATTGCATGTGCGTAAAGAATCACAGGGAAAAAAAAGCACCACTATAACTATTATGCAAATTTAACGTCTGATTCGTATGGGAATGTAAACTTGGATTTAATAAAATTAAATATTATTCGAATGTAATTATAAAAAAAAAAAATTTAAATTAATAAACAAACTTAAATTTGAAGTTGAATAAAAGGAACTTTTAATCCTTTACTTATTTTTAATGCAATTGTAGAATGTATAATGGTATAATAAATAATGTATAATCAATCAATTAATTACTAAATCAATAATCTCGAATTTGAATAATTATTCGAACATAATTTGATTTTTTTTTTTTAAAAATTAAAATAAAAAGTCAAGTTTAAAGTTGAATGAAAGGAACTTTTAATCCTTTGCATATATATATTTTAAATAATGTATCAATTAAATGAACTTTTAATCCTTTACTTATTTTTAATGCACTTATAGAATGTATAATAGTATTATAATAAATAATGTATCAAATAATTAAATTAGCAATTAATCAATCAATTAATTACTAAATCAATAACCTCAAATTTAAATTATTATTCGAACATAATTTAACTTTTTTTTTAAACAATTTAAATAAAAAGTTAAGTTGAATGAAGGGAGCTTTTAATCCTTTGCATATATATTTTATATAGTGTATCAATTAAACAGACTATCAATTAATCAATATAATTATTACTATATCAATCATTTTGAATTTAATGTAACTAAATAAATCTTCAAACGTAATTAGATATTATTTTTTTTAAAAAGTTAAAAATAGAAAATTAAGTTTAAAGTTGAATGAAACTAACTTTTAATCCTTTACATATTCTTAATGTAATAATAAATGTATAATATTATTATTATAACTAATGCATCAATTAAATCAAATATCAATTAATCAGTAAAATAATAATTCAATAAATTATCTTGAATTTAATAAAATTAAATAAATATTCTAACGTCATTAGACATTTTCTTCAAAAAATTAGAATTGAAAGTTAAGTTTGAAGCTGAATGAAAGCAACATTTAATCCTTTATGTATTTTTGGTGCAATTATAAATATGTAACAGTATCAATATAAATAATGTATCAATATTAATTCAACATTTGTCTCTCAGAGACTTACTCTTTTGATAAGTTAGAAATATTAACAAAGAAGATGCAATATTTTAATTTTTCGCAATTTTTTTTAAAATAACTAGATGAAGAAGTATTATTTGTATATTGTCCTTTTATCACAATACAATAAATATAATTATTGAAATTTACAACAATTTTTAAATAGTATGAAGTGAGAAAAGCTCCTTTCTGTTAATTTTATATTATTTCTTATGCCTTAATAATTTTTTTTTAAAATTCTATATCAGTTTAATAATTATAATTACATTTATTTTATTTCTGACTCAAGGGACAACTGACGAATTGAATCTGAAGTTTCTTAATAGTTAAGAAGGTACTTTTTGCAGCTATAGCTACAGTTTTGTGCTAGCTCTGATAAAATCTTACCTAAATTTTTATCGATAACAGCCATAAGAGAGATAAGCAATTTTAAAGAAATTTACTTGTATGTAATGTGTTATGACATTACCTTCTATATAGGAAGAAGTGGTAATGGTAGAAGGTACCCCCCACTCTATATTAGTAAGTAACAATTAAGAGGACGCTGTACCACTGGAGAAATTTTTCATGCCCAATTCTTTCACCTCCATTGACAATTTGAAATTTGAAGCATGATAGAAAATTGGGTTAAGGTAAGCCTATAGTAAACCCTAAAGTTAAAAGTAAACCATAGTTTCCTTTCAATGGACTCTTTATGGAATAGCTGTTAAAAAATTGAAAAAGTGGTGTCCAGAGTGTTTCCTCATTAGAAATTATTCAGGGGTGACAAAGACTCTTTTATAATAATTTATTAATAATATCAGGACATCTAGTGGTACCTAGAAATTGTTAGTGGTATCCAACTTAGCAGTTAAAATTCATTTGGTTTAGCAACCATTTAGATGGTCTAAACTTTAACCCCATCCGTTACATAGCTCTTTATATGTGTTTATCGAATTATTGGAGTTGTCAGGAATTTTTCATGTTAGCTTTTCAAAAATATGATATATATTTTGAAACAAAATTTCTGTACCGCTATAATAAATTTGAAAAACCCCTGAACTCTCTGTAATGTAAGGTAAGACCTCGATTATCCGAGCTAATTGGGACCGCTAGTACCTCGGATATCGGAAATCTCGGTTAATAGAAACCATGTATAAAAACCTTCCGTGCTTGCGAATTTAACTACTTTTAAAGTAAAAAACAATAGAACGTTTTTTAAATGGTAAAAATAAACATATATGAACTTATGTTTCACAGCTAAAAAGATTTAAAAAGGAAATAAACTCTATCAAAACAACTCTAATCATCTGTTAACAAAGCATTCATGGATGTTGTCTTCTCAGGGTGTAATATTTCTTGGAAGTTGAATGCTTTTGTGGGGAAGAAGTGCCTGTAACATGGACAATGAACTAAAATGAGTATAATTTTTTCCAAGCTCATTTTGGAAAAGAGAAAAAAAAAAAGTTTGGACTTCGTTATTGCCTCGGTTAACAGAAACCTCGGGTAATCGAAGCTCGGTTAATCGAAGTTCTACTGTAATCATATTTAGATCTTAAGTCAATGAACATTTCCTTTTTAAAGCGAAAGTGGTAGATTTCAGATTGAAGTATCCTCTCGGTTTAAAAACTTTTTTCTCAAATGGTAATTGTACTTTTAACATCATTGCAAAGTTTGAAAGCGTACACTAATAAGGTTAACTTGGGCATTTTTAAAAAGCAATACGAAAATCTTGTCATAGGGTGGCAACAATCAAGAAAAAAATCAAAAGAGAGTGACACAAATGTGGCTAATATTTAGAATGAAATATTATCACTAAAACTGCTGCCATGTCATAGTAGTCAAAATAAAGTACTTCGTCTAAAAATGAACGAAAAGCATTGTCATCCAACCCACAAAAAAAAATTTTTTTTGAAGTAGTTCTGATACTACTTTTTCATTTTTACGCTGAATGTCACCGTCACCCTACCACTCACAGAACTAATCCTTGAAAAGAAAAAGGTTACATTTTTTTAAATATCTAAGGATATCAACCAAGCCTATCAAATAATAATCATAACAAATAAATAAGGAAAAAAAATAATAAACAAACAGGCCATACTCAATTTTAGTAAGTAATCTTAGCAAATTCCGTTTACCTATTAATGACATAAAACGTTTGAAATAAAATGAACCAGGAAAATCGTGATAAGAGTAGCCTTAATAAGAGAAAGAAAAAAAAGCGGCGATTATATTAAAAAAAAATTCTTTTAAGAATTTTCGAAAGTTATCCTTATTGATGACAATGAAGGACTTAGTGGACAAACCAGGTAAGTGACATTGTAAGAGTGACGCTAATCCGGGAAAGAAGAATGAAATTCGCACCCTAACTGTTTTGTTATATATTTATTAGAAGGCGAGGCTAATAATTATTTGCCTTTTTTTATTTGCCTTTCATTATTTGTATCTAATTTGAAATAAAAATCCCACAAGTATACTAAAAACTAG
Source organism: Parasteatoda lunata (assembly GCA_949128135.1). NCBI lineage: Eukaryota > Metazoa > Arthropoda > Arachnida > Araneae > Theridiidae > Parasteatoda > Parasteatoda lunata. The sequence continues at coordinate 24,638,789 of OX421972.1, forward strand.
TGTGGATTAGTTTAAGTCACAAAGTCAAAAATAAAACAATTCTGTCACGTTAAACATATCCATATTGATATGACCACTTCATGTTATTTTCCCTGATTAATAAATACCCCCGAAACGTCACTTGCTTCTTCCACTAAGCTCTTCAACTTTTGAACAATATTAAACATAAATCTCCTCATGTCAGAAATTTTGCAGGTTTGATTTTTTAATAAGAAAAAGTGAAAAAGCATAAAAATCATTTCATCTATCAACCATTTTTTCCCCTTCTTTGGAAAAGGAAACCCTGAACTAAAGACAAGAGACAAGTAAAAAGAATCCAAGTAAAAAGAATCCAAGCAAATTAAATTAAATTCTGGTATATAATCTGCCATATTAAATTAAATCAATAAATAGATGAAATCACTCTTACCTTGAAATGGATAACCTGGGTATAAAGACCTTATATTGAGATGAGTTGAAATAGCCATAATGTAATGTGAAGTATGTAATAAAAAAAAAGTTCAAGATGTAAAAAAAGTCAAAAGAAACTTGTAAACACTGTTTAGTCGCACCTGAAGTTAAGACCAGCGTACTAATCGCGAAACGAAGCAATTGCAGACCGTGCTAAATATGACAAGCCAAGTTGCTGTATAAGCAGTAGCTAATGGTCCACATTTAAAAAAAAAAGTGGGAAGTAACATACCAGAATAGGCACTAAACGATAACAGTAGAAGGGTGATAGAGGCGGGGTCGAAACCGGCCCTCCTGTCTTCGGGACCCCATCATTGGGCAATTTTTACTTTTCAAAAAGGGGAGGGTATTGAAATGGGGTCCCTAAACGAGGGGCAGTAAGATGTTGCTTTACCTGTTATGTAAGCTATGTGATGTATTGTTTAGGATTGTGTGCTTGATCTGACTTGATTTTTGGGCCACATTATCATACTCTTTATATGACCAACATTTTATTAAATGGATAATTGAAGGTGAGTGATAAGGTAATAAAGTTTGCCTTATCATTATCCTTGAAGTTCACGCAGTGGGGTCCACTTAATTGTGTCACTTATCTACGAACATTCTGGAATTTCATTCTCACATTATATTTTTTTCTTCGCGCTTTTTTCACTCCACGAAACTCCTAAAAAATTTTACTACGAGGTTTGTTAATAAATTCGATTATTTTCGCCGAAATTTGGAAGTTTTTTTAACAAATGAAAGAGTAGTTCGGGATTACCGGAAGAGGAAGTAATCATGGATTACATAGCTGCTATTTTCTTCTTCAATTTAAATAAATTCGATTATTTTCGCCAAAATTTTGAAGTTTTTTACTTGTAAATTTAACACAGCTGCCTATCTTATATACGTGGATTATCGTTTTTTCTAATAGTAGTAAAATTACAATGAAATTGTCATCAGAATATTTTAGGAGATTTGTAATTGTAATCAAATAACAAATAAAAAGGTAGTTCGAGAAAACCGGAAGAGGAAATAACCATAGATTACATAGCTACTTTCTTCTTCTTCTTCTTTTTTTTTTTTTTTTTTTTTTCTCCTTTGGAGAAAGGGGGATTTTTCAAATGGTAATGAAAAAACTTTTTTAGTTTTTTTATTCAAGCTTTTCCAGTATTGCAATTAGGTACATGACTTTTATGCTTTTTGTAAATAAATATATTCAATTTTTCTACGTATTGTGGTAAAAGTAATTATTTTGACCGAAATTTTTTTTTCTTGCCCTTTCTTCCACAAGACAATTTAAAAATTTTAATACGAAGTTTATTGGAATTTAAATTAATTTGATTATTTTCGCCTAAATTTTACACTTTTCTACTTATAAGTTTAATAAGTTATCACAGCTTCCTACTTTATATACGATTATCGTTTTTTCTAATAGTAGTAAAATTACAATTTTAATCAAATTCTAATTTCATTAAAATTGCAATCAGAAAATTTCGGGAGATTTATAATTTTAATGAAATAACAAATAAAAGATAGCTAAGAAAAACCAGAAAAGAAAGTAATCATATATTATTTTTTTTAGGTGGGGGAATTTTTCTAATGGTAATGAAAAATCAGTTTTAGTTTATTTATCCAAGTTTTTCCGGTATTGTAATTAGTTACATGACTTTTAGGTCATGGATCGCGCAATAATCCTAGTCTGAAATATAAATTTATTCTAATTATGTCTTTTACAGGAAAGGCTTTAATAAATTAATTCTTTCAAAAGAAAACAAACAATCTATAGTTCATAAAAAAATAAAACACCCGCAAATGCCAGTGGTTGAAGGAAGGGAATATTGATGTTAAAGACTTTTCAATTTTGTAAAAAATGGTCAGCACAACGCTACTGCATGATTGCCACTTATTTGATTATGAAGACCCAGTTCTTCACCATAACATTCCCTTCCATTTCGGACGTTTTCGAAAATAATTTTCCTAGTAGCAAAAAAGGTAGTAGTACATTAAAGATTTAATATATATATATATATATATATATATATATATATATATATATATATATATATATATATATATATATATATATATATATATATATATATATCAAATAACAGGGCAACAACTCCGTTATTTCTGTGGGATTATTAGTCAAAATATCATGAGTAATGAGGCCAGATTCTGCACAAGCTTTTATTTAATAATCGATGGTGAAGTTTCAGCCCCGCTCCAGCTGGAGGGGGGGAGACACATATCCTGTCAAAACTGACGGAGTTTAGTTGGTAATCATAAAGCACAAAAAGCCACGCAAAAACCATCGCTCTTACGTTTTATACAAGAATTAAAATGTGTAGAAGTGCAGCCATATTGCATTCCTTGTATTCCTACGCCTCATCGAAAATTATATAATACTCATAGAAAATCGTTTTATCTTTCCTTATATGGAAGTGAAAGATCTTAAACTAACTCCTCTTTTAAAACATAAATCTAATCATAATTCATTGGCATGTTTACAGCCTTGAAGTCCCAAAATAGAATATCTGTACTCTAATTTTTTCACTAAGACATTTTATGAAAACTAAAAAGTTTCAATGCTTTTATTAGAGGGCCGGGATAACCTGGTCGGTAGGGCGCTGGGCCCATGTCCAAGAGGTCGTGGGTTCGTTCCTTGCCGGCCGAAGACTCCCCGGACATCAAATAAATATTTTCGAGTTTATTAATGTGTGATTCTTGGTTTAATAAATTAAATTCATTAGGTTTCCATCCACCATTATTTCTAAATAATTCGAAGGTTTATATAATTCGCCACTTTATAACAGTTAAGTCATACTACACCGTTTAAAAAAGTAACCAAAATTAGTCAAATATTTGCAAAATTTAGTTTATAGTTGTTTACCGTTTTTTAAATTATTACGGCGCGTCAGGAGCCAAAAAACTTACGAAAGGCAAACCGAATTGGAATAATTCTCCCCGCATTTATAAGATTCTCGGCATAATTAAAATGTTTTATATGCATGTATGAACTGTTGTATGAAGTGGTGGGGGAAATCATTCTAAATTAAATTTATTAAATCAGTAATAACATTTTAAATTATAAAAAATTTATTACATCTTCAAATATTTAAATACAAATATTCTGATAAATCAGAGCAAATTGGCAGTTATGTATATGCTACGTGCGTTAACAATGAGTTTTGTCTGGTGTTTTAGAGGTTGCGTCCGGTTTCTTTTCTTTTTTTTTTTTTTTTTTTCTTCTCTTTTTTTTAGCAGCTGAATGGACATCAAGTGCAAAGGGTTAGAATAATTAAAATGTGATATAAAATTTTATAAAGAACAAATCATTTTCAGCATATTCCTGTTTATATAATATAAATCTCTGCCACTATTAAAGATTCCAACTTACTTTGCAAAAAATGTATTTCGGATTATAACTTAGTGTTAGAAAAGTTGATTGTAAGTTATTTTGTGTCCATCACTTCACATAAATGATTTTAAAAGTTCACATAAAAAACATAATTTTATTCATACTATTTCGCTGTTACCTTTAATAAACGTTGACAAACTGCAAGTTTTAGTTTTTGACAGTCTACCACTTTCTAAAAACATTTTCAGATGTGGAGTTATTAGCATCCCTTTATACTTTCCAAATACTTTCAAAATTCATTAACATCGAAGAAAAACAGCGGACTTAGAAATTTAGAGTAAAGATTGAAAGCTAATAATAATTTGCATCCTACAGAACTGATAACCCAGAATTTCTAGTTCCCCTTATTATTTATTTTATTTTATATTTTATAACCGTCGTTGAGCAGCCAGTCTAATTTTTGAATTTGCGACTACCAATATTCAACTTCGTAATCTTGTAACTTTGAACCCAATCCAGAAGACGAGGAAGCTCCTGGTTCAAGTATTGGGAGAAGATTTGACTTCGTGGAAGACTTTTTGATGGAACTAACCCGCAATTCCGTTACATGGGCAGGAAAACCACGAAAACATTCAACTTGTTTTTTGATGGTAAGGGAACTATAATCAGTGTTCCGTCTACCCCTAAGGATATTTTACGTCAGCAATATGTTCGGTGTGAGCCGGGTGAGTAATTCGTATCAAACCTAGGTTACCTAATTGGAAGACGAGAGTTCTATTCCCTGAGCCACCACGCCTCCCTCAGCATTTATATTGGTCGTTTTTGCCTTACAGAATATGTATGGTGGAAAGCTAGCCCCTGTTTAAACGAACAGAAATTTTTAAATTTTCCAGCTTTCAACAAATTTACATTATGTTAATCGAGTATTTATTTTCTTCTCATTTAAAATGGATTATTATAACTTGAATTTTATAATAACTTTTAAAAATTAATAAAAAAACTTTTTAAAAAGCCAGATATGTTGGCAGGTCTCATCATATAATCAATAAAATTGTCATCACTTTTTTTCCCCACCATGCAAAGTATGTTATCGACTGGCGTATATTCATGCATTACATTACCCCTCAACTTCAACTTTGCCGAAAGAAAAAAAAATCTCAGAAATGATCAGACGCAAATTACTCGAATGTGCCTGGAGGCTGAAAGAAAAAAAAAACTAATCCTTTTTTTTTTTTAAATTTATTTTTTCAAAAACAAACAAGAAAAAGAAAAAGATATTTGTTTATTACTACAACAACATAAATATTTCTATTTTAAACTGTAGTCAAGATACAGTACATTTCTAAAGCTAAAGATATATGTACAGTATTTTTCAAAAGCACGCAATATCCACTTGGTATACACAAATAGATGCTATCACTATTTTTTGTGTTTTTCATTTGTAATCCATTTTTTTATTTGCGGGGGGGGGGGATTAATGGGTGAACAAGCCTACCAACTTTTGCTTAAACATATGATTTTCCAAAGTGGTAGTAAAATGTAAATTGAAAAATCAATTATAGACAAATATATTGTGTATTTTACCAGAGCTTAATCTCACCAACGTATGATCATGCATTTGTAAATCAGTACAATTAATTCATTCGTATCTGAAGTTAAAATGATTCCTAATTAAATTTATAAATACAAGAATGAAATAGAATAGCAAAGTTTTGGTTATCACTTTAAATATAAAAGTGAAATTTATGGATTATCCGGATGAATTGGCATCTATAGGTTGATATTCTATTGATGATGAAATAAATTGAATTATTAAATTTTTAACCACCACTACGTATAGTATGTTATAATTCTCATAATATAACGAAACGATAAGTTACCTGTTACACTTACTCATTCGTTATTCCGCCACACTTCAAGTTACCAAAAAAAACAAAAGAAAACTACTAATGAAGTTTGGTAATTGGATACCTGCAACTGACGTCATCGAAAATAAATCGTTGCATTTGTCGATTCAAAAACCAATCACGTTCGACACACATGCGTGACGTCGCTTATAGGTATCCAATTGTAAATCTGATTTAAATCACATGGTTAGGTAAAATAACCTTACTTCTTTTCGAATCGCAAGTACCCAGTTGTTAATTGACGGACCACCTTTTACCATAATAAAAAAGACGCATACCTTTTGATCTAATGATCGGATTTTCACTCTCTAGGCGTCAATCATAATGGTTCAATGGTGACCTTAAATGTGCTAATAAATTAGTGCTGACGATATTTTAAGTTACGAAATCAGACACAAAAACATTCTTTCTCTGAATAAACGTACCCATTTTTCGATTGATTCAGATTTCTGACCCTAAAAATATAGGGGATAACCGCAATCTGAGAAATATGGTTCCAATAGTCTGGTTAGAAAAAAAGGTCTACATATCTCAAGAACTTTTTAAGGTAAATGAAAAACTTTTGGACACAATTATAAAATTTGTTTATCCAAAATTAATTTCAATTCAATGCAAAAAATAAATTTTAGTAAATATCTCTTATTTTTTTATTATTTTATTTAAGAATAGTCGAAAACAATTTATGGAAGCCCGTGGTAGATATCAATGGTTAAGCTTAGAATGTAGAACTTCCAATTTCTTCAAATATGTTTTTCGTATAAAAGATACTTTTTGTGATCAGGCATAAATGGCTTTATAATTACTGAATTGTAGTGAATATTATTCAAAAGCTGCACATCCTATTTAAAAAAATGTGGTGCGTGGAATATGGTATTTTTATTTCAATTTTCCGATGAAATGCGATATTTTGGCAACCAGGACAAGTTTATAATATAAGTAATTACATTTACCTCGAAAAGATACTTTTTTTTTTTATTCAACACATTAACATAGTTGCTCCTCTTCTGTTCTTTCAATATGTTATGTAAAAGCCCATAAATATGTTCATTATACATATTAAAACGCATACTTTGCTGATATTTCTTTCATCAAATGATAAGATAACGTCACAATCCCTGAATCAAATCGAACGCACAGTGACCATATGGTAATTCAAATGTCACGGTTCAAACGTGGTACATTTCAGATCTCCCCGAAACTGTCGTTGCTCTGCGGGACATCTCGTTAAAGTATGGGCTGTTTCAGCCCATTTCGCTCTCGTATCCCCTTGGGTGGAAAATATTCTTCAAAGATGATGCTAGGATTTCCTTATTTTGTGCAAACGACTTAATTGGCTGAAGACGTGGGCAGCAGATGGACAAATGTGCTTAACGACCACCCCAGAGCAAAACAAGATGGGAAGTTGGAACACCCAAATCGAGACTTTATTTAAAATTTCTTCGACCAGAAAGTGTGACTAATTACCAGTCAGGTCTTTTCCTTGTAAATAAAGTTTAATTGACAGAAAATCATATCCATATTCTAACAAAAATATGCCTGTGGAATTTTGTCGATAAAATGTGCTTGTAAGGACATTCAGAAAATTACACATCTGAGTTTCTGCATTAACACATTTTTTGCAAGTTTTATTTACCGCTAAGCTCGAAAGCCATAAGTGGGTATAATATAAAAAAAACACAACTACTTCCACTTCGAAAATTTTAGTAGGAATAACATATACTGTCGTGCAATGCTAAATGAATGGAAAATAGTGGTTGTTTAATATTTTACATGCGCTAATTTAATTTGATTTGAAGACATTGATTTTTTTTAAAATATGGATTCTATAGAATGACGTCCGTTAAAATTAATTGGTTTGATGTCTCACGTTGTCAGAAGAGAAAAAAAAAACTTTTAATTTAATTAATAAACTGAGTTTTAAATATGTTTACTAAAAACATTAAATTACTTAGATGAAATAACAAAATCAATTATTACAAAACGAACTGTTCTTAGTAATACAATATAATCTGGCGAGCAGCTATTTAAAAGATCGAACATTCCGTTTGTTTATTTGTGGCTTGAAGTCAGGCTCGCAGAAAATGCCATTCACTGGTTAAATTTAGTAGGAATAACACAACCTGTGACGTAGGCGATAGTATACCCAAGTATACACTTTACCTAGCCAATCAGTAAATTTACTTGGGCAATCCCAATGCGCGATCAGTTTACCTAGGTAAAGGAGTCATTAACAGTTCCTAAGTTCTCTCCTATTTTGCTAATTGTTTATGTGTATTTATTGACTTGATTCTTTAAAGTTAACGGTTCCCAAATGGTGTTCTGCGGAACCTTACTGTTCCGGGAAAGGGCCACAGAGGTCCTGAGAGTAAGGGTTTTTTTTTAAACAGTTACGATTTTCAGAACCTGTAGTTAAATTTATATCTAGTTAATAATTCATTATTTATTTAATATTTCCGTTGTTTTTATGAAAGTATTTAATTGAAAGGTTTGTGAAGAAAGAGATTTAAAAAAAAAAATTCTTATAACAATATAATGAATGATTTATGAAAAATGCATTGATGAAAAATTCCGTCAGTATTTTGCATCGAATAAAAATAACCCAATTCAACAATGAAGAAGTATATTTTAATAAAAACCATATTGCAGCTCATTCATTATGAGTTTATGCATGCATTAAAATGAAATTTAGAATTGAACTAGATGCCGCTTTTGATCTGTGATTTCACTGTCTGATGTAAAACTTAATTTTAAGACTAAATATTGATAAAACAATATGATAAAAAAATTTCATTATTCATTCATTCGATAAATATTTTCAAAATAATTAATACAGTTTAGATAATTACATATTTTCATTAAAGTTTTGATTAATAAAGTTTAGATAATTACATATTTTCAATAAAGTTTTGATTAATAAAGTTTAGATAATTATATATTTTCCTAATATTTCAAAGTCATTCGTTAATTATTTTGAAAACCATATTTCACATCTCATTGTGAGTTTCTGCATGCATTAAAATTAAATTTAGAACTAGACTAGATGCCGCTTTAGACCTGTGAATTCAACTCTCAGACATAAAACTTAATTTTAAGACTAAAATTGATAAAATGATAAGATAAAAAATTTTCATTATTCATTCATTCGCTAAATATTTTCAAAATAATTAATAAAGTTTAAATAATTACATATTTTCAAAATAATTCTAAGTCTTTCGTTAATTATATGTTTAAATTTGAAAAAAGTTCAGGGTTCCGCTAAAAGAAAGTCGATCATTCCAAAGCCGAAAAAAATTGAGAACTCCAGCTTTAGATAATGGAAAATAAATAAATGGTATTATATTAATTTCAATAATTGTAATAATATTTTAAACCGTTTGATTTTTAATTAAAGTTTTAAAAGTGATAGACTATCAACTAATGTGTTCGTTTGTAATAACTTGTTTTTTTAGATAGAGAAAAGTAAATAAATAGCATTACTTAATATTATGTTAATTTAAGTATAGAATAATTGAGTATAGAAATGTTACTGTTGTTCTTACAAAGATCTTATTTTCGCTTTAACGAGTGATAGTAGGTGATGCGCATTTATTTACCTAGATAATTTGAGAAATGAAACAATTATTTGGCACTTTAACGAATCCCCCAAGTTAATCTGCACATTTACTCGATGATCTGTTGAATATCTGATTTCTCACTTCACCGATAACGTATATAATCTATGAATAAATGATCTGTGAATAAAGTTTTAAGAATTCATTACTCTAAAATTAACCAATTCTGCTGTGTTCACCGTTAGAAAAAAAAAGGATTACTGCACCATATTATTATATTCATCTCACTTAGAATAATGTAGAATCTCTTGGAATCACTCACCGAAATCAATATGAACAATCTATAAAAGTATGTTTGCCATAAATAGATTTAATCTTTATTTCTAAAAGAGTTCGCTGATGAATTTGAAAATTATATATATATATATATATATATATATATATATATATATATATATATATATATATATATATATATATATATATATATATATATATATATATATATATAATTGTATAGATGTTATATAATTGTTTGTATTCGCACTAAAAATATATAAGAAGCATTAAAAGTTTCATTCTGTTAATTTCAAACTAAACTTAGTATCATAATTATTTTTTTAATTATCTAATCATGATCGAATAAATAATTAACTACATTAAATTCGAGTTCAATGGCCTGAATCCAATGGGACGTTACATTTCTAAATAAAAAAAGGTGTGTTTTTTCCGGGTTTTTTCTACTGATACTTTTTTTCCGGTTTTCTTTTTCCGTGATTCGAAGGGATAATATGCATTGAAAACTTGTAGTTTATCAATCTACCTGCAAAATTTTAAAGGACATTTCTCTCATTTACGGTATAATCAATCTATCAGCTAAACGGCGGAATGAAAAAAAAAAAAAAAGTTGCAAAACGTTATGGAATTGCTTTATCAAAAACACATAGTTGTGAATTATAATCAAACCCCAAAGTTGGTTCTATTGTATTGTACAATCGTTTAAAAAAAAAAAAAAAAAAAAAAAAAAAAAAAAAAAACGCACTCTAATGCAACTTATTTTTATAGTTTGGCCGTATTATGTTATTATTTGTTTTAAATTAAAAAAAAAAAAAGAAATGAAATAATAGCAATCAAAATAAATGGGCCCCAGCCAACTAGTAAACCAAATAAGCGAAAGATATAACCGCCCCATTCGTCTTGTTTTCACGCCGTTCACCATTGGCCACCACCATCATCTGATCACTCTCTTCATCAAAAGTAAATGAAGGCCTGTCATTGCCAAGTACCTTTGCCATGTATCTCATCTGAACCCAAAGGTCGAGTATTTCACTTCCCCCTCCGTCCCTTTTTCATTTACCGACAAGATGCGAATACCTGGACCTACCTCTAATAGTTTTATGGTAGGCAATATTTTCTGGTCCCAGGTGGATACTAATGGTTTACCACGCCCCCCTTGCCTTTAGCGGAGCATTGTAAGCGAACAGGAGCTACGATGTGATCTTTATTGGGATTATGAATGAATATTTACATGCCTTTTTTCTGGTGATAATGTCTTTTGACATCACTTTCATTTTTCCACTGTGGTTAGAAATTTAGTTGCTGGTTTCGTCTCTCTTTGAATTGCAGACAAATATTCATAGCCTTTTTCTATGAAAGTAAATTAAAATTCACTTCAACTTTTACACAAATATCTAGAAGTTCTTCGCATCATAAACTTTGAGTTAGTAATAATCTTTTCACTTATTGTGCCAAAAATCTGTAGAAAAAAAAAATGCAACAGAAATATTCTGCTTCAAATTAGCTTTTTCAAGATGAGAATAATATACCAACCAATATATTTTTGATAAAAATATTTATTGTTACGTTATAATGTCCAAATGTCCAAAGATTAAGATAATAATAAAGCAAACTGTCCGAGTGATCTCGCTCCGCAGAAGTCAAAGTTTTGAGTGTGACGAAATTTTGCGACATTTTCCCACCTAGATGAAAATTTTCAAAATAGCTGCCTAATTCTCAGTTTTTGAAAATTTTGATGAGCCCAAGTCAGTTTTTAACTTGACCTAACAGTCATGATTGCAAACTCACAGCAGTTATAAAAAAAGCATATTATTCGCAAAAGAAGCAACATTTCATTTTTCGATGGAGCCTTCGAAAAACAGCCTTAAATCTGCTAAACAACTGTTAAAGGATTGATGTCTTTTTCGTTTTTGCCTTTAATATATTTAATTCGATAATAAATGATGAAAACTGTCTGTCTGAGATGATGAAGTGGACATTCGGATAATTTTTACCCAGGCTCTAATTTATGCCCCAGTTCTAATAACGGTCTATATGTGAAAAAATACTTTTTGAAGAAAGCGGCAGTACATTTTCGTTTGTACGAAATAGATATTTCTTTCTGTTACCTACCACTTTCACTTTAAAAAAGCAATGCATCTTATCTCAAATACAATTATAAACGTTTATATTATTAATATATTAAGGAAAACATGGCTGCATTAATTCTGCAAAATTATTCCTACCTATGAACCACTAGTGCTACCACTTTTTTCTTTTTTAAGATAAGTAACTGTCACTTTAAAAGAACACAGAGCACAAATAGGGTTAATTACTGAAAGACATACACCCACCAACGACACCCAATGGTTCTCGCCAATCATTAAACGCTTTATAGCAGGGGTTTCCAACTGGCTGCACGGGGGCCGCATCCGGCCCGCGAATTAAAATATATTAGTTGTAATTTTTTTGCAGACAATTTTCGTAAAAATCTATATGGGTTTAAAATATTTTTCTCGTTAATAGAAACCTAATTTCTTCGTTTCTGTGAAATTTAGCATACCAATGGTGCAATAAAAATAAAAAAAAATTTCTCAGGTTTTGCATCCAAGAAAATATTTATTCAAATACAAAAATAATCGTGTATGTCGCTCTTTTTTATTTCTTTTTTTTTATTATTTTAAATTTGAATTGTAAATATTTATTCTCTGGTGGTTGCAGCAGACAAACCTCAATTTTCTCATTAACATTTTGTGTGATACTAAGTAAGTTTTAATACCAACCTTTTTAAAGTTTTATATCTTAACAATTTGATATCTGTTGCACATTAATTGTTTAATACATAGGTGCACATCAAAGTTATTGTAGCCCGAATTTTTATTATTTATTTAATATTTTTTAAAAATATTATTAGTAACAATTAAGTATTTTTTAAAATCTACTTCTTATATTAATTTGTAATTCAATACTCTTGCTTTGTACAATTTGGTAAAAATCTGACAGTAATATTTAATGTACCTTCAAACATAAAGGAGTCCTACATTAAATTTTGATAGAGTGGCAGCCCGCCATTTGATTTGTGTTTTTAATTGTGGCCCACGGCCTCATGTAAGTTGGAAACCTCTGCTTTATAGCATGGAGGTAGTAAATTCGAATTCCACCGTGTCATTGTGATGTCCTCGTCTAATTTGTGCTATCAATTTTTCAACTTATGTCTCTGTAATTTCAACACAAGCCGGCACATATTTGTGTAACATTGAAAAAAAGAATATTTTTTATTTTACAACCGGCGTTGAACAGCCGACTCAATTACTATCAATGCTACGACTATCAATCAATGTTTACGACTATCAATGCTCAACTCCGTAGCCTTGTAATTTTGAACCCAATCTAAAAACCAAGGGATTATGTATTCGGGTATGCATTCATATCACAAACCAGCCTGCTTGTAGGACTTTTTGATGGAACTAGCTCGCATTTGCTTTACATTTGCGAGAAGAAAACAGCGCACACCTTCCACCGTTAGCCTGACGGCAAAGAACTCTAAATCATGATCCGTCTACCACTGAGGCTATTTATGTCAGCACTGTGGTCGGTGCGAGCCGGGTGCGGAATTCATATCAACCAGTGATTTGAACACTGTTCACCTCATTGGAAGGCTGATGACGCTGTGACCCCTGCGCCACCACGGGTCCTTGACTAAAACAAAACACAGTATTTTGCAGTAATACCTACTTAATATATTCTCATCGGGAATGTTTTTCTAAAGCAGTAATGCGAGATTCTCTCAAAAGATAGACCAGGCTTTTGTTACATTCAGCTTTTCTCGGAGTTTCTGCAGGGAAATGTTGTGTTTTTGTGAATTCACGCCGATTCCAGTCTCATTTGCGTAAAATTTAGTAATACTCTGATACTGTTAATGTCTTGTCTCTGACTTCAGATATCAGATCACGGAACTCTTTTCCTACCTTAAGAAGCCTCAACCCTCGCCATCTCAGATTTTAAGTTTAATTTTTAATTTGTGCTTTTATGATATTTTTTTGTAATTAACTAACTTTTGATGATGTATTATTATTATTAGACTGCACAATATCTTTCAAAAACGGTAGAAAATGAAGGAGTCACTTAATTAGATGGGACGAAATTGTGCTTAATAATTTTTAGAACTTCTATGAATGTTTCCTCAAATCTATAAAGCGGTGTTTCCCGAACTTGTGACTTTTGTGTACCCTTTCTAAATTTTTCGTATAGCTGTGCACCACTAATTAAAAAAATGAATGTATTTTTACTATAAAAAATTACACAAAAGTTAAAAATCACAACTGACTGTTGACACCATTAATTAACTCGGCAAAAAATAGCCAATAGAAAAATACGTAATAGTAAAATTTCATGGCTAGCTTTGTTTTCAAGTAAATTTTTTTGAAATTTTCGTTTGTTGCAAGATATTTCGCATAGGAACGCGTACCCCTGCTAAACTATTCCTGTACGCGTACCACACTTTGGGAAACACTGCTCTAAAGCAATAAAAAGATGCAATTTTGATTTTGATTAAATAATTTTAATCTACATGCTTCTCAATTTTTAATTTCTAAAAATCTACTTGTATTACACTTTAAACTGATAAAACTCGATTTGTATGACGCTAAAAATTTTTTTAATATTAATTGCTTTAAAATAAAGATGTTTATTGAAAATCTAATAACAGGCAACTGTATACTATTTAACTATCTATCAAAACCTGTCAATTGCAGAATTGTCTTGGCATAATTTTGTCACAAAAAATTAATAGAGAATCTAAAATACGGCACTCTTTATATCTCAAATTGTAATTGGGTGGTGACCTTGTATTTTTCATAAATCGAAAGATACTGTCTAATAGAATAAATATGCAATATCAGTTTATTTGTGAAGATACAATAAAAAGGGTAAAAAACATATTTAGAATTTTTCCTCTCCGTTTCCAACCTTTAGACAGCTGAGTTCGGTCGGGAGTAGGGTCTTTCAAAAACTAGCTAATGTAAAAACATATACAACTAATCTAAATATTAATATACTGCCAAGATTTTTATCGTAGCAGTTTTCGTTAATGAATTAATAAGAATGAAAATAAAACGAAAGGTAATTATTTAAAGAGGAAAAATATACAATTTAGACTTGATTCAGGCGACTATTTAGTAGACAGATGAAACCACAAAATCTAATACTACTTTTAATAAAAAAACTGGAGTATAGAACAAATTTTTATTTATCTATTTTTCGTTTTTAGTGGCTTATCAATGTCTCTCAATAAGACTTCAGAATTAAATTGAGCGAAAAGATTTTACAAAAAATCTGCAAATTATAGCAGCTTTAATTTTTTTTGATTCATTACTTTCTATAATTTAAAAAGTTTTGCATCTTTTATTTAGTTGTTTCTTTTCTTTTCGCTGTTTGTAGAAATATGTTGCTTTGACACACAAAAAAAAAAGCTCACTAAATTTCATACTTTTTCATTTATTAATCAGAAAATAAAAAGAGAAAATAAATATTGAATTTTTTAATTATTTTCAGATTTTTTTTTATCTATTTTATGAATGGGAAAGATTTTAAGCTAAGGTTAAATTGGTAAGAACAACTCTCGTAATACTAATCTTCAGTAAAAAATACTTGAAAGTATATATTTTTTTCTTTTAAACAAATGTTTTTTCAATGAGGAATAAACTCCTTCACGCCGACTGTTACAAATACGTGCCAGCAGGAAAGGTTATCAATCTGGGTTAAAAGATAAAACTGGTAACAAAACTAATTCTTTGGTAATTTACTTGTGTTCGAATTATAATAGTTTGATTTATTAATTTCACCACTACTTAGATTAAAATAAAAATTATATACAAACACTTTGAACTAAAATTGATTATAGATGAGATTACAGAATCGCCACGAGCAACTAACAATGCAGAAATGCTTGTCTATTAAAATTTAAAAATTTATTAAAAGAAAGTTGCCACTTTTAGTAGCATACTATTTACAGTTTACTACTGAAAGAGAATGCAAATATTTTATTTGTTCTAAATATGAATAATTTAAACTGTAAGTTTTGGTGGTAGTTACGATTGAATAATTAAAGAAATAATAAATAAGTAAAAATGAATTGAGTTTCTACCACTTTTTACATTTATAGTCGTCTGTGGCATCACTGAAATTAGACTAACATTGATTAAAGCAAAATAAATCTGTCAAATCAGCCATGTCTACATTTTATCTACTGATTTTTATTTATTTATTTTTTTCACTTATTATTTTTCCACCTGGAATCTGATTATGTGTGAATGCTTTTATGAATCGCCCGTCCCGAAGGTGTAGAGGCAAGTTTTCAAGAAAGAAAAATAGAATTAGCAGTTTAAAACAAAAACTATAGGGTATTTAAATATTTTTTGATTTCAAATGGTTGTTTATGAGTAAATAAGCTTTTTATAAAACGCAAGAGGAAAAAAAAAGCCAAAGCGAATTCCTTTAAAAAATAATATATAGGTGTAAGTGTCCCATAAAAAATTTTATTACACTTCAACATAGAAATGTGCTGCCCCACACTTTGTTAGCTACTTCATTTCACATTAGGGATTTGATAATGAAGCTCGGCTACACATCTACACAACGCCTCTTTTTCGTTTTTATTGCTGTCTTATTGCACAAGCATTTTTCTCGGGATTTATTGCTTTCAAGTAAATGCAGATAATAAAACCCCCGAACTTTCTAAAGGTCTTCTCTCAGGTAAACATCCCCTATTTATTCTAACTTCGAATTTCGTAGAAGAAATACCTCCCTATCCCATTCCTCAGGTGGGCATTAATCTTTCAAGACATGTTAAACTCCGCCATAAAACAATTGTTGGTGGAAATCAGTTTCCCACGCGAAGGCCCTGTAGCTAATGGCCATTTAAAATGGAGAAAGATTCTAGGACAGAGTACAGAGTTTACCGCTCGGTCCCCTTCCAAAATACCCCGAAGCTGTGTAATGCATCTTGTCGTTCTAAAAGACCCCCGACATTGTTCGTAATACAGTAGCGGTGCATGTATTGCTGTTGGCGTCTGGTGATTCCAAGAAATTGCAAAAGCAAAAGGCTGACAAGGATACAAACTCGTTTGGTGTGTGAAAAAGTTGGTTAAGAATAGTAACCCCATTGAAAACATGTCAGTAACTATTTATAATCTGTCAGCAAGGATTCTCAAGGAAAAAGCCGACTGAACACTTGTTCACTTTTTGTTTGGGAAACAACTACATGCAAACATAAAGGCGTGGTCGACGTTACAAAAGCAAACACTGGAAGTTTTTCAGGTTGAATTCTAAAAAAAGGGTTGCTTTGTTCGTTTCGATAAGGTTGTTAGATTCACTAAATAAATATTTTGTGAGGCAGGAGTAACATGGTATAAACGATTCTACAATGATTTTTGCAGCTTAAATATTTATTGTTGATGCTTTGTGCAGTAGTTAAGGTATTATTCATTTTCGCCTTGGCAAAAAGGAACTGAAATGAGTAACAACAAGTAGTAACGCTTAAACGTACTTGTTAACATATTTGATACAACTAAAAATTAAAAAATAATGAAATAAAATAAAAAATACTGAACTAAGTTAAGAGAAAATTAAAGATGAAAAGCTAACAAAACGAATGTAGGTATAAAATGTTCCGGAAAAAAAAGAAAGATTAGGAAAAAAGGAAAAGGAAAGGTCCCTGGATAAAAGGGTCAGAAAAAAATATTGCAAAATATTTGATATCTGAGGATGAGATTGAGGCGACTTTTCGCTATTTTATATAATATCGAGTTTCTGCTGTTACTCTGATTCGATGTGTAAATTTTTTCAAATTTCATGTTTCCTATTTAAGACATGTATTCATTCAAAATTTATTTAAGTTGAATGTAAAAAATAAAAATAAAAATATTCGTAAAAAATCAATTTTTAAATTAATAAAATTAAATTTTATTAATAAATTTATTTTTTAAAAAATAAAATCTTTAACAGAAAAGTTTTTTAAACAATTCCTCTCTTAATAAACAAACAAACAAAAATGCGTCCCACTCAGAAATCTCCTTCTTACACCCTAATAAGCTAATCTAAATATTATTTAAAATAAAAAAATATCATGTGTTCCATTAAAAAATATATATATAATTAAATCCTCTCAAAAAAGAAAAAAGTTCGTCCCACTAAAAGTTCCTTGACCTACAAATTTCCCTCGTTGAGTACCTTTCTTACCGGCACCTCGTACCTTTCTTACCGGGACCCTATTAACCGGATATTTTTCCAAGGACTTATTTTACCGGTACCTTTCTTTCCGGATTCGTTTTTCCAGGATCTTTAGACCTTTTCAACCTTCTACTGAACAGAATAAATAAACCCGACATAACTGTTCGATATTTTTGTTTTATAATACACTTATTAATTTTCACACGTAACGTATTAATTTAAATATATATTTCAGCTTTAATGATGCTTCGAAATTTACGCAGGAGAAAGATGTGTTTCATCAAAAAAAGATAAACCAGTTATACTTAATGGTTCTCATTGATTTTCAGAGTTTTTATTAGAATAAAGTCATTATTAGTTTATATAAGAATAAAGAATATGCTGTGTCTTAAAGCGTTGAGGTTCATAATTTTAATTGGTAAGTAAAATAGTAATGTATATAAATTAAATAGAAATGTTTATAAATTAAAATTTTGACAGGATGAATAAATAGTATGTTTTAATAACTTTCTTTTAAATGGAATACCATTATACATACAAAGTTAGATAAAAACACAGATCTAGCTAATTAATAAGCGAATTGCTAAGCTATGTGGAAAGAAATGCGGAAGTAGTTCCGGGGGTTGGTGAGCACAACGAGTAGGCGGTGCGCCCTGTTGTTATCATTTTGAGCAGTATAGGATTTTCTATTCATGCGTGATTTTTAAATTTTTATAAGTTGGGGGCTATCCAAGCGAAGGGCTGCCAATTTTCTAGCCTTTTTGTAAAAATTTACTCCAGTGGTATCTACGTTTATGTTTTAATGTATTATTTTTTATTCATTTAAACCTATTTTCCACACCATTACATATAAGTGATTTAAAAGTTCATATGCAACGCCACTTTGATCAAACAGCTTTCTTGTGGTGAAACTTTTAAAATGAAGAGTAGAATGAATTGTAGAATCTACCACTTTATAAAATATTTTGCGAAATCGTAGTAGTTGGCAGGACTGCTAGTAACATCTATGTGGCAGATCTCTAATTAACAAAGAAACAATAGCATTTCTCATGATTGACATATCCAAAGCATTTGATAAAATATGGCATACTGGAGCAATATACAAATTAATGCAGCTAAACTTTCCTCCTGGCATCATTAAACTACTATCTCGTTATTTAACAAACCGAACCTTCCAAGTCAGTCTTCAAAATCATAAATCAACCAAAAGAAATATCTCAGCGGGTGTA
Source organism: Parasteatoda lunata (assembly GCA_949128135.1). NCBI lineage: Eukaryota > Metazoa > Arthropoda > Arachnida > Araneae > Theridiidae > Parasteatoda > Parasteatoda lunata. The sequence continues at coordinate 24,657,774 of OX421972.1, forward strand.
CCTCAGGGCAGCAAACTGGGCCCGATACTATACATACTTTACACATACGACTTCCCCATCAACATAGACGAGTACAACAGCATTACAGCCTACTATGCAGATGATACTGGAATCCTAATCAAATCACGAAACCCTAACTTAGCTCTCATAAAACTGCAGGACCAATTAATTGAAATAGAAAACTGGTGCAAGAAATGGAAGACAGCAGTCAACGCAGAAAAATCACAAATCCTAATCATTCTAAAAAGAAGAATAAAAATCCAGCAAAACTGTATACCGAAACTTTTCAACACCTCCATTCCAATAGTTAAGAAAGCTACATATCTTGGTCTCGTAATAAATAGCAAACTCTCCTGGACAGACCACATTAAACATATAACTGATAAAGCTACAGCAGCAGCAAATATTATTCAACCACTAATACAAAACCCAAACATATCCTTGAATATAAGAAAACTCCTCTACACCAGTTTGATCCGACCTATTTTAACATATGCTTCTCCAGCCTGGGCAACAATACCTGATCATATAATGAAAAAGCTAAATCAATTCCAAAATAAAATCCCCAGAAAAATCACCCGCGCCCGTTGGTTCATTAGAAATAAAAATATTCATCAAGACCTCAAAATTCCTCTCCTCTCCGAATACATTAATAAGTTAAATGCAGATTTCTACAAAAAAGCCGAAAAATGCCAAACAGCCAACTTCAACCAAATCCTATCATTTGAAAACTACAAAAAAGATTGCCATCTCCGACCTATTGCAGCCTTTTACACATCAGATGCCTCACTTCATCATTATCAACATAAATAACAGTAAACTCCCATAGCCGAATGGACAACGCACCCGCTTACAACTACAAAGATCCCAGGTTCTACCCCAACTGAAACCACTTTCTCTAAATATCATCAGAATCATCCATCCAGTCAGAATATCGTCAAACCATAGAATCAGCATTGTGCACAGGAGTCATCGACCTCAGTCATCAACTATCCAATTGCATCCAGAGCTACATCAATCTCCTGTTCAACCTGCAGTCTACTCTGATCAGCTGAAAACAAAAATCAAAAATACAAACTCTGAACATTAAATATGAACTCTAAAAATTCAAAGTTATTATTATTAAAATCTACGAAATCTACTGTATTAAACTTAAAAGTAAAATTTTCCAATTGAATTGAAAACCATGTAAAATCCAAATTGACTGTAAATTCTTTTATTATTTATTATTGTATTATTTTCCTTTTATTATTGCCACCATAATGTTGCAAAATTCAATATGTCTTTCATCCAATGTTTTATTTCACGATGTATGGGTTAGGTGCCGCTGCGCGTCCCAGGCACCCAATTTATTTTAAATAAAGAAAGAAAGAAAGTGTAACATCTATGTATTTAACCCAGACCTTCCTTAATAATATCGATCATCATAATATTCATGATTATTTTATTTTATATTGTTTATGACTACATTTTCATTTAATTATACCCCATGCCACTCAACATTTTATGATAGTCTATGTCACACGAACCCCCTTTCGACTTTTTGGTGCTGAGCACCTCCTCTTCCTCCCATCTCCATTCCTCCTCACTACTCCTCATCATCGAGTTCGCACCGAGATTTATGTGATTTCTACCATTCTAGTAATATCTAAAGGGGGGGGGCGATAGAGTTTGTGAGTTTTTTATTTTTATTGGCAAGCAGGGAAGAGGTTACGTAAGACACTAAAATCTCCTTTGGAACCTTTCAAATATTGCGTAAGCATGTGCTCGGCAAATTGATCTGCCCCTCTCTTTTCAGCAGAATTAATAAAATCACAAATCATTCTTACGCTTTAATGTCATTTTGCTTTAACATTGACTTCAAATTTAATTTTTTTTTTTTTTTTTTAATTTCAGACTATTAATTCGGAATTTTCTGTGTGTTTTCTTACATGCTTAAATTTCTTGATTCCTGAAGTTTTTCTCCTTTTTTTTCGTACTTTTTCTTCACCCGTACTTTGCACGTGTGATTGCTTTGTTACACGTTTTTTAATTTCTTTATTTTTTAAGAAATATTATTATTTTAAGCTCCCTTATCCTTTTTGTTTCTATAAGGTATTTCTTATTTTATTTATTTATTAATTATATATATATATATATATATATATATATATATTACAAGTACAACGTCAGCGGGGATCGGTCAATTCCTTTACTTATCTATTTATTTAATTATTCGATCGTAAGTATCACCATGACGTACATTGTAAATTATTTATATTTAAAAAGAAAAAGCTCTTTACGAACACCTTCAATAGTAAACAGAAAGAAATATGCTACAAAAATTTGCTAATTTTAATGTTTTTTGATTGCCACTTTTTACATTTTCAGTCGCCTGTGACATCTCTGGGATGCTCGTCTCCCAATGATGTAATCTAGGTATGAATACCTGCAACAAATGGGCGAATCGTATACTTCTATCAACCCCAGTGATGAAAAATAACCTCAATGGTTGACGGATCAGGGATTAGAGCCCACTTGCCGTCGGTCAAACAGTAGGAGGTTTCCCTTTCCGAATTACACGGCTTCCACAAATACCAACTGCTACAGATTTTAATGTTAATAAAAACGGTAGCGAACTACAAAGGAAAATTTGTCGATTTTTGGTAAATTTGACTTTCTTTTTGAAAGGCTCAACACGGCTTCACTACATTGCTTTATTGAAATTACATACATTTGCAGGCTTGTTTGCTCAATTTAGGCTTATGAACCGTAGGCTTCACTATAATAAAGTGGCGTATCACGTAAGCCTTACAATTATTTAGAAGTAGCGGTGAGTGAAAACCTTATATAAATCAACATTACTAAACCAAAAATCATACTTTTAAGATTATGACTTTAAAATATTTATCCGCTGTCGATAGAAAGTTGGCATCTTTGAGTTTTAAATTTAACATGGATATATTCAATATGGTTTGGCTGTTAAACGTCGATCATAAAATTTGCTGCTATAATATCCTATAGACATTTTTATATCTTTTAACTTAAAATAAGAAATTCTTTAATGTTAAAATATTAAATATTTTTGCAACAACAAAGAAATTTAATATATATTCTATTGACATATTTACTATACATTTTGACGAAGCTTGAGGAGTCTCATAATTCGTCCGCCATATTTTCAATTTTTATTTTTTCAAATTAGAAGCTGTTTAAATCCTGAACCAGTGTTGTGAGTAACCCTGTCGACAAAACCCGTGAGCACGATCATCGTCTGATTCGTCTCAGTGCCTCATGCTGAGAAATCATTTGTAACATTGTAAATAATTTTTGCAATCATTATTCTTCATGCTCTGGTATAGAGTTTACAATAAGGGTGATTCATTCAATGAGTGATTAATTGTCCACAAACGCATAAATCAAATGTTCATGTATTCTTTATTTTAAAATTTCGTATTAGTATTAAATCTATGATATGAACACTAAACTTAAAATCTAATATCATATCAATGTTGATTGTTCTTTTTTTAAGAGGGGGGAAACGAAAAATATTGTTTCTAATTTATTTTATTTAATTTACATTTATTTTGTGGTAAATGCTCCAGCAGTTTTCATTACAATCTTTACTCTTCTTTTTTTCTTTTATCTTTTATTTTTTTCGGAGTTACATTGCTAGTCTGGCAAAACTAGTTCATCAAATGTTACAAACTACTAGGAATTTGAAACTAATTGCTTTTAAACGTTTTGCAACCACAATTCTTTAATCAATAAAGATTTAAAATACATCACTTCGCTTCGAATGTACTGTCTGAAATTGCACTTACTGTCTGACTAAAATTTTCAATCGGAATTTGTTCCCGAAAGGCTGAAGAAATTTAAATTTATTAACACATTGCATGCTGGTGACTTTTGCAAAAAATGTATTGCACCTGTTATATATTAAAGTTATAAAAAAGTAGTCAGCAAGATTTCAAGAACGTTAAAGCAAACTCGTCTCTATAACTACAACATCAATTTAAAAAAAAAATAGCGACAAATGATTGTAGATTACATATATACTGAATGATTTATGTTTGTAATTTTACCGAATGGATAATTTCGCTAAAAAACGGAGAGGTTACGAAGTAGTTTTGCTATCAGTCTTTACACTTTTGTATGTATGGCACAAATTTCAAGAACGTCTTTTTACGTTCAGGATAGGATAATAGCATTTTTGATGCAATCAGAGGAGAAAAACTATTAAACTAAGAAAAACTAAAAGAATTAAAGGAAGGGAGTCCGGTTAGGTCTAGTTAGTCTTGCAAGACTGAATCAAATAAGGGTTAAATCCACGATTAGCAGTAAGTAAGAAGAGAAAATCAAGTCCAATCGAAGTATGAAATTGATTTAAGCAAATTAAGAAGAAAAAAAAAAACTTTAAAATAATAAGTCAAAATGGAAAAGAGCTAAAAGCAGCTAAAGCCGGATTTTTCTTATTTAAACAATTCAAATAAAAAGTTAGAAACGAAACGCAAGCAAAAAGCAAATTCTAAAAATATGTATGTTAGCAGAAAAAGCACTTCATCAGAAAAGACACTGTCTACTTCACTAAGTTCATAATTTATTTTTAAAAAAATCAAAGGATAGTTTAAGTGTACGGAAAACAAAAGCATGGAATACGGAAATTTGCTTCTTAATTTTACTTCCAATTTTTTCGTTGGCAACTTCGAGTTTTTTTTTTTTTTTTTTTTTTTTTCAAATCTGTTTTGCTTTCTGCAATTACATCTGGTGATTCTTCTGAATGAGCCCCACTATTGAGCTCCCGAAAACTGAAATTGGGTCAGCTACTGGGGATTGAACCCCTATCCATCACAATGGCAGTCCAGTAAATTAACTCTTAATCACTCGACCCATAACGGCTGATATATATATATATATATATATGTATATACCGAAGAGCCATTACGTTATACATTATGACCACCCTGGGAATAACATGTAGAACCACCTTTAGCCCTCAAAACTGCTAACACCCGCCGTGGCATTGATTCCACAAGACGCTGATAGGTAGTCTTAGGTATCTGGTACCAAGCGCTCACCAACTGGTCCTGCAATCCCCTCTCATTGCGAGGGGGTAGCGTGGCAGCACGAATTTGGTTTTCCAAGTAAGACCACAAATGCTCTATTGGATTAAGGTCAGGTGAATTTGGGGGCCAAGACATGACTTGAAATTCACTGGAATGTTCCTCGAACCAATCCATGACGATTCGACCATACGACCCTTATGACATGGGGCATTATCCTGTTGGTAAACACCTTCCCCCGCAGGAAAAGATGTTGCCATGAATGGGTGAACCTTGTCTGCCATTATGTTCAAGTAGCTTACAGACGTCAGGGAATGTTCTATGAGGATTATGGGTCCTGATGTCCCCCATGAAAACATTGTTTCTGGGCGAGAAACCATGAAAACCTGGGCGAGCCCACTGTTATAGATGGAGGGTGGTCATAATGTAATGGCTCTTATATATATATATATATATATATATATATATATATATATATATATATATATATATATATATATATATATATATATATATATATATATATATATATTTCAACATATTTTTAAAAAAATAGTTATAAATCTTGATTGTTTTGTAAATATTTTTAAAAATTAAAATTTACAGAACCTTTAATAATTTAATATTATGTACAAAATGCTAAGAAATTAAAAAATTGCTACCTTATTTGGCATTACTAACTTGAGTATTAAATAATAATAATAATCTGATTAAATACCTTAATAATACGCGATTTTCACATTTCAAGTTAGTAATAAATGAATGTAGTTGAAAGCAATAACTCATCTATTCTAGAAGGTTTTCGATGATCTAACATAGATTTTTTTTCCTTTCTTCTCCCCTTCCGGATTCATTTATCAATGAAACAATTAATCATGAGTTAGAAAGCTTTCTCGCCAATGTCAAATCACTGTTAGCAGTTGGCGGTGCCAAAACAATGGTGATCATTTGGAAGTAAGAGTTGAATTAATGATTTCTTTGAGGAAGAATCGCGAGGAGCGGTCACCGCGGGTGCATTATCACCTAAAGCCCTACACCCCCTATCTTAAACCGACCACCCATGGACCAGTTTACTCATTTTTCAAACTGTATTGTGGGTGTTGGGGTGCTGTTTTGGAAGTAGCTTACTGAAACTATTAAAGCAGGTAAATGATTTTTAAATTGGGAAAATCTACTCTGTTATTGCAGGTGTTGGCAAATAATTTTTAGCAAATAAGAAAAGGTAAATGGATGTCAATGCTTCAGCAATCGTAGAATCATTGTTATTTATTTACTTATTATGGATTACACTAAATTATTTAAATAACTGAAATAAGAAATAAAATGTTCATTACTGTTCATTAGAATCAGGATGTATTTAGATTGCCCTTTTCAACATTATGCCCGAGGGAAAGTTGTATATACTACTACAGATGAATAATTTAAACATGTATATATATATATATATATATATATATATATATATATATATATATATATATATATATATATATATATATATATATATATATATTTATATATATATATGGCCTTCCATGCCAAGACATTTTTCCCTTAGCCAAGGTTCTCCAGTTTATTATCTTTAAAACCTGTAGGTCCTTTTCAAGGCAGTCTAAAAATCTTAGGTTTGACCATCCTCTTTTTCTTGTACCTGTTGGCCTGGCACTGAAAACTTTTTTAGTTGTCATGCTATCCTCCATCCTTATAATGTGGCCTGCCCATTTAATTCTTTGAATTTTGATAAATTTAATGACATCAGGTTCTTTATATGCTTTGTAAAGTTCCGTGTTTGATCTTCTGAACCAGGTACCGTTTTTATTTATTCCACCAAAAATGCTTCGCAATATTTTTCTCTCAAATCTAGCTATCATATTTTCTTCTCCACGCGTCATTGTCCAGGTCTCACAACAGAGCAACAGAGATGCCAACGATATAAACCAGGGATGCCATAAGCAGCTGAAAATTCACTAAGTCGTAGAAACTCAATTTATTTTAATTTATTCATTATCTTTGTAATAATTCAATTGCAACTACCACTATGACTTACATTTCAAATTATTCATATTTAAAACTAAAACATTATCTGCATTAACTTTCAATAGAAAACTAAAAAAAAGAAAGAAAAAATTATGCTGTAAAAAGTTGCTAATTATAATCTCTTAAAAAAAGTTGTAAAATTTGTGAGTCGCCAGTTTTTGCGTTTTTAGACGCCCGTGGCAAACATGTAAGACTAAAATACCTTTATTAACCCTTTCGCGCCGACTGTCACAAATCATCATCATCATCATCATAAAACCATATCAATCAGGGTAAAAAGATAAAACTGGTAACCAAAGTAGTTTTTTTTAGCAATTTATTTGTGGGCGGGGTTATAATTGTTTGATTTATTTAATTCACCATTACTTAGTTCAAAAAAAAATTTTTTTTTAAGTATACTTTGAACTAACATTGATTATATCATATCTATGATTAAACTAACGGTAATTAAAGTAAAGGCAAAGTAAGTCTGTCAAATTAGCAACGCCTAGATTTAAGTTACCGTTTTTAATTTATTTGCATCCTGATTCTGATTTTGTATGAATGCTTTTATGTATCCCCCGTCCCCCAGGGTTGTCCCAGGTCCATACGTTGAATGCCATGGGGGTGATCGGCACTGAGTTTGTTATGAGCGCCATGGGGGTCACCGGTGACCGACGAAGTCAAGTATATTAGAAACACATAATTCGAATAAATTTTTAATGCTTTCAATTTTTTTTAATATTATTATCGTTACTTAAATGGTTTGAAGAAAATAATGCAATATAGAACACACAAAAATAGTTTTATTTATATACAAAGACATGCCAACTTGCTCCGGACAGCGAATCAGTATTTTCAAGTGGTAGTTTATTAATTTTATCCACCACTGTTTCTAAACAATTTGTAGGCTTATAAAATTCACCACTTTTTTTTAGACATGTCATGCTCCGCTGCGCGTCTCAGGAGCCCTACTAAGTTAAATAAAGAAGAAGTTATGTCATGCTAAAGCTCTTTAAAAACTAGCAAAATCTGTCCAATTTTTGCAAATTTAGTTTGTAGTTATTTACCGTTCCGCCAGACGGGCAAACTATGTAAGCATGGCATTCAACGTGTTAATGCATCAGCTTAGAAAAAATTCTAAAATCGTTATTAACCCATTCCAGAACAGCAAATTTTAGTCAGGCAGGACATTGACAAATGCGAATTTATAGAGCACATTCTAACTGAAGCTACATACTTTAGCTCGTTATTGTTTAACAATATGCGGTCCGCATATATTTAGTGATAAGTTTACAATGCAACCGGTGTTTATTTTTGTTAAAACCACCTCAGCGTGTGGTACCTAGTGGTAGCGAAATTTAAGTTACTTTAGTTTACTATTTTTCATTATAAGTAATTTTTTCACCTCTAAATATCAAAAATTATAAGTAGTATGATATAAAATGCAACGTTAAAGCACCAAACTACTGATTACTATATTAAAAAGTAGGTGTAACTATCTTTCTTTAACGAATTTTACTATATAATTTGCTACCACTTTATTTTATTTTATAACCGTCGTTGAACAGCCGACACAATTTCATGGGTTTACAACTACTAATGTTCAACTCCATAGCCTTGTAATTTTGAACCAATCCAGAAGACAAGGAAACTCCTGGATCAGTACCCCCAGAGGTATTGATTTGTTATGGGAACATGGAGGACTTTGAGACTCGACAGATTTAACGTGCATCAGTCACCATTTACTACACGGGGAGTCTTCGGTCGGCGAGGATCGAACCCACGACCTCTTGGACATGGGCCCAGCGCCCTACCGACCAGGCTATCCCGGCCCTGTACCACTTTATTAAAACTATTCCAGAAAGCGGAGCAGTTGGCATCCCTGTACTCTATTGTCCCTTGACAAAATGTCACATGAATATCAGGTTGCAACGCGTGACATCTATGTGTTGTCACTGGCCACTAACGTTTGGATTGGACATGGCACCAACGTGTTGTCACGGGTTGTTAGTTTATGGCTTGCGTATGGCACCAACGTGTTGTTACCGGCAGCTAACGTTTGGTTTTCACGTGACAACACGTTGGTGTCACAGGACATGAAAGTGTTAAAGAAAAGTGATTGCTAAACGCTTAAAAGCTATTAGTTTTACAGTACTAGTGCTTTGTAACATTTGATGAATTCGTGTTGCCCGACTGGCTACACTGCGTCTTAAAAGGTTAAAGCTGCAGCTTAGATACAGATAAAAACATTTATCAAAGCTAAAATTTATGTGAAGTTTCATTTTTTATCCGAATTGAAACCGAGTAACTAGCCGACGGGAGTGTGTAGAGGTCAGGGAGCTGACCTCAAAACAAAAGGTCCTGGCTTCGAATCCCGGACAAGGCGTGGATGTTCTTTCATTCTCTGTACTATCTGTCCATAATGTGGGAGCAACGTTGGCACACTTAATATGGTTCCCCTGAAAGAGTGGCCAATAAATCTGCTCTACTGATACCTGAATGACGAATGTCCATTGGGTGGGCATTGTAAAAAAAAACTTTAGCTTCTGTAAACCTTTTTTTTTTTTTTTTTTGCTAGAGGTTCGTCTCTCAAACACTGCGATTTTTTTTCCGAATGTTTTTACGAGTTTTGTACATCGAGAACTCTTTAATTAGGAAACAGTACTTTTTTCAAGTTATCTCGTAGTGAATAGCCCTTAAAAATATATTTAAAACGATTTTCTTTCCTTGAAAAATTGTATTGCATAAATTTTATATAAATAGTGAAACATTATCAGATTTCATTACACCTCGGTCATAAAAATAATTTTCCACTTCTTATAAATCCTTAAAATAAATCTTTTATTCCAAAATTTGCAGAAATTGTTTTTACATTTAAAATTAAACCGCATAAACTGCATACTATATAACACCAATTGAAATCCTTACTCTATTCCTAACTATTTTACTTACTAATGCTAGTTCTAATGTATGTCTTCACGTTCAATGAAAATAAGTGTCTTGCTAATAAATAAAGAAAGACAACAATTGCTATCATTTGCATAATTCTTCGGTTCTTAATAACTATAATTACATACATAAAATCTCCTATTAAACTATTTTGTTCTGTTATAGGAGTCTTTTGTGCTTTTTAATTAAAGACGCTCAAAAGAAGAAAAGAAGAAGACAAAAAAACTAGAAAGAGGTGTAAGAAAAAAATTAATTCTTCACAAAAGAGAGCATTTGAACCACAAAAGACTCAAAGGGTTACCGAACGTATCTTCTCAAAAAGCAAGAGCAGATTCGCAACCGGAATCAAATTTATAGAATCTCTAAATCTTGCGTCCATTTCTTTCTTAATACCATTTCTATCACCCAAAGATAATTGCGGGTGATTTTCTTGATACTCGCTTTGTTTTTCTTACGCTTTTCCAAATCGAAGTTAGATAAGGTGAAACATGGGTCTACCTAGTCGACCCCCCAAGACGATACATTCAATAATGAGCGTTTTAAAGGGTTCCTTCCACGCTTCAGAATTCCGAATATTTTTTTTTATTATTTTTTTTCTTTCCATTTTTTTGTAATAGTGGGACGAGTTGGTGGCAGGCACTTACTTTTGGCGATCTGGGTGATTTAGGCAGCCGTATTGTGTGGGTTGCTTTGTGGCAAGTTGCCGCCTATGGGTCACAAATCCTAGGTTGGCATCATCGTGATTTAAAAGGCGCATGGTTTCGTCACCTTTGCCATTAGAAAGACGTGGATATTATTGGCTCCCTATTCAAGTTGTCTCCCCCTCTTATTTTTTCAATGCTGTCAAAGTTTTGATGGCAACAACAATCTCTCATCGGCTTTCTCTCTTACCTTTTTATAGATTGTAAGCTCATATTTTACTTGTAAAATTTTCATAAAAAGGGAAATATGAATATACAAATCTTCTTTTCCGTGAAATGTTGTTGGCATGCTATGTTATCTCTCTGATAATGTTTGTGATGCTATCAATGTAACGTCGTTGTTAGAGAGGGGAGAATCCTCACATCCAGGAATCCACGACGGGGTTATTGGAAAAAAAAAAAAAAAAAAAAAAAAAAAAACTTTTAAAAAATTTGGAAGACAAAAAATTTTTTTTTTTCGCATTGAAAATTCGAAAAACTTGTTTTTTGTTTTAAGATATATATGAAATAGAAAAGAAGGCAATTTACTCATTATTTCTAGCGACTCTCATCAAGATATTATAATAACGAAAATACCAAAATTAGAAAGGCATTTATTTAAACATTTTTAGGGGAATATTTAAGCAGAGCCTTCAAGGACCAACGTACCCATAAACTATTTCAAAACGATAAAGATTAGAGACTCATTGCATTTTTAAAATGTATCTTCTTTTTTTTAAAAAAAGAAAAATAGACAAAATTTTTGTGTTTACCAATGTATTAATAAAACAAAGATCTATATTTTGATTTAAAATCACTCCACTGTGATATTTTTTGGCAGTTTGAAGTTTACGGACAAAAATCACATTTTTTATAATTATCCAGCATAAAAGAAAAACCATCCTCCTAATGAATTCTCTTTAACGAAACTTTCTCTTTTGTCTATAGCGCAAGAATAAGTACAATATTCTTTGCGATCTTAACATTTATTTATTTTTTTATATCATATTGCAAAGCTTTATTTTATTTTATTTTATAACCGTCGTTGTACTGCTGATCCAATATTGAGTTTACAGCTACAAATGTTCAACGCCCTTTGCCTTGTAATTTTGAACCCATTCCAGGAGACAAGGAAACTCTTGGATTGAGTATTGGGGGATATTTGCCTTCGTGGAGGATGGAACTTTTTGATGGAACTAACCCTAATTTGCGTTATATGGAGAGGAGAACCACGCAAACCTCCCACGGTTAGCCTAACGGCAACCCATATTCCGTCTAAAACTCAGAGTATTTTACACCAGCAATGCGGTCGGTGGGAGCCGAGTATGGAATTCGTATCGACCAGGAATCGCTGGGATTCGAACCCGGATCACCTAACTGGATGACAAGTGCTCTATCCCTTTAATCTCGCAAAGCTTAATGGGAAATTTTTTGAAAAAGTTATGTCACCAGATTTAATGCAATTTTTACTTTTAAAAGCTTGAAAGCTTTTAATCTCAGACCAATGACTGAGTAATGGCTATTTTTGTAGACCATTGGCGATTTTTGTCGCGATGCATCTTACTTATCTAAAATACAAGATACTTTTCTTTTAATTCCAATTTGCCTTCCAAATAATTGAAAGTACCACCTTAAACTTCAAGATGGGTGGGAAAAGGGCCGCAAAGGGCCTCCGGAACCCAGATAATTTTTGATGATGATGATTTCTGTGATATTTTGAAACTATAAGGTTAGTCTACGTAAAAAAGTTTCAAATTAGTCTATCTATAAATATTTGATCACTTTTTCATAAATATATTTTTACATTGTATCGAAGTGCTGCGTTTTTTTGCAAAAGTAGTCTTAAATGGGTTAAGGTCAAAATTCTTCACTTCTACATTCCAATAATGTTGTGCATAAAAATTAAATAACAGACTAACATTTATAGAAAAAAATAAGAATAAGTGTTGTATTTTTTTTTTTTTAGGAATGTAGTTTGAAAAAGAAATAAAAAATCATGTAGGCGAAAACCTGGGGTCATAAGTGATACATTTACCAAGTTGGGCCACCGCAGAAAGTGAATCTTAACATTTTAAGACTTAGTCCAATATGGGTGTACCATTCAGGGTTGGGTATCGAAGAATAAATACTAAAAAAAAGTTTAATTAAAGACAATTATACTATTAAAAAAAGAAGGCACATGATGAAAACTTTTGTAGAAGTACATATAGAGGCGTTGAAATAACCCGATAAAAAAAACTGAATTAATAAATCAAACCTTGGCTTGGATCAGATATCTGTAATAAAAAGACAATCCATAGTCGTGTCCACAACAGAGTAAAAAAAACTCACCAAAAAAACTCACAGTCACCAAACTCACGACATTTCGAGGGGTTCAATGCTTTTATTTTCAGAGAAATGAAAGAAGATTCAGTATTGTTCATAATTTAACTGGGACTGAGTTTAATGATGGCCGATACCTAGGTCCCTACGTAGGCTGATCAAAGTGGTCACCCACCCGCTTACCGACAGCAGCCAGGATGCTTGACTTCAGTGTTCTACTGAGAACCGTGTCTTTAAGGTCAGTCCCCTGCGGGACAACTGTGTTGTTAGAAATTTAATTTTAAGCATGTCTTTTTTTATTTTTTTATTTTCTCGTTGCCGCAAAAAACGACTATAACCATCCCCAGCGTAACTGCAACAAAAATCTCTTTTAGTGGATCTGTTAATTACTGCTTCTAAAAACTAATCCTTATTCGCCAATATCTGATCCGCTAGAGAATTTGTTATCATAAGACCGATAACCACTAAATTATGTTTCACCATCATGGTGAAAAGCACCAGATCACTTGCTAAATAAACTTGATATTGTACAGAATAATATATTACAATCAATTGCAAATGCTCCTTACTACAATAGGAATCAAACATTAAGAGATGACTTTTGAAACTCTCTCAATATGTTGCCTCACAGAATCCCAATTTCTTTAGCAAAGCAGAAAAATGTGACAAGAAAAAAATTAATGATATATTCAGCAAAAAACTCTTAGCTGAAAATATTACAAACAGCCCATTGGCAGCCTTATTCTAATCGGATGGTATTTTATCCAAGAAGTATTGTAAATAGTGCAAAAAGAGTACATAGCCTTCTTTTCCATTTTATTATCATTTATATATATTAGACTGGTGTAACCGGGGAGCGACATAACTAAAAGCTGCGAACAGCCGAGGATCCACCGGTCGTGCATGTATATTGCCATTGTTTGTTCCATATTAATGTTTGGGACGTCCATATAATAGACTATATGCCTAAACATGTCATTATCTTATGTCTTTGATTCATGTCAAATCCGATGAATTAGTGTGAACTCACTAGTGCTAGTATAGTATGTCTATGGTAAGAACTCCCCCTGCCACAAAGTCTGAGGCCGTCTGCTGCCACGGAAACAGGAATACCGCATTTCAGGAAGAGTAGCTTCTCTTCACTCTAGAGCTAACATAACAGACAGGAGAAAAAGATTACCTTTCTCTCGCCGACCAGAGCCAAAAACCTGTCCTAAACAGTGACCCCACACCTTACGTAGTCATCACCAGGGGTCCAAGCGAATGACTAGGAGAGCTCTTACTTTAGACAGACTATACTGAATAACCAGAGCAAAAAAATCTTTGAAAATCATCGAATTCTGGATAAAGATCACGAAAATTTTGTTACATCTTGTGATGTTATGGGAGAACAAGCATTACAGTTACGAAAAACCGTAACGCCATTCAAAATCTCTCTATCGTGTTTCAAAATTTCCATCTCTATATTTTGATAAACCAACGGTGCTGATAAACAAACGGTGCTAGAATGTCAATCCAAAATAAAGCTCTTAATATTAGTGAAACATTATGATATGCATATAAATATTTTAAAAAATTAACTTATATTGTAATTCTCAGTACCTTCTGACCCAAATTTTTTTCTCCTATAAAATCTTAAGTACCTCATTGTTGCCTCTTTTACACAATTTAACTGGACTGTTGCCTTAAATATTACAAAAGAATGTTTTGACACTTTTGGACTCGCTCCACCTGTGCCAGTTAAAATGAGCAAATTACGAACGTCCTTCAAAGATTCTTCCTTCTTTGCTATAATTTTGATTTTAACTGTAGTAATATAATTTTATTTAAAGTTTTAGCATTACATTCAAATAAAAATTTAAAATTTTAAGAATTTTAGTATTAAATTTAAATGAAAGTTTTCATTGAACAAAGTTTAATTTTAGTTTCAAAAAGTCTCTGAAAGAATTTTTTTCCCAGCTCTTCTATTCCCGAATTTCGCTTTAATTCCCAATTTAAAAATGTTATGATTTTTTTATTAAAGTTTGTTGCCTTTTTTTATTTATTTTTCTTATTTGAAGAAATTAAAACTATTGGATTTAAGTGTCTTCCATAAAAATTGCACGTACCGCTCCCCTCTTCTTCTCAGCAAAAAGGAGCTTATCTCAAAGCCCCTGATGTAATTAAAAGTTGCCATTCACTTTAATTAAATAAGAAAAAAAAGAGAGAAAAAAAAGAGAAGAAAAAAGAAAAGAAAATGCAGAATGATACGAATTTTGCATTAACAAAATTTTTTACAATAAATCAAAAACTAATAAGTTAAAGGAAAATAGAATTTAATAGAAAAACCCGTAGAGATACTAAGCATCCGTGAACATCCTGAAATTTGCAAAATTTAAATAAGAGAGAAAAAAATACTTATCCAAAAATGTGTAGTGCTGCCATCTAGCGCAATACTACAAGACTTTTGATTAATTTCATCATTTAAAATAATTTCCACGAAAAAAGGCGCAAAATATATAATAATAATAATAATATATATTAAAATAATAATATATATTAAAATAATAAATTTTAAATATTACAATTTTATTTTTAATTTCATCAATTTAATTTATAAAATTATTACTAAAAAAAATTATGACCAAACAATTTAAACAAAGACACAAGACCTAATAAGTGAATATATGAGACATATATCGAGTAGCTAAGGTTTTTAAGTTCTGATAAAATTAAAGTACTATGCTATGAGAACAATTTCGCTCCTTTTGTTTATTTATGTTGTTCTCAATCTTGTATGTTTCGCTATTTTGCTTGTTTAATATGTTCTCAACTAAGAAGAAGTGCTTAATGGCACTTGAAAGTTTTTACAGTTTTTATGAATTTTTCCTCAAAACTTTTGATAAATGATGCGCTAAATATGAAAATAAACTCAATAAAATGATGCGTTTTGTGGTTTTAAGTAAGTAATTTAAAATTACACGATTTTGAATTTTTAGATTTCTTAAAATTTACTACATTCTAAACAGATGGAAACTGATTTGGATGATACTAAAAAATATTCTTTTAACATTAAGTGCTGAAAAACAAAGAAACTTATTAAAAATCTAATAGTATAGATATATAAAACTTTTAACATTATTTATAACATTAAAAAAAACTTTTCTTTTTAAACTTAGTTTTTTTTAAAAAAAATGTGTTTTATTAAAAAATGAGAATATTGTTTTATTCAATGAGTTAACTATAACTATCTATGATTGTTGTAACTATAAAAACTAAATTTACTGTAATTGTTAATAATTATAATAATATTGTTATAATATTTTTGTTTATTTTTCATATTGTTATAATATTATTATTAAATTGATAAATACAGTGGTGGCCAAAAGTGTGGATCATTTTTTTAAAGTTTCATGTTTTTCAACTTTGTGTGCTTGTAGAATATATTAATTTTCACTTAAATACAAACGTTCATATATCAAATTAAAGGTAATTTAATGTAGAATTTAATAAAAAAAAACAGAATTAAAATATCTGTATTACAAAAAAAGTTATTCTCATTATAGTAGAACAAAAAAATACAAATCGTTTTGAATAAAGACGTGTTTTGTAATAAAAGCGTACTAGCCAATCACAAACACTGTTCTTAGGACCAATCAAATGTCTGTAACTATAGTTTAGGTTATTTGGATGGTAAAAGAGTTATTGTTGTGGAAATATTTTGAGGAATGATGCATACTAGTACAATTAAATAGTGTATTGCTGTTTTTGAATATTTAAAGTCCTTTTTTTTAATTAAATTAATTTTAAACAATGTCATCAACAAGAAGAACTGATTGGACATCTACAAAAAGAAGCCGAATTGTCATATTGAGAGAAAATGGCCTCTCTTATATTGAAATTGCAAGACAAGTTGGTGGTTCAGTGACTTGTTCTGGTGTACGAAAGTTCTGTTTACGTTATGAAAAAACGAAATCAGTGGAAAATAAAGCCAAATAAGGCCGGAAAAAAATGCACAAGTGCTACTGCCGATCGAAAAATTAAACGGCTATGCCTTCAAGATAGAAAAATTTCATCAGATGCCATTAGATGTGAAATGAATGCAGCGGGTATTGCAGTAAGTTCAAGAACAATAATAAGAAGGTAATCAGGATTTGAATTACTAGCTAAAATTCCAAGGAACAAACCATATTTATATCAAAAGCAACGCGAAATACGAGTTAAGTGGGCAAAAGAACACATTAAATGGTCAGAAAATCAATGAAAGCAAGTAATCTGGAGCGATGAGAGTAAAATATCGCTTTTTGGTAGTGATGGTAAAAAATACGTGAGACGTAAAGTAGGTGAAGCACTTCATCCTGATTGCATTGAAGCAACTACAAAAAACCCAACAAGATTTGGGCATGTATGTCTGCAGATGGTGTGGGCCGAATTCAAGTGATTAATGGCAAAAAATGCCAAGTGATTATTGCCAAAAACTACATCGAAACTGTCCTGAAACCAAAATTGATACCTTCCATCAGGGATCTCTTCCCCAACAACGCACCATTTATTTTTCAGCAGGATTCAGCTCCATGCCACACAGCAAAAGTATGCAAAGCATGGTTTCAAAATAAAAGCATAGCTATATTACCATGGCCAGGAAACAGCCCTGATCTCAATCCAATTGAAAATTTGTGGCTACGAAAATTCTTGTACGAAAAAAACGTCCATCCAATAAAAGGCAACTTATTGAAGCTATAATTGATTCTTCACACCATGTGATTACGAAAGATGAACTCCAAATACTCGTTCACTCGATGAAAAGACGCTGTGAAGCTGTCTTAAAAAATAAGGGTTATCCTACTAAGTATTGATTGTGTAAGTATCACTTTAAAAAAATGCAAATCTAAGATAGATCTTACTATTAGTTGCATAACTTTTTTTGTAATAAAGATATTGTAATACTGTATTTATTATTAAATTCTACATTAAATTACCTTCAATTTGATATATAAACGTTTGTATTTAAGTGAAAACTAATATATTCTACAACAGGGGTTTCCAACTTGTATGAGGCCGGGGGCCGCAATTAAAAACGCCAGTCAAATGGCGGGCCACAACTTGATCAAAATTTTATATAGAACACTTTTATGTTTGAAGGAACATTAAATATTACTGTCAGATTTTTACCAAGGTTTTTTTAATATTAAAAAGCAAAATAACAAGCACTACAAATAATGCTTGTTGCGTATCATTTTGAATCTTCTCTTAATAGGAAACTTAGTGACAAGATTTTTTTTCTTTTAAATTTAATTCTGTGATAAAAAAATTTCCGACTTATTAGGAACTATAGCAACAAAAAATAAATAATAATAATAATAAATAAATAAATTCTCGAGAATCTGAAATTAATTTTCTCCTTCTTTTCCGCTCATGCGATATTCAATTCAAGGAATTTAAATAAAACTTGATTTTTTATGCGTTTTAAAATTGGCACATGTAAAATAATTTCACCCAAAATGATTGGTTTCGAAAAGTTAAATGAGAGAATTTCTTTGAGAAAATTTCTGATACGCACATGCTAAATTATATTCACAAAATACAAAAAATAAATAAAATAGAGCAACATACACGATTATTTTTGTATTTGAATAAATATTTCCTAGGAAGCAAAACCTGAGAAATAAATTTTTTTGCACCGTTGGTATGTTAAATTTCACAGAAATTAAGAAATAACGTTTTTTTAAACGAAAGAAAAGTATTTTAAACCCCATATTAACCCAGAATTTTTTACAAAAATTGCCCGCCAAAAAACGGCAACTAATATATTATAGTTCGCGGGCCACAAAAAAAGGCTTCGTGGGCCGATGCAGCCCGCGGGCCGCCAGTTGGTAACCACTGTTCTACAAGCACACAAAGTTGAAAAACATGAAACTTTCAGAAAATTTCCACACTTTTGGCCACCACTGTATGTTTTACTTACTATTATTATATACTGTTGTTTTCAATTAATGTGTTAAGTTTTAAGCAAATGAAGTTTTATTGGCGATTTAAAAATAATTTAAATTATAAAAATCTATAAACACAGATTAAATAGCTTAACTTTTTCAAAATTTTCAATTTTTTTTTCATTTAAATTTGCGTAAATTCTCCCGCGTAAGCATAAACATTAAATCCCTTACGACAATTTTACTAGAAAGAAATTGGTAAACAAATCCTAAAAATTTGAATGCGTTATATACAGGATAATTTTGATACGATAATTTAAGAGTTTCAATCAACAGGGGAGGTGATATGGGATTGATTTTTATTGTAACTAGAAAACATGTTTCTGATTGTAAACTAATCTTTAGATAACGATTCGCGTAACTTAAAACAGAGTTTCAGCATTTTTAAATTTTTTTTTTTTTCTTCTTTAAAGTTACAAAATAATCACTTTTCCCTGACACGCGATTTGAAATATGAGTTTTCGTTTTTTTATTTTATTTTATTTTTTTTAAAGCATTTGTGACGAAATCTTGACGACTCTCGAACCACGTGCTCCTCCATTTTGTAATTATGTTACCTGACTTGATATGCGGTGTTCAACCGATATATGTGGGCGTATTTTTGATGATTATGATCATATTTCTCAATTATGTTCTCCATTTCCATTGTCTACCTTTTTTGTTTGATAAAATATAAAAAATGAAAATTTCTTAATCATCAGTTACCTTTCCAAAGGCGAATGGTGCGTATATTTGATTGTTCCTTTTCATCTTTTATTCTATAGAATAAGGTATTGTAGCGCGATCTAAATAATTCTTCGTGACATGTGCAGCTCATGATTGGAATGTCAACATGATCAGCCTCTCAACATTTTGGTGACATACCAAGTATATATATGCATATATAGATAGATAGGTACACTAACCAAGCATTTGAAAGTTTCAGGAAGCATTTTTAATGTGTTTGGAAAGAGCCTAGGTCCATGATAGCTTTCAGAGCATGTTCAAAAGAATGTTCAAGTCACAAAAGCATTTTTGTTTTTGCACAGAGTACAAATACTTTTAGTACAAAGCTACAAATATTTTGGAATAGTATGGAACTGAAGCAAACTGGTGATTTTTGACAAAAAAATTAATTAATTAATTGATGGAGGGGGAAAAAAACAATTACTTAACCTTTCATTTTGGTCAAGCTGTATCTATACAAGAAAACCACGATTGCTATTTTAAAACCTATTAATTAAAATGTTTCGAATTTTCTATTTCCTAATTTTTGCCTAAACAGTTTTAAAATGAATGGTATGTATTTCTTTTATTTTATTTATTTATGATTTTTATTCCTATTATAGATAGAGCTGCGGGATGAAACAAATGACATTGACCTCCAGACCTCTATCCTTTTTTTTAAAAAAAAACTATTATTGTTGATTATTGATATAGAAAGCTAAGATACTCATTCAGCATGTTGTGAAATATTGATTTGTTTTTATTGATTTAACTTTTGTTTTAAAAATAATGTGATCAAGAAATCCTATAAGATTTTAATAAATAGATTTTCTTTTCTATGTAAGAATTCTGTCTTTTTCCCCTTAAAATATATTTCACAATATTTATTACTTACAGCTTTTATTATGACTATTATTTGCATCATTATTTTGCTTTCATTGCAACAAAAACGCCGCTATTTTTCTCTTTAGGGTGACAACACATACGTTGCCAATAATAACTACGTAACTCAAGTGAAACGTAAAATTAAGTCGAAACAAATGTAATATAATAATAAAACTATTCATATAATATTAAAACTAATATAATTTTTCGCTGTGCTAATAGTTAATAATTCGCTTATATATATATATATATATATATATATATATATATATATATATATATATATATATATATATATATATATATATATATATATATATATATATATATATATATATATATATATATATATATATATATATATATATATATATATATATATATACATATATATATATATATATATATATATATATATATATATATATATATATATATATATATATATATATATTTTTTTTTTTTTTTTTTTTTTTTTTTTTTTTTTTTTTTCACTACTGTACTGGAAATAAGACAAGATACTGTTTTAACATTAGAAAATTACAGAACTGATACTTTTGGCCAAAGATTTCCCTAATTATTAGAAATGGCACTATAGATATCTTTAAGAACATCATACTCATACTCATATGTAATGGTTATCTTAGCATCAGTCCCACGAGGGGCTCTAACTAATTCATCTGAGTGGGAATAAATAATATATCGCCGAAGTGCAACTGAAAGGTGAAAGTTGGGGTTCAGTAACATTTACTGAGAGAAAATTAAAATGAAGTAGCGAGATTAAACAAACAAATTTAGGAGAGAGAAGAGGTTTTTGTGGCAGACTGCCTCGCCTCCCCTGGAGGTATTACCCCCGAGCTTCTCAGATGCACAGTAGCCACATAGCCTCAGAGAAATAGGAAAAATACATGATAATAAATGCGCAAAAATATGTACAAGTATGTACAACTATTTACAAAATTTACGGGACAAAACTCCATCGGATAGGAAAGAGGTGGTTGCCGGGCTATATTTTATGTTGTCTTTGATGAGCTCAAAATCAAAGTTTTTAAAGTAGTTGCTTTAAGAGCATCATACATTCCAACTTTTACGGTAGCTGAAAAAGAATTTACAAAGTGGAAGTCAAACATCACTTAAAGTTGGAAATATTTTCTAAACGTTAAACCACTTAAGCTAAATAAGCTAACAAGTAGATCATATCTACATATTTTTTAATTGTTGATTTGTCATGGTAGGTTGAAAAATTTTTGTTGAAACTTTAAATTGAAACTTTAAATTGATGATTTAATGCGTCAAAAAGGTATAATGTTGCTAAAAAAAAAATTCAACGGTCGTACAAGGTGGCAACTAAGGAACTTCTTCGATTTTTTTCCCCCTCAAGAATTTAAAATTATTAACCGATGCGGTGTATAATTTTGAAAAGATTATTTAGCAGTTTGCCTTTTTTTTTTTTTTTTTTTTGTTGATCTTTTAAAATTTACTTTCGGTTGTTGAGTCATTACTGTACGGACGCATAAAGTGGTTTATGTATGAAAAATACCTATCGAAAAAAGTTTGTATAGACCAAGTGGATATTTCTTTCTTTTACCTATTTCCTACCACTTTAGCTTAAAAATGCACAGTACTTAAGAACCAAATATAATTATTTATATTCTCAATATGTTTTGGTGAACAGAATTATAATTTTCTCCTTCTTTCAAGGCACTGCAGTCTGTTACCGGCAAAAGACTAAGGAAGTCCTAAGTAGTTTCCTTTATTCACTATATGAAAGTCCTACACTATAGCCTTACTGGTGGTTTTTCTCCTTTTCTGTTTACCATGAGATTGGTAAAAGTGAGCTTTTTTATAACTGGGCTTGTGTTATCAGATCGGAAATTATGTCAGAGCCAAATGGTTTTAACAATATCAGGTTGATTGTTCTTTTGATAAATTTAAAAGTTGAACAAAGACCTCTAGCTATTATTCTCATGATTAAAACCAAATATTTTTATTAAGATTTTCCGTTCAAATATCAATTTTTTTTTTCCCCCATGTAACTTGGTTATTTCCCAGCAATCGAGTTAATATTTTATAGATATTAATTTTTGATTTTAACTTTAAAAGTCAAGATTTAAATTGGTTTCTGAAGCATTTATTTGACGTGGAGAGCATGTTGTTTATCTCGACGGTGAAATCATTGTTAGTAGTAATGATGGTTCCAAGAGGGTAACTCTTTCAAAGGTTGTATTTTTTTATATTAATTGGCTGTCATGTGCACAATTATCTTGTTTCTACAAAAATCCCAAGAAAGCAACACTTGTGTTACCTCTATTTTATATATATATATATATATATATATACATATCTAGTAGTACATAAAATACCGATTTTTAAAATAGAAATAATTAAAGTTCATAATGTCGAAAGTTTCAAATATGTTTGAATTTAGAAAGTTTTAAAAAAATTATTACTTTTAATTCTTAATAAATGTTTTTCTTCTATTTTTATAATATATATATATATATATATATATATATATATATATATATATATATATATATATATATATATATATATATATATATATATATATATATATATATATATATATATGTATGTATGTATGTATGTATGTATGTATATATATATATGTTACGGTCAGATCGCGAAGTGGCCGAGGATGGCTGGCCAAAGTCCGAAATAATTGAAGCGATCAGTGAATATTTTACTTTGGCGGCCTTTTATAATTATATAAATAATTCTTATAAATCTTCTACTTTAAAAATATAAAAAATAGAAGTTTTTAAATTGTCTATTAAACAATCATTAATTTAATAATCATTATTAAATTGTCTATTTAATTGTCATGCATACACCAAAGTTCTTGTAATACTAGGTCTAGTTAAGTGCCACTGCCCGGTATACATTTGCCCGGTATACCCTACACTGATGTTTTTTTAAGGTTCAGTGCCCCTGCCAGGTATACATTTTGGCCTGGTATAACTGATGTTTTTTTAAGGTTCAGTGCCACTGCCCGGTATACATTTGCCTGGTATATACTGCACTGATGTTTTTTTAAGGTAAGGAAGGTTTTAAAAAATCTTCTAAAACAGCTCGCAGCCATGCTTCCAATATATCGAAAGATTTATTGCGAATGTCAGGGGGTTAAAATGTGATTGAAAAATTTAAGAAACTCTAGCAAAATTAATCAAAAAGCCACATTGAAATGTTTGTAATCCCCAAAACGATTTAATAACTCCAATGAAAAATTATATGTTTAAAAATCTCATTTCTAAGCCACAAACGCCCCTAAGTTCCGAGTTTAAGGTTAAAAGATCATACTTTTGGAGAGTTTTTTTTAAAAAATTGAGCATAATTATTATAAATTCATAACTTATCAGCTGGAGAAAAATTTTTAAAATCATTTCTCTTTCTTTTAACCCTCTTGTATAGAACGTCCTTAAAGAAAATTCCTTTCCAGGAAGAAAAAAAAAAAAATTTCCACAAAAAAAAATTAAAAAAATGTAACTCATGTTTTATTATTAGTATTCATTTTGCAGATACTACTATCTATTATATTTATAATAAAGTAAAAATTCTTATTTGGATCCTAATTGAACTCACAGTGCTTTTTAAAAACTAAATTGGTTATGGAACTGTAAATAATATCTACTTCGTCTAAATCTTAACAAAAGTAGTCGCAGAAATCCTATCAAAAATTAGGATGTCGTAGCCATTTACATTTAACTCTTAAACTGACTTTTAATTTGATTTGAAACTCAAAACATATTTAACTTTTAAATATCACTTAACTTATAAATATCACCATGTTAAGTTTTATAACTAAAAATCAGTGCTTAAATTGTTAATATGTTGGGATAATTAAAATATCTCGTTTCATTCACAAGTAGGCGAAAAATGTCTTAATTCTCGTAACAACACTGCGACCTTTGAAGCAAATGTTTACTACTACTTTTTTTTTAATATAGATTGCTTTCATACATGAACCTTTTTCGGTGACTGTACGTTATTAGGTTTAAAAGCTGGTCACATTCCCAGGGCAGACAACCTTCTTCGCTTTTTGGGCAAATTTCATCTAGTAAAAGCTAAGTTTTTATTTTAATGTATGATTCCTTGTTTTGTAAATTTTTATTAAAATTATTTTCCTTACCAATGCATGTAAATGATTCAAAAGTTGACTCCACTCCGGAAAAACTTTACTTTGTTCGATTTCTGTTGGTAAGAGCTTTTAGGGGAGTCAGTAAGGTACATACTAATAATGCTAAAATTTACCTTTTCCGCTGTACCTAATCTCAGCATCTAAACAAGATATCGCTTCTGTTTTATTTCACAGAATATTTACATATACCTGTTTACACTGTAATAACTGTTAATACATATCTTTGGCAGAATTTTGTTTAAAAAAAATATGAACTGTGAACTCTTAATTTTTTAAAAAGTATCATCAAAAATTTTCCGCAACTCAAAAAATATTCCTGTTAACACTAAAACAGTATCACAGCTTACAACTGATATAATCTTAAATATCACCAAAAAATTTCAAAGCTATATCATAAGTAGTTTCTTAAAAAAGGTACATCAAAAAATGTCAGTTTTAGAATTATTGATGTATTTCCTAAACATATAACTTATTTTAAACTTAAAATGTTCACTCCCCTTAAAATGTTGGCAAAATTACAAGTATTCGAAAAGTTTTAGTTTTTAATTATTTACCATTCTATAAGATATTTTCCAAAAATCGCAGTAGTTGGCAATTAAATATCTGTGTCACAAATACCCAACTGAATTTCTAAAATTAATTTGAAATTAAAGTTTAAAAACTCTACAAAAACTTCATATAACATTTGTCACCGCATTTTGAATTTTTCCAAACTGTGCACACCTTGATTCAGCTTCAAGCATTTTGCTAAACCATTAACCCCGAAAAACCTTCAACTTTTATTATTTTTGTTTTAGATTCTACACGAAAAGGAACTTGAAAAAAAAAAAAAAAAAAATGACAAAAAGGGAAATTTTTCTTCTTTTTTTCATTTCCGTAGCTCATAATCTAGACAAAATCTTTTGTTCCTTTCCTTTCGGGAAAAGAATTTGCACGCTATCTTAAAAATCGTGCGATCACTGTTTTAAAGTTATTCACGCAATTGGGAGAAAATGGCGACATTCTACTAGTTCGATATCGATGCAAAATACACACAAAAATATTAGTGCTCATCCAGAAATGGGATTTAAATTATTCAAAAACCAGTACGCTACAACAATTTTCAAATTTAATATATATATATATATATATATTATAAAAATAGAAGAAAAACATTTATTAAGAATTAAAAGTAATAATTTTTTTAAAACTTTCTAAATTCAAACATATTTGAAACTTTCGACATTATGAACTTTAATTATTTCTATTTTAAAAATCGGTATTTTATGTACTACTGGATATGCATGTAACCGAGAATGACCGAAATCAAGAGAATGTTGACTTTCACTGGTCAATGTCAACAATCACATAGTCGCTTTACTGAATGTCCGAAATATTTGTTATATCCGATTAGATATTAATTTATTCATTGATATTATTACATTTATTCGATATTTCAATATCTGCTGAGAATAGATTAGGAGAAATATCAGTGTTCGGAGTACCGGGCAATGGTCCTGAACCTTAAAAAAATATTAGTGTAGGGTATACCGGGCAAATGCATACCGCAGGCAGTAGCACTTAACTAGACCCAGTATATATATTGGACATTTACCAAAGTAACTATGTGATAGTCAACAATCACTGGCGGAAGTCGACAACCACCAATTTCGGTCATTTATAGTGACATATACAAACATGAATATTCATATTATAAACGACAACACTAATTTGCTCCTCTCTAATGCCATGAGATCATAAAAAGATAAAAAGTGTTAATCAAAAAAAGCAAAAATCTCTTTAAAGATATTAAATTACATACATACTTGCCGACATTCAAGGTTTAGGCGAAATTTTATTTTCCAGTCCATAAACTAAAGTAAACATTTTTAAAACAAATAGAATTTTTATCACAACTTAAGAATATAGCCATTTTTCTATAAATAAACCTTTAAAATATCTGTTTAAATTATTTATATGTAGAAGAAAACAGTATTTTTTCATTGTAATTTTTTTTAAACATTAATCAAGGTTCCCACGACCTGAAAAAAAGAAATAAGTGGTAGCTAAAGATTCTCAAGACTACTAAAAAATGCTTAAATTTATAATTCATTTATGAATAACGAAATTATTCCCGAGTTATTTTTTAGGCCCATATATATTTCTTTCAAATCGGATAGTTATATATTGAATGCTTAATACATGTAAATTTATATAACTTTTGCTATTACTTCAAAAAATTTTCAGGCCGTCGAAACCCTGTTAATGCCTTATTTTGCTACCACTAAAAAAACCTAATAATAATAACGTATGAAACTATGAAAATTAGTCTAGTAGTTGGACTGTCAGATAAATTAGCTAGAGATCCTCGCGGGGCTGATGCTAAGATAACTATACAACGTATGAGTAGTAGTTGGGCTGTATGTAAGCAACATACTCTTTCGTCCTTCCGTGTATTATGAAGTGAAAGCAAGGAAAGTTTCCTTTTAAATATGCATTATTAATAATGCAATGCATGGTACAGGATGCGACTGAAAATGCAAAAAGCGGTATTATTTTTTAATTATTCAATCATAACTACCATACTTTCTAAAACTAATGAAGTTAATATATTATTATGATTAACAGTATTTAAAATTGAAAAATAATGACATTTTAAGTGTAAAATGTTCTCATAACTTTTCGATAATTTCTTAATTTGATTAGACCAAGAAAAATAAATATCATTATTGAAACAAAGTGAAGTGCCTTTCTGTTATTTTACCATGCATTTTCATGTTCAATTTTATTACTAAACAGCAAAATTGTAAACAGCTTTCATTTATTTTCTTTTGAGCATTAAATTGTATTTTAATTACAATGTGTGAATTATAACACTTAAGTAACATCAAAATGTAATCGAATTTCAACTCAACCACATAATAAAAGAAATTCATATTTTTCATTCGACTTTTTTTAAACTTTTTGAGTTCAATCCGTCTTCGTAGCTTCTACTTTTACGAACGATGTTTCTCGCCCACTTGTTTTGGCATGGTAATGACCTGTTGGCGTGTTCTGTTGAGTATTGGCGTCCAAACTCCAAGAGTAATTAATACGGTAATCCTATTTATGTGTATGATTTGTGTTTACATAGTTTAAGGGAATTAGCATGACAGAGTAAGTATTTCTTTAATTTATAACATAATTTCTCGGTAATTGGCTTTCTAGAATTTATTTTTATACAAAATATCATTTCTAAAAGAAATGATGGATAATTTGAATAAATCGGAACCAATACAAACTCAAGTGCGAAACAGAGATTAAATTTACCGCCAATTATCTACTTTAATGAGCTTTTGATTTAGATTTCATTTAACCACATATATTTCTCTTAGTATCTTGTTTGATATAAATTGATTTGTTATTCAACGATATATTAAACCATTTAATTTAGATTTGCAAATTTTGTGTAAATTAACATTTAAACATGTTTACTTTCTTTTCTCGGTTTTTGGAATAAATTGCTCATTGGTTGAGCTGTTTATTAACTTAAAAATTAATTAGATTTCAGATGCAATATTTTATAAATTTTAGATGCATGAAAAAGCGAAAGAAAGCTAATTATGAAGAGTGCATCTACGAGCACAAACTATTTATATAGTTTTTTATGAATATAAATTAAATAAACCTTGTGTTCCAATTATAAAGTTTTTGCTGTACAATTTTAATAATAGTGACTGATTTTTAAAAGCTTTAATTAAAAAGTTCTTATAGAAACTTGAAAAATTCACACATTTGTATATATGAAATGCAATTAAACAATGCATAATCATTAAGCTATATTTAATATTCATCTGAAATCTTAAAAATTTTATTTTTATTTTAGTTGGTTTTTGAATAATTTTTTTTACACTTAAAATGTCATTATTTTTCAATTTCAAATAATGTTAATCATAATAACATATTAACTTCATTAGTTTTATAAATTATGAAGGTAACATTTGAACTGTGTTTAAAAAATAAAAAGGAGTAACTTAAGAGTTTCCTCATTGGCATTTATTTTAGTAGAAGCCAGTGATGATGCATG
This sequence comes from Parasteatoda lunata, assembly GCA_949128135.1. Classification (NCBI taxonomy): domain Eukaryota; kingdom Metazoa; phylum Arthropoda; class Arachnida; order Araneae; family Theridiidae; genus Parasteatoda; species Parasteatoda lunata. Next base: position 24,686,549 of record OX421972.1, read on the forward strand.
CACCTAAAAATGTAAACATAAAAATGGTTGAAACTGAATTCAATTTTAATTTTTTTCTATTTAAGTATGCATTCATAATTATTACCATCAGACTTGTCACAGGTGACAAAAAATGTAAAAAGTGTTGTTAATAAATTTCAAAATTTTATTAAAAATCATTTTTCACACCTTTATTATTTTTTTTTCTTAATTAATATATAAGGAGACTGATGTTCATATGTAAAACATATAATCTCCATAATATTGCTACTTTTTTTTTTTTTCCTTTAATTTAATCATTTTGATCTTGTTTTTAAATTCTGGTCTAAACTTTTACTAAAACCTTTTCTTACCAACATGAATTTCATATTAAACTTATGATATTATCTTTTTTGGTGGTTGAATTTTTAATTTTCATTTTTTTTTAATTGCTTTTTTGTTATGTTTTATTGCTCTAATTGCTTTTTTACAATGTTTGACTGTACAATGCATTTTAAATAACGTGTAAAATAAAGTTTTCTTTTTATTAGATTCTGAGATACGACTTTGATATTTTTTTTAAAATTCTACAGATTTTTTATTTCTAAGCCTTAAAGCAATAAAAATATGAAGTTTATAATTTTGGATAAGTAGCTTAATATTGATCATTATAAGATTTTTTAAAATTTATGTCTACATTTCTTAAAATTAATAAGATTCGATTTGGGAGATTGTTAAAAATTCTTTTCATTGGCTTTAATTTGCTTACTGTGACCAGGGCTCAACAGGTCATAGTTTACCATAATAGGGCTCAACTGTATACATTTTTACATATGTTATGCAGTTGATCCCTGTTATGGTAAGCTATGGGTAGGCTCAGTAATCTGTGCACTATAATCAGCAATTCAGTATTATTTAAAAAACTATTTTTTTGCATATGAAAATCTTGTTTTAAAAAAATAGTGATTAACAATACTGCTGTGCAAAAGAAAAATCAATGTAAGCGACAAAAAATTCAAAATAAAGATTTTTATATTTTTAGCAATTTTGTGTAAATTACTTATTGCAAAAGATTTTTTTTCCCAATATTAAATTTTGTTTCATCAATTTTTTGAAATTCTATTTTAGCATTCATAGTGTTAGCAATAGTTATCAAGCCACTTTTCTCTAAATCTACCATGAGGCACTTACATTGTTTTATCATTTGCATGGCAGAATGGAGTACATGATTTGTTTAGAAATTATTAACTGATTGAATAGATAATAAGTCAAATATTAAAAAAAATAATTATTATTATTTTTACATTTTATGGAAGGAATTTGAAAATTTTCAATTTATTGCAATTTAATTTAATTACAGTTCACCAATATTGTTCAGTAATTAGTAAAAAATTCAGTACTTTCTAGTCCATAAAAAATTTTCATTTTCCATAAAAAATATTCTGTATATTTAATGCTGATATCACTTATGTAATAAAAGTTGCCAATATTTTTTGTTCTTCAACCTAAAGAATGGGAGTTTAATAAATAGCAGGTATTTGCTGCTTAGCAACTTGTTTTTCATAGTTTAAAAGTAAAGAGCATAAAAGAGTAAAATATGATGCAACATAAAGAATTGCCATCATTAGAAATCACAACTCCTTCGAATTTAAAGTTGGAGAAATGATAACAGAAAAATAAAACTGAGGAAATGAAGAGAATACTATTATTGAACTACCAATTTTTTGACTGTCCACTATAAGTGTAGAAAATAATGCCACTAAAAATGTTCATTTCAAACACATATTCACATTTTACTCGATTCATTATAGCAAAATTCAACTTTATTTAGAGATTAGTTTACAAAGAAATTAAATTATTTTTATTCAACATTAGTTTATAATGTTTTAATTATTTTAGGATTCAACCAGTGAAATTGGCATTTGATGTCTTCAAACCCTCAGATCATGTTGAATCTAACAGTCCTCCTGTTATTTTACTACATGGAATCACACGCTCAAAAGAAAGATGGTCTCCAATTCAGCAAAAATTAGCTGATTCTACAAAGCGTTTGGTAATAATGATTTAAGTTTCATTGTTAATGTTCATGTTTTAGTTTTAATGTTTCATTAAGTTTTAATGTTCATGTTTTATTTTAGATTTAAAATTGTTTTTAGTATTTTTTAATTACATACCATCATATTATCTTGCTCTTGCATTACATGAGATGTCATGTTTTGGAAAAGTCAATGAGTGAACGAAAATTGAAATTTCTACTATAAAACCTTTCAACCATTAGAATGTCTGAAGTATAGAAGCACAATCTGTGTCCCACGTTCCACACGTAGCCCAACAACTGTTTAGATGCGACCTACAGGAGCTTCTAAAAACAATATTTATTTTTAAAAAATAAGAAAATGTCTCAATTTGAGTCATCACTTTTTGATGTGCTCAATTTGCATTTGCACAGATCCCATTGTAAATCTGTTCTGTTTATCGATCGCTTTTTCAATGGTTATTGCTGCAAAATTCCGAATGTTTAAAAAAAACAGATGTGGTGAATTTTGAATTTATTAAATCACTTTTAGACTTGCTTTATCTTCGTCGATTTTAATGATGCTCCGATTGTTTTTTTGCTTTTACAACTACCGCTTTCTTATGGTTTTTAATATCCTGATACATTCATTATGATATTAGGACTGGTGAGTTTTAAATCTCGCATTTAATTTCTTATTTTTTGATGTGTTTTATTTGTGTGCCGATTTCATCATAAATTGGAATGATTTTTTCTTCTTTTTTTAAAAAAAAAGAGTTATTGCTACACTTTTCCACGTGATTATGAAAATCGTGTATTTTTACTACGATATTATTATGACACGTGGATGTGAGTTTCAAATCGCACATTTTAAGAATCACTTTCTGATGTGTTCTCTTTTTGTTTCTTCGTAAATCCAAGTTATTTTTCAATCGTGGTTTTAGCAGTATTTGCATTGCATTTGCTCTTGGTTTTAAAAATTTCGATGCAAATTTTAAATCATACATTTAAATAATTACTTTATTGACGTGCTTAAATTGTGCTGATTTCTTTGTAAATATATGCATTGTTTTTTGTTGTAATTATCGCAATGCTTTTTCACATGATTTTACTCTAAATATGATGTAATCACTACACAAGAATTTTGAATTGCTCATTTTGATACTTTTTAGTTGTGCATTATTTCATTGTAAATATGAGTTATTTTTCCGTCGTTTTACAGCATTTAGCACCATGCATTTATACATGTTATTTAGAATCCCGATGTTTTAATACAATGTTATTGCAATCTGAAAAATTTGAAAACTGAAAGAAAATGTGAATTTTTAAACTGCTCACTGCTTCTAATTTATTTCATTGTAAATTTTTTATAGGCATATTATTTTTTATAGGAAAAGGCGAAGAAAAAGTGTTTTTTAAAAATTGCTCAGTTTTGAGGATTTAACGTACCTTATCCATTTTTTTAATGATTTTTGTATTTTTAGAAATAAAATTTTAACTACTTTTTTTTAATTTAGAGCAGTTTTCTCTGAATTGTAAAATATTTTTTTTTAATGTGCTGTGTTTTATGGACCACCTTAGACTTTGCTAAAATAATTTCAATTATTTTTTAGTTTCGTTTTATAAATGGTGACGCTTTCTTTTAAGAAAATGATGTTCTTGAAATTTCATGTTCATCTGTGAAAGCTTGTAGATTTTTTTTCTTGGGGGTTGGCCGGTATTAATGTATGATGTATGAAGCTTTATATATAAATATAGCTGAGCTGATGCTATTTTGTTAAGATTAGGATTCGGCAAATATCAAAACAAGTGCATGCAAACTTTTTGAAGTTAATGTAATTGTAAAGTAAAAATGAGTGCTTACATATTATGCCGTCAGCCATTTTCGTCAACACCATCCAAAGTCATTTTGGTATCTTCCAAATTTATTTTTACTTAATTATTGATTGTCAAGAAAACAATAAAATGTAAATATAACTAAATGGAAGCAATAAATAAAAAATATTCATATATGAACAACCAAATTTGTTTTAAGATTTGAAAAAAATGGTCGACAGAATAATATGTAAAGTATTCAAAAGTGCTAAGTCAAATATGTGAACATATTTATTAAAAATGTTTATAATTTAAGCAATGCTAAAATTTTTACATTGTTTACATTTTAACTATATTATTATATCTTTCTGAATGACGATTTGGCAGTTTGTCCAGAAGAAATCTATTTCTTCGAGGATACTGTAAAAAATTTATGATCTTTAAATCATATTATTTGATTATTCATGCATATTTAATTACAGAAATTAGTATGATATTTATAATTGGGTAATCAATAAGAGAGTAGTATTTATGTAATTTTTTTTAATTTAGTAACAACGAAATTAGAATAAGATATTATAGTTTTTAATATTATTCTTTTACTATTCTCATTTACATAATAAACCACATTTGTTTTAATTTCTTAAAAACTTTATCAAAACTTTATCAAACTTTAAAAAATTATTGCTCTTTAGATTTTACTTATTTAAACATAAATTAAATTGCAATTTTTAACTGTTTAAAAAATTGTCTTAAGATTTTTTGAAGAAGAGTTTCTTTAATTTCTTCCTCTTAGGTTGGAAAAAACCTATTTTTTCCAAGGTGGTTTTTTCCATGCTGTTTTTTTCCAATCATTTGCTAATTCTACAAAATATCATTTGTTTATTCTACAAAAAATTTTCTCACAAAAAGTTTAAAAAGCTCTAATCTTAGTAGCAGTGTTCTTAGATAAGTTGTTAATAATTTTTCTCTTATTCTATATTAACAGTCTAATGTTCTAGGTTTATGTATTAGATGCAAGAAATCACGGTGATAGTGAAAAAAGTGATTTGTTCAATTTCAATGCCATCACAGTGGATGTTAAACACTTCATGGATACGCACAAGATATCCAAAGCTTCATTTATTGGCCATAGCATGGGAGGGTTAGCAGCTATGGAATTGGCTCTAATTGCTGTATGTATAGCTAATCTCTATTTTTAGTTTTAATTCTAAATTATTTTCTTCTGCTCTTTTTGTAATCTATTAAATGTTTTTTTTTTTAATGTATTTCATGTGTTATATACAAGTAAATTTTTTTTTTAAAAAATCATTATCAGCTTTTAAATGTGAGTTAATTAATTTAGAGACTGACAATTTTTTTTTTTTTTTTTTACTTTAAAGAACCAAGCATTAATCTCTTTTATATTCTGTGAAATAAAATTTTGATTATAATATTTTTATTAACTATTTTTTTACTTTCTAATTTTGTAAAAAGAAAATGTGTGTTAAGTAAGTATGAATTATTTTTTGCCTGTATTTCACATGCATTTATTTATTGTTGTGGTTTATGTATCTTTTTTTCTATTGTTTTCTACTGACTACTTGATAAAACATGATTGCATATCATTTTTCTGACACCTTGACAGAGATCGTTCTCTTGATGATAAATATGTTTTTCATACTTTTATTTTTTCCCTTTAATGTATTTATTTTGTTTTCAAGGCTCAATAAATAATGTTTATAAATGCTTAATCATGCAACTATTATGCACCTAGAGAACCAAGTTTTGACCAGCTTGTTTCCCTTTTATGGGGTCAGGGAATTTTTGTCTTTGAAAGGAAAAAAAACAACAACAAATCCTTCAACTAAATAGGAAATAAATCAATTTTTAAATTCATAGTAACAATAAATAGCAGTTCAGGTACACTATAAATGTGTCCCCAACATTTATTACTATTATTCCTAATAAAAATTCCATTGCAGTATGATTAAATTTTCTTAACATCATTAGCATTAAAATATTAATTTTTAAAAAATATTCTGCACCTACAGGATGATCACAGAACAAAAGAAAAATTCAGGAAAATTAATTTATTTGAGTTAGTTGTACCTAAAAGTTTCTCGTTTTTTCCCAAAATTTTTGAATCTAATTTTAATTTTTGACTAATATAAGTTTTTAGTAATATATTTTGTGAATAAGAATCAGGCATAACAAAAAAAAAAATATAATAATAATAATAATAATAATTATAATAAAATTTGTTTCACCACTTATAAAAATCAGGAAAAAAGATAGTTTTTTTTTTTTTTTTTTTTTTTTTTTTAAGTGCTTATGGTTTTTCTGGTTTAACAATTTCATGTTTCAAAATTTTTTTCAAGTATATATAACCATATTTTGAATTTTATGATTCTATTCACTATAGGCTAATAATTAAAAATTACCTTTCTATTTAAATTAGCTTCTGTTAACTAAAAGTAAGATTTATGATTGTTACATAGCTACTGACAAATCTGACTATATTAATAAACTATGTAACGTTAAGTTTTTAAATTTTTTAATTCATGTACTGCTTCTCTTAATTTACATGCTTATGTAGTATGAAATCTGCCCATTAAACCTTCTCCTTGTAAAATTTTGTTTCTTGCGAGACGTAATATTTGATATATTTTTTTATCTAATAGTAAATTTCATTACTTATTGAATAAAAATATATTTTTAATGAAATAATATATGACAAAAATGTAGTTTAGAACTTTGTTGATATTTTCTTGGAAAAGTCAAGGACTTTAATTTCTGAAATTAATTGGGATGTAACTTCAGAAATGTGTTTATTTTAGTTGACAAGACTATAGGAAAATTTAAGTAGTGCATAAGCAAAAGACTTACCTTTTTTTTATTGGGAGAAAAATCTCTTATGAATTGAAGAAAAAAAATTTTTTGAGAAAAATAAAGTTTGAAAAAAAAACAACTTATTTTAAGGTTTTGAATTTACATTTTAACTTGCTTCTTTTTGCTGTAAAAGTTAAATGGTTCAAAATCTCTTAAAGTATACCTTCATAATATTATAAGAGCCCCAAGAATAATTTCTACCTGTTTTCACTTATTAAACTAGATATTTAAAATATTTTTTACGTTTGTATTTATAATCAAAATAATTTTGTTCTTAAAATTATTAAAATTTTTGTGAAATAATACATGTTTATTTAAATGATTTTAGTTTGGAAATTTGGAGAGATTAAATGATTTTGGATTAGAAGTTTTTAATTATAGAAGGACTTAATTTTGAGCAATTAAATATATTTTTGAGAGTTTTAAATGATTTCAGCTTGTACATTTTGAGTGATTAAATATAGATTTTGAACTCTTAGATTATAGTTATGCTCTTAAAATACATTAGTTGTAATAGACGATGAGCCAGAGTTCACATATCTTGGATTCAGATGATTATTTATTTACTAATAAAGACTCAATCAATAATTTTAATTAACTCTTTATAGGGCCATTTTAGCTTTCAAAAATTTACATACTCTAAGAATTAGCTATAAACTCTGTCACGTTTACACTTTGTGTAATGTAACAGTTTAATCTTTTATTTGTATTTAATCTTTTAATTTTCTTAAACCTTTACTTCTTTTTTTTCTATAGCAGTTTAAATTTATTTTAACTTTCTGTTCGACCTTCCTCAATGGTCATATGGTCATTGCCCTTCCTGTGGGGAGAGATACCCCTCTATTCCCGCCTTTTTTTACTTTTTCTTTATTTTTTTTAAGGGGGACTAACTTAACCAAACCCTTTCCTTTGATTTTCAAACTCTCCTCCTCTTTAAATTTAATTGGCTATCACTTTTCTGCTTCTAAACCAGTTAACTAATTTTTTTTAAGATGTTTTAACACTTTTACAACTCTCTCTCGTGCATGCTTGCTGGTTACACCAAGGTGTACCCTCTGCTTTTTTTCTCCGAGATGTGAACTTTGGTTCGTATAAAGGGAATTTATTTTTTACAGCCTTTAATTTTAATTAAATCTACAATAATTTATTTCTGTAAATTAAATATCTACACTTAAACCTTTAATTTCCCTTAACATTAAAGACTCTCAAATTTAAGCATTCTTTCTATATTTATGTTTTTCAACAGTTAAATTTCTAGTTCTCATATTTTATTTTTATGCGACTTTTTTTTTTTTTTTATTCTTTTGTCACCCATTACTAATTCTATGCCTTTCTTGTTTTACAAAATGTATCAAAAGATATGTCTTACTAAATTGCGAATTTGTTCTTAATTAAATGTTGTGCTAAAGAAATGTGTGTATTCCTTTGTCTCTCTTATCATGATGGTTGTTTTTTTATTTCTCCAGTATGTGGTGAGTACTTTTAATCATTGTTATGGGTATTTGTTTTATTTCTATTTAAAAACATCAATAAATCATGCTAAATGATATATTTATATTTGGATATAGCATGTCATTATCTTATTTATCTTTTAAATCTTTGATTTTAATTAATTTTTAGTTTTCACCCTTATTCCGAATTTGGTGATACCCATTTATCCAATTTGTTCAAACCTGACACTTTGTGACATTTTGAATCTATTGGGTTATTGTTATCCCACAATAGCTTTGTACTATCACTTCCTTAATGATCACATTCCCCTTAATTTAATTACCTTTTATCCTATTTTCGGCCTTAATTTGTTTATTATGAAATTCAATAATTGCCTGTTTTTTTACTCAATGTACTATATCCAAATACAAGCACAAATTCAAATTTAAAACCATTATAATATATATAAAATAAATTTACTTAATTGACAACATACATAATATAAATATTTTTTTTCAAGTGTAACATCTAACTTTTTTGCTTATAAATTGCTAAGTTTATAAATTCTGCATTTATTAATACAAATGGGAGATGATCAAATAAATGAAAGCATAATAAAAAGAAAATAGCTCCCCAATGTCACCCTCTCTTCTTGGTCCCTCATTAACCTTTGCTGTTGCCATTAAAAATGCTTTGTTTGCATAAATGTGGATATTTTTTTCTATTTTCTGAAGTCATCAACAGATGGCTTAACAAATCATAGCTGAGAAAAAGATTCCCATCAACATTTAGAAACTAATGAATTTGTTGGAAAGTATACTTCTTACGGAATTATAAAGGGTTAATGAAACAAGTTCCAATTGTATATCAATTTATTTACATAAATGCAATAAAAACCAACGGATCAATTATTTTGTTTCAATTACAGCCGGAAAGAGTTGAGAAGATTGTGATTGAAGATGTTAGCCCCAAAGAGCCTGTGCCTGAGCTATATTACATTTTTGGTGCAATGATTGAAGAACAGATAGATTGTTTTGAACATTCCACAAATGCTGACACTGAGGCATCTTTAAATCAAAGGCTGAGAGAATGCATTTACCGCACAGTGCCTGTAAGTCTTTTAAGCTTGAAATTAATTTAGGAGAATTGTTTTCACCTATTTATTATTTATTATTTCACATATTTATTGTCTATTATTGTTATCAAGAATGTATATTATAATATTTTTGTACATTTGTTTGTTGTTATTTTTTAATTTGTGAATATATTTTTAAAGGAGAAGAAAGAAAGAAAAGAAAAAAAGCATCAATCTATTTTCGTACATAGTTTTATTCTATTTCATTTACATTAATTTATTTAATAATAATAATGATTTATTTGTATCAATTTGAAAAATTGTAAAAAGTATTTAATGCATCATGAATTATGAGAGGGAAAAAAACATGTGCAATAATTTATTTTGAAGTAGGTTCCCTTTATATAGGTAAAATTAAAATTGCCAATTTTTTATGAATTTTTCAGAAAAACATTTAGTTGAGAGCCTTTAATGTGCTATGCACATAATGCAGGCTTTTATTGATTTGGATAATAGATTTTTTTATCAACTAATTTAAAAAATGCTGTGTTCATTAGGTAAAGTTAAGCTATTTTTTAAAAGAAAAGTAAAGTGTATGTAAAAAAAGTATTATAATTTTCAAAAAAAAAATAATAATAATTTTTTTTGTATGTGTATATTCACAAGTTATACTTGTTAAATAAAATTTAGACAAATTAATTGTATACCTTCTAAGAAGAGGATGTATGTTTTATTTGAAAACACATGTAGACCCATGTAAAAAAATACTAATTATGAGAAAAATATTTTTTCAGTATAAAGTGAGAGCTGCTTGCTTACTAATTAACAAACAATTATGGCTATATATATATAAATATATCTCCTGCACATTTTCCTAAATAAACTTTAAATTTCTTTCTTTTCTTTCATATTTCTATGTTATATCATTTTATTCGAATTATGTTTCTTAATTATTTTATCTTACAACTTTTTCAAATCTGTGATCATTTATCTAGAATAAAATTGGAAAAAAAAGCATTAATTTTTTAGACCGAATTTTTGAATAAATATAATCAAACATCAAAGGTTTTAAAAGGCATTAAACTCAGATTAAATCTTTCTAGAATAAAATGTTTATGTGTGTATCTGTACTGCAAAAATTACCAATGCAGACTTATTCAAATTTAATATTTATGAACCCTGTCTAGCACAGTGTGTCCAGTCTGGGAACACTTATTCCAAAAATATTTCTAGCCATTAAAAAAGTAAAACAATTTGACCATGTTTTAGCAACTTCTATTCTTTAAACAACATTCAGTTTAGATATAGTTTTTTTACTTCAAATGAACAATTTCCAATAACAGTTGCTAACAACTGCAACTGCTTGTCTAAAGCTTTCAATCAAACTTTGATGCTTTGGAAGTTGTTAAAAAATATATATAAAACAATGGAGGACCACAGAACAGTCACAAAATATAAAACAGCAAAACAGAAAAAAGGACTAACACTTAAAGATAAAGGAAACTTAACCTTTAACATACAAAAACTTCTAGTTTTTACACCGAAGAAAAACTGAAGATATTATCTCTAGGTGGCATTCTGGTTCTATAAATAGCTTTGTTAGAAATTGCTACTTATGCATAAAGTTCTGTTTCAAGTGTAAATTTATGCAAACCATTATTGCCTTGTAGCTGAATGGATTAAAATGATTCACTGCTTTTATATTCTTTCTGCACCAATTCAGTTTATTATACAAATCACGCTTTAAGAAACTTTAATAAGCGCTTTTTCAGCTCTAAAGTGTAACATATTCATATATACTGACACAAGAAAAAGAAACTTTTACATGCAGATATACTCTGATTGTAAATATGAGTACTAAATGAATCAAAGTTATCTAACATCTGCCATTTTCAAACTTTTATCAGTTATCTTTGTAATGCTTTAGGAAACATTTGCAGTTATAAGTAGTCAGTATGTATAAAAATGTTTTTAATTTGTTTAAAAAAACTGAGTTATTTTACTGCTTTAGAAGGGTTATATAAGGTGTCACTATTAAATAATGAGACTATTGCTGTGAAACATTATTTTTTTAATTCAAATATTTTTGCATATTATCTTCTGCAATATAATTCCTCCATTACTCTCCATGTGAAATGTCCATTATTCGAAGCAATGCCAGAAATCTTCTGTGAGCACTTTCATGGCATGCACTGCTTTTCTATTTACAACTGATATAACTCAACTCAGTGGTGCCCATGGAGGATCAAGACCTACTGCGTCTGTCCCTTGAACTCTGGGGTATAAGAGCAGATGTTCTGCTTGGGTGGTCAGCCAAATCTGGAACCTTTGGTATTATGTCCCCAAGCATACTTGGTACTCATTTTATTGACCCACTGAAGGGATAAGGAGCTGTGTCAACCTTGCCTGGGCCAAGGATAGAACCCAGAACCTGTGGCCCGGGAGTGCAAAGTGCTACCACTCCCACAGGTTGTCGTTTAGAACTTCAGTGGTCTAAAATTTTGTTCTTTTTATTGACTGTGGGGAACAAATAAAACTCATGGTGCTACGTCGGATGAATAAGGTAGTTGATTTAACTCTGGGATGTTGCACTTGGTAGAGATTCAGACAATTCAGAATGAGTTGGCAAATTAAGTATTCTTCTACACTTAGGAAAAGGGTCTGCAATTATAATTTTTTAAGTCAAAATTTAAAATGTATTTCTAAATTTGATTGTTATTGTAATGAAAAGGAATTTTCACAATATATTGATAATGATTATGGGCATATTATTACGGGAAATTTGGAGATTGTTGGTAATGAAGATTTAATTAATATTTTAGGCAAAGGTTCAAAATTTAGGACAAGATTTAGAATGAATAAAGAAGATTTTATTTTGTCCATTAAAAAAGATCTTGATTTTTTTATAGCAAAAATTTCCAGAAAATATCATTGGCCCGTTGAGGGATTTTCAGAGTGGAAGGCTAAAATTATTGAAAAGGTTAATTTTAATTTAATTAATACCAGTTTTGGTTCTTTTCCTAGTGGTACTATTATTGATTATGATCTGTCTAGTAAAATTAAAAATCTTAAAGATAAATTTATTGTTACGGTGGTGGATAAAGCTTCAAATAATTTTTGTATTATGTGTAAATATTTTTTTAAAAATTTGATTATTGGAGAATATAACGCAAATAATACTTATTTAAAATTAAAAGTAGATAGGAAGGTTGTTGAAAAAAGAAATATTGCGTTTAGTAAAAAATTAAAATTTAGGTTAAATAGGATTAAATTTCCATATTTATTTCCTATTGTTAAATTTCATAAAAATCCTGTTAAATTTAGGTTTATAGCTTGTGGTACTAATTGTTACAATTCTGATGTTAGTAAAAAGTTTTTTAGTTTTCTAAAAATTATTTTGCTTAAAATTAAAAAAGAAAAAAATATTATTATTAATAGTAATGTTGATGTTTTGGATTATATTAATAATAATGAAATATCCAACATTAATACTTTTGATTTTGAAAATTTGTATACAAGTATACCACACGAAAAGATTATTGATATCTGTAATGGCATTTTTGATAAATATTTATTTAATGAGAAAATTGATAAGTCTAATTGGTTGGATTTGTGTAGGTTTAATCTTTTTGAGAATGTTCTTTTTAATGGTTTAGATTTTTATAAACAAATTATTGGAATTCCACAAGGTAATTCCTTTTCTGGTGCTTTTGCTAATATTTTTTTGCATGTTTTTGAAGCTAAATTTCTTGAATATAATGATTTTAAAGCTTTTAGATATATTGATGATCTGATTTTGTTTAATTGTGATAATTATAATTTTATTTATAATATTTATCCTAAAGATTTGGTTTTGAAGAAAACTAATGAGGATTGTTTTAATGTTGAGTATTTAGATTTTAAAATTGTTATTGTGGACAAAATTATTAAAATTGGTGTTTTTGATAAAAGAAAAGCTTTTAAATTTAAAGTTATATTTTTCTGCAACTTTTATACTAATTTGTGTAATAAAATTTTTAAAAATTTAGTTTTTTCACAATTGGTTAGGATTAAAAATATTTGCAATAATGTTGAAAGTTTTCAAGAGGCTGTGAATAATTTTTTGAATAATTTGAGTAATAATGATTTTCCTTATAATTTTTGTAATGTTAATTTGTTAATTAAGAAAATGATTGAAGAATATTAGTTTTTTTATTTCTTTTAACAGGGCGCAATTCAAGACTTAACTGAGCAGCCCCAGTTAAGCATTCTATTAATATGTGACGTATTTTTTCTTTGACAACTTCTTCCTATCATTTTCTCAATCTGCGCATTTTAAAAGAGGGCGTTGTTTTTCTTTTGGTTTAAGTGATTCCTTTTCATTTGGTTTGCTTCAGAGTTCGCTGTCTGACCTTGTTTATGTGAGTTTTTATTTTCTGTTGATTTTTATTTTCTGAAGAATTTGAGTTTCTGATGAGTTGTATGAGTTTCTTTTCTGTATTAGTTTTATGTCTTGCTTGTTTTTTTCTCCTGGACTTTTAAACAAAACCTTCGGGGTACTGAGGAAGGTTTTTAGGCTTTTGCCTTCTTCCTCAATAAAAAAGGTTTTGTTTTTTGGCCACTGGGGCCGGTACCCCCTGAAGACGTCGGCTTCAGTGGTCATATTTTTAATTTTGTTTTTTTCTTTTTCTACATTTATTTCTATTTTTATTGGCAAATTAAGCTGATGGAGAACTCATGACTTTTCCCATAGTTCAAGTCTTGTGCATTCTTTGTCAATTTCTACCGTTTCAGAAATTACATGACTACATAACCGTCAGTCAGAAAAAATCAGATTATTGACCTTTTCAATTCCTTCATCCATTTTTGGAGGAGAAGGATTAGCCAAGTGTGGGCTTCACTGTTTTTTCAGCCATCTTGAAAATGCTTAACCAATAAAAAACTTGCACGTGTGATAAATATTTATTGCCATACACTTTTTATAATGATTCAATAACTCTTATTTTTCATGTGAAATCTCATAAAAGATTTGTTGTTTAATTATTACGTTCATTACGGCAAAACAAAATAACAGCTGTTATGCAAAGAAAGGTTATGGGCACAATTGGAAGACACTTGAAAGAGAAGGCTATACATTATATAGCTATCGGTCGTTCACTGTCCGAGCATGCATAGCTCTTCTGTGAAAGCATTGTTTAAGGTTATTTAATTGCCTCACCTTATATATATTTTTAATTCTCACTACTCCAAATCTATAAAATTAAAATACATTTTCTTACTGTGTCGATTATTTTTTTTTATGAAAAAGTTTTAAATCCTATATAGATGGCTGAAATTTATAATTTAACTGTGCATATTTTATTTTAATAATATAAAGGACACCCTCAACCAGGATTTAATATCCATGGTTGCAGAAGTACTTTTCTAAAAAAAAAAGTTTGGGAAAACCGTATACATTCTGGATAATTTTAAAAAATAGTAAAATATGAAACATGTTTATATTTTAATTTAAAAATCTTTATGTTCTTCAGAACATATGTTCGTATTACTTGTAAAGTAAATAGTCTGCAACATGAAGCAATATAATCAATATATCTGCAAGGCGTTAGTTAATGTAAAATAATCATGCTGATTTATTGGCTTTGGATTGCAATATCGGTGGGTTCGGGAACACATTATTAATCAGATTGTCTGCACTAATATGTAAAGATTCACAGAAAAAAAAGACATGTGAGCTGGGTTCCTATGCAAATTTACCCATTCAGGATCGTGATAACGCAATTTTCTCTTCACGGCTCTCAATATAATATATGAGACGAGCCTTTCATACATTAATGGTCCATTATCACATGGATTTGATCTCAAAACATCTCACACTCTTGTAAAATATCTTGTATTCGTACATATGTGTATACTCCTAGAGCGTGTGGGCCTGGGTAAGCGCTTTTTCCTTTTGCCAGTCCTGAACAGATGAAGTACTGCTGCAACAGTCAGTTGCGAACCCGAAATTAGAATTTAAGTCTCCCAAATTTCAACACCAGCATCATAATGCCAGACCTGTAGTCAGTATTGCACATCAGCTGTCTTTCCTTCCCAGGCTAGCTGAAATCGATTAGAAGCTGAGTGAGCTTCAAGCCACCACTAGAGATCAAATTGAGTTTTTCACAATGATAGTGTTATATACAGAGTTCTTCCTAAAAATAAAAAAGGGCAGGGCACTCACATAACACTATAAACATTTGCCAAACTGTGTAATATTATCTAATAATTGAATTTGATACTCAACACTATTTAAATTACCCTCTTATAATATTTTATGTGTACATTTCAAAAAGCAATTCTCGTTATTTAAATAAGAGAAAAATTTGTAGTTCATGAAAAAAACAATTGAACGCATACTAAAAGAAAAACACTGAGCACAATTTTTTTTTTTTAAAAAAATAAATAAATAAGAAATGATTAATGATAAACAACTTGAAAGCTTTTTTATCTAATTTAGGCTGAAAATTGTGAGAAAATAAATATTTAAAGATGCCTTTTTTTGTAAAAAAAAAAAGTATTAAAAATAATTTAAACATTTAAAATCAATTAAAAAATTCATGAATATACCCCCAAAAAAAAAGAAACTTATAAAAATTTAACCAGTTGAAAATAATCCCGACAACAGTAATCAGAATTAAACCTATGAGTACAGATCATTTTACCAATGTGAAATTATTATTTAAACAGTGATTTAATGTTTTAAAAATAGAATATGAATAAAAAGGCAGTATTTTTACAAGTATGGCGTATCAAAGAGCAGCCAGGAGGTTCTCAAAAAGCGCTTAGGAAGAACACTGCTATGCCCAATATTCATGAGGCTCATCACAATGGTAGCATTGTATTTATAATTTTTTGCATTTTAATTATTTGTTTTTCTGTTTTTTTATATTCAGATGATTCCAGATGAGGATTTAGAAGTGATTGGCAAAATAGAATTTCCCATGAAGAAGAAGGAGAATGGATTTAAACCCCTAGCTGATTTGAAATGTGTTTTAAAAGCTGTTCAAAGCCCACCCATTTGTATATTTCCTAACGATAAAGTATTTGATGGGGATGCACTTTTCATATATGGGTGTCAATCTAACTTCACTGTGTGAGTATATTAATTTCACTTTCTCGAAAGGATGCCATACCGCAGGAGAAATTTTTCATGGCAAATTCTGTCTCCCTTTCATTTCTATTTTAAAGTTTAGAGAAAAGGGAGTCCTGATTAACCTTAAGTGAAGGAGGAAATTTCAAGGTTGAATAATCTTTTCAAAATATCAAATTTATTGCAGGATAACTTCTCCACAGTGTAATTCTATTAATCCTGTCATAATTTTTTTGCATTTTGATCAAAAAGATCTACTGAAAGCTCTACAGTTCAGTTGTTTTAAGGAAATCCTTTAATAATAGGAGAAGAATCTATTATAAATTACTCTATTATAAATTTTTGTTTTCTTTATTGAAAATTTTTAACCAAATTTTATTCAGATACTGACTACAGTCTTTAGAAAACTAAAATATAATTATTTTTTATTTAAAAATTTTATTTTCATATTATACAGTGATTTTAAAGGAAATTCTGAAGCAAAGGATGAGAGAAAAGCCTTGCAATAGCAAAAGAAAACATATGATAAATTTTTCTTACATTGTATTTGATATAGTGAAAAAGCGAAATTAATATCAACACAATATATACAGTATTGTATAATAGTAACTATTATATAGTTTTGATATATTTTGATCTTGCTTTTGATTATACAATAATTAGTATTATACTATTGTGTTTATATATTTTGTTTTAGCTATATTAATAGAATATCGTAAGCACTAATTTTTGTCAATATAGTAATGTGGGTTTATAAAGAAATTATATCTTTGCACTATTAATTATTAATTTTTTTTCATTGAATTAATAAATTTTTTCTTTTTTAAAAAAAATCCTTAGAAATAATTTTTTCTTTTAATTTTTTTGTTTGTTTTCTTTTTGTTGTTAGTTTGTGTGTATATATATATGTATACCAATTCTTATAAAGTATTAATAAGTGATTATTAGTTTATTCCAAATATATTTAATGCCTGCTTAATTTTTATTTATTTTTTCAGCATTGAAGATGAGGATTTAATCTTGAAGTACTTTCCTAAAGCAAAGTTCTACGGGTTTGAAACAGCTGGACATGAAATCTGTTCTCGATATCCTTCACAATTTTTGGATAAAGTCTGTAATTTCCTTTGAAAATTTTTTTTAAATGTTTCATGCTCTTATTATCTTGTTATACAGAATCTCAGAGTTTTTGTTGAAACTCTTTTTTTACAAGAAAAATATTCAAGCACATTATATTTGATACTCAAGTCATTCGCGTATCATATATTTTCAGTATCAGCATTGTAATTAATTTTCCTATTTTATTTTCCTGATTTCATATTAACTTTTATAACCTAGTTGCTAATTGTACTGTCACTAATTTTGGGATCAATGTATGGAAACCCCTGTGGCAGAATTTTTTTCTGGCTTTCTGCGACATACCTCTCAAATACTAATATCTTTCTGCAAGATACTTAAAGATTACCAATAAACATATTACTAATTTAAAGTAACAGAGCGTTAACCTCAATAAATAAATAAATCGGATCAAATAAAATAATTTTTTTAATTGAATATATATTTTTTTTTATTCTAATATTATGGGTGATATTCTCACATTTTGTAAGAAAATAAAACACTAATTATTTCCTTTTTCGCATTTTGTAATTCATTATCACGATTTTGTGATAATGAATTACAAAGTCGTGAAATATGTAGCAGTAACTACCGAAAAAAGAGATCGACGGCAAAATCGCGCGAATCGGACTCTTCAAAAGGGTTTATTAAATGCGTGTTTTCATTTCGAGATTCAGTTGTTGTAATAAATAATATTGTATTAAATTAAATCTGATTTTAAAATCTATGAGGAAATCTATAGAATAACCATGAAAAAATAGGACAAAAATTTCTACAAAAAAGAAAACCAAATTTCTTACTTCATTATTCTTAAATGAGAATAGAAAAATCATAATAATTTTTTTCCACTCCGATGCGCGAGAAAGGCATCTTTCGAAAATAAATCTGAAGAAAAGATAACATCACATCTTTAAAAAATTTCTGTAGAAATGAGAAGCCAAGTATTTTACTTTCCAAAGGAAAAAACTTTTGCAGAACTTTTATCTCCACGATTCTGTCACGGGGATAAGAACAAAGATTACTTTTTGTAAAGGGAAATAACGCAAATAAGTCAGAAGACCTTACTATCACTGGGTAATTTCTGTTTTTAAATAATCTGAAACTTAAACTGATCCTAAAAAGCATGACTCATTAATTAACCTGACATCATATAGGGTGCAAAAAATTTAATTCAACACTAAGTTATGCCTGTGCTCACTTATTCAAAATTTTCTTTTATTACTTTGATCTCTTTGGATTCGAAGCCTTCAATAGCTGAAGTGTGTAAAGAAAAAGATATATTTATTCAGAAATATCATGTTTTTGTGTCTAATATTATTTTTTTTTAAATAACATCTGCACTAATTAATTAGCATATTTAAAGTTAGCACGTTCGCTGCCACCGACAAGCTGGCGCGTCAGAGCGGCCCCTCCTGGTATGCCGCCGATGTGCTGGTGCGTCGATTGACTATGATAAGTTATATGCTCTGTGTTTAATGTGGCTTTGGAAGTTGAACGGCGAAATTGCTTCGGCACGTTAGTGAAGCATTATTTTTTTATTTTTTGTGGTTTGTTTTCAAAATTTTAGTTAAAATTTTTTATGTGCTATATTGTGCTTATTATTTGTAAACATTTTCAGTATTGTTTCATAAATGGTACTACATATACTTAAATGGTATTCCGTTTAATTCCTTTTAAGCTGCTATTTTATGCAATATGCCAGTAATTTCTGAGAATATTGATCCGACGTGCTGGAGCGTCAGTGGCACTCATGAAGACAGGTTGAGTCTGTGTGCCACCGACACTCCAGAGCGTCGGGGAAAAAACGCTCACTAAACAGGAAAATAATATGTTTCTTCGTTTTTCTGGTTTTCCTACTAAAATATAAGGAACATTTAAACCATGAAAACCCTGTTTTGTTATCTGGCTTCTGAGGATGGAAATATCATTTTTAGTGGCAGCAAATGTGTTAAACCCAGAACCATTGCATCCTTGTGTTTGAAAAACTGATAATTTGTTCTGTTGTTGTACAAGCATTCCTTTTTCTCTCTCTCTCTTTTTTTTTTTTTTTTTTTTTTTTTTGCATTTTCTATTATGCATTAATAGTCTGTGTATTCTATTAATATTTAGAAGCTTATGTTACTAGGTTTTTTTAAAGTTTTAAAGGGACAATGAATATAAAATTTTCCTGTACTTTAATGTTTTAAATGTTCTTGTTAAAATGTATTGGTATTTACACTATAAAGTTTTGTTATGGATTAAATTACAAAATTCTGTGATCTAATTGGCCGACCATGTTGAACTAGTTGGTCAGACATGAGTTGATAAACAAATAAAAAATATAACTACAAACAAGAATTGAAATTCAGCAAAATCAGACTACTTATTGTTCGAACTTTTTGTCATAATTTTTTAAAGAAAGTTTTGAAGTAATCTTTTTACAGTTTTCTAATACATTTTTCAATTATTTTATAAAATAACAAATTGCTAACTTAAATGTTCATTACACACATTTCTATTTTATAATTAAAAATCTTCATGGAAGAAATAGAAACTGAAGAGAAATTTTTTTATTACTTTATCATTAGCCAAGAAAATATTTTTGCATATTTATTCTTTCAGTACTGAATATGGTTTTTTATTATCCTGTGAAATATGGTAGTCATTTGTCTGATAAAGTTAAAATTATCTGCCATTTTTTAAAAAATATTTTTTATCAGCCTTAAAGAACATTTAATCCACACAATGGATTTACTATATTTAAACATATCTCTTTTATATGAATATTTTCTAATTATTATGTGATAACATTAAAATATTGTTCTTAAAAGTCTATAATTAGAACAGTGCAACCATTTGTTTAAGATCATGAAAAAATTTCATGATTTTAAAAGAAAATAAATATTTATTAAAGCAACTTTCTTTTTAGAAAATTAAAACGTGTTGTTATTACTGTATTTGAAACTTATTGTAATGATGATTAAAAGTCCAGGCGTTTGGAAAATAAAGAATGAAAGGGGAAAAAAGCATTTAGCAGTGCCATTTGTTGAGAAACTTTGTTGGTAATTTTGAGACATAGTGAAAATAATTTTCTGGTTGCCTAATCAATTTGCAATAAAGCCTATATTGCTTTCTCATTCTATTTATCTTTAATCACTTTTGAAAGTGTCAGCCATTTTTAAGACACGTAGTATTTTATGACACATGTCATAAATAGATTTTTTTTTCTCAATAAAAAATCATAAAATAGTGTTTTTCCTGTAGTTTTTAATACATGGCTATTTATTATAATAATTTTACTATTACATATAGTCTTTAATGAATGACTATCTATTATTATTGGATTTAAACCTATAGTTTGCTAGTGCTTTGATGTTAGAATTTAACTGCTGCTATATGTTATTTCTAATTACATCAGCTTGATAAAAGTGTGGTATAAGTAAGTGTAAATTTAATCTTTCGTATATGCTCAATTTTATAAGGAACATTTTTCTTACTATACATAATAAAATCTCTATTTCCAAGAAGATGGTTATTAGAAACTGTTGCTGCCATGAGTTTGTGATCTTGCATATTTTTATTTTTGGGACTTTCATATTCATTTAATGCATATTAGTTAGATGTTATTCGTGAATGTTATATAATCATAAACTTATGTTGCCCATCAATATAGTAAGCTTTGAATAATCAAAAATGTATACAATTCAGATATTTTAGATGAATATATTCCAGATAAAGGGTGATGCATGAAATTGCATTTTTTTTTTTAAAAAAAGCTTTTTGTTTTCCATTGCATCACAAATGACATAATTTGTGTAGAAATAAAAATTCTTTTATTATGTATATTTTTAATCTTGTAGAATTCAGGAATATTGTTCAATGTGTCAGCTATCTTTGTTCAATGTTAATACTTAAACTCTTTTGAAAGGAAAAGTTAAGTAAATAATTGATTTTGTTCAGAATTTAAAATTAAATTGATCTTATTGTTTTTTAAGATATTTTAATTCCAAACTTTTAATGTTATACCTATTTTCTTTTAAAATAAAATTTTAGTACATTTACTGTGTATGCAACTGGTTTAAAAATTGAACAATTATCTATAGTAATTTGCTTAACATAAATGATTAGCATTTGAAAACATCTGGCATTTATATTAAAGTACTTTATCTTTTTGATTGTTGCTTTGCTTTGTGATTTTATACTTGTGTGTGTATTTTAAATATATATTCCTATTGTTGTTGTTTTATGATTGATTTTTAAAAAATTAGGTTAAATATTGGTACTATTATGTTGTGTTGAACTTTTGGTATTGGATAACACACTTTAAAAAACATTGTTATTGTTTTGACTAAAATATCAAAAATATTAGGATTTTAGATCAAGTGGAATTCTTCTTTCAATTTGTATTACCTTTTAATATCAAAGTTTGATAGTAATATGTTATGTTTAAATGTATAATAGTATAAAGTTTTATGCTTTATACTTCAAACTTTTGAAAAATAGTTTTTTTCTCACTTTTTTTCATTGCACTTTCTGAAAATGAAATGCAAAGAGTATGCTTTCTAAAAAAATTTCATGTTATAAATTATTTCCTGAAAATTGTGTTTTAAAATAAAATTGTTTATTGCAATAAATCATAACTTACCTTATGAAATTTTCAATAATCATTTTATTTTGAAACTTTGCTATGAAAACTGATCATCCATTTTGTATTAATATCATTTAATTTTTGTTGCAATTCTTTCATGAAATTAACTCACATTTTTTGCTGGTTTTTTTATTTTCTTCTTAATTGTATATCCTTGAACATAGGATTGTTTTTGTCATGTTACTGTATTATAACAAAATTATGTTAATACGTTTTTGTAGCACAATTTTTATTTAACTTTCAGAATGCATTTAAAAAAATTGCAATTTTGGCATGAAATTTCTCTTAACTGTATGAAATTTAATTGATAACAAAATGTTAGTTACTATAAAACTAGTTACATTATGGTAAAACATTATAAATTTGTCTAGATGTCCTTTCAATTAATTATCTCTGAATAAAATATATTGAAAAAAAAATTCTTCAGAAATTTTTAGCTTAAAAGTCTAAAAAAACTTGGAGAAGTCAGGGAAATTTCATCCAGTTATAGCCATAAGCCTTATTAAAACAGCCAGCAAAATTTCTCTTACAAATATTTTTCAGTACTTTTTGTTCATTCCTATTAGTGGGATTATTAACACTGTGCATTATTGGCTTATTGTGATTATTTTTCATTAGATAAATGAGAAATACTGATTTATTTTTATAGAATCGATCCCTACCGATTTGTTACTTAATTATTGTAACTGATGACCAATTATGTTTGTGTTCATTACATGCAAATACCTACTCAAAGAATTCATTGTTTGAGTAAGCACAATGCTTTAATCAAAGTACTTTTTTTACTTTGTACTTTTGTATTTTTTAAATTTTCCACATAAAATGAGTTGAGAAGAACCATTTTAATTGCTACATCGTGTGTTCTATTCATCTTTGTTTTACATCAACACATATGAAGTCTTGTATGCATTTTAGCTTGAAAAAAAATCCTTCATCTACCTATGAAATATTTTTTGTATTTTTTTGCTGTACTCATATGTGTATTTTTAATGAATTTCTGAACCGTTTATTTATTATATTAGATCTGTTTTTAAAAATATTTAGCATTTTCAGAAATAAAAAACATAAAATGTGTCTGATTATCTTTAAAATTCTATTTAGCTAAAATTTTAAGTAAAATTAGTTGTAGACTGATTGGCTAGTAATTATTTAGTTTTGTTTGTACTAAAATATTAATAGCTAAAAAAAAATTTCTTTCAATTTTTTTTATGTCTTGGAACTTTCTAAAATATTCTCAATTGATAGATTATTAATTAAATTCAACTATTTTATGTACTTATTTTTAAACAAACTTATTTTCTTCATTCAAATTTTATTTCAGATATATTTTTAAAATTTAATTTTTAATGAATGGTTTTCTTGACTAACTATGAAAAATAAATTAAATATCACTAATTTATTAATTTTTTTTAGTATTTCTATTAAAATTTAATAAATAGAGAAAATGGAAGCAATATTTACCTACTGTATCACTGATATCTTAAAATAACATTTTCTTTAATTTATCATGAAGATATATTGACTGTAACATAATTGATAATAACATAGATGTCCTGAAGACTCATACTTTCTAAAGTCATTGGAAATTACTGAGTATGTTTTTCATCTTTTTCAAGATTGCTAAGCATCAGTCTATATCTATTTTTTGTTGTTATTTTTTTTTTTTTTCAATCACTTAAGAGGCCCTTAATCTCCTGACCAAACTCAACTATCAAAGGGGATGTAGACAGAGTAAGAAAATTCTAAATATTCTAATAATCCTTTTTATTTAATTTTTGCAAATAAATTGATGACTGGTATTTAATCAATTTGGCTCTATCTTTCAATGTCAAATAAAAGGCCGTCCTCCAATCAGAATTTGAGATATAAAGCATGCAGTATTATGGATTCTCTATTGATTTTTTCTCACAAAATTCTGCCAATACAGTTCTACAATTAACAGTTTTTGAAATATATTTAAATAGTAAACAGTTATTAGTCTTTAGATTTTTGATAGGTATCTTTATTTTTATGCAATTAACAGTAAAGGAAATTTTTGACGTTATCCAAAATGGTTTTCATAAATTTAAACTGCAATAAGATTAGATTTCAAAAATTCTAAAAACTGAGAAATGTGTAGTTTATTTAAACTCTATACTCGATTTGGCTCTATCTTTTGATATCAAATAAGAGGGCGTCCTCCAATCAGAATTTGATATATAAAGCATGCAGTATTATGGATTCTCTATTAATTTTTTCTAACAAAATTATGCCATTACAATCCTGCAATCAACAGTTTTTGAAAGATATTTAAATAGTTATTAGTCTTTAGATTTTTGATAAGATTTTTTTTTTTTATGCAATTAACAGTAAAGGAAATTTTTAACGTCATCCAAAATGGTTTTCATAAATTTAAACTGCAATAAGATTAGATTTTAAAAAATCTAAAAACTGAGAAATGTGTAGTTTTAAATTACTTACTCAGAAATATCATTATATTACTTTAAAGTTTTGATGAAAAACTCACAAAAGTTCTATTTCTCTTATTCTAATAGAGTCACCCATTAATTTTCTACCTTTTTTTAGAGTTATTATGTTCTGTAATAATACCATATCATAAAAGTTTTGTTAAATACAAAAGAATATCCCGAAAACAAAAATTTTAAATTTTAAACCTAAAATCCAAAATAGCGAGAGTAGGCCTATTTTAGCATCAGCCCATATCTAATAGAGAGTAATTCAATTTTTCTCTAATCTTTTTTTCAATCACTTAATTATTAAAATTATTTTTCCTTTAAATGTAAATTTATTTTAATCTCATCTTGAGATTTTGTTTATTCTTTATGCGTCATGGCCACATTTGTTTAAAGATAATATTTTCAAAACTATTAGACTTTGATAGAAATAATTTTTTTTTCTAATGATCATATTTAGGGCCTTAGTGAGTTTATTTTGTCAAATTCATTTATTGTTTAAACTAATACTTTTCAAGTTTTTGTCATAAATATTTAGAAGTATTTCCAGGCTTAATTTTTTTTTTTAATTTTTATTTAAAAATCGTAATTTACAAAGTGCTTAGCAATTACTTCTTATCAGTATTATTTTATTATTGTTTATAATTTTGAAGTGGTTGTGTGTTTGTGATAATAATTTGGGGTATTACCTCTTTTATCTTACATAAATCTTTTTGTTTGCATTCCTTATTGTTTATAATGCTACATTGAACTATTCTACACAGATTTTTTATAAAGAATTTGTAATGCTTGTTTACAATAAATTTATCTTTTATATATTGTAATTTATTTGTTGATACTTTTTATTATGTACACACTACGTATATTTGAGTCAAATTATCTTGTATCCAGCATTTCAAATAGATACATCTTTTAATGAATGAGTACATTTAATATTAATTAATTTTAATAATGTGAAGTAAAATCTTAAATATCTTTAGTTGGAGCCATCAAGTTGCTCTGATCATTGACACACAAAAATTTTCTAATTCTCTTATCAACAAAAAAATGCGAAAAAACGTACCTGTTTTTTAAATAATTTATTTTATTTTTACAAAATTAAATTTTTACATAAATCTATGAGAAGGATGTGTCTGTTGACATTTGGCTAGATTAGCAATGTTAGGTTCGAAGTTTGTTAGTTTCAATCCTAAATCGATTCAGAGGTCAACATTTAATTATTTATTTTAAAAAAATATAGTTAATTAAATAATTTTTGGTAAAAAAAAATTTAACAATTTTTAAAAATATGTTGTAATGAGAAATTAAGTCATAATCTGTAAAAAAAAAAAAAAAAAAAACTTACCTATTAGTTTGTAACTACAAATTCATACATACAATATTTTTTTATGAAGAGTTAATATGTTTAGAATGTACTCGCAATTGTCAGATATGCGCTTTTACGGAAGTTCCCAATTTCTTATGGCTTCATAACCCTAACTGATCGAGCATCTTTTACCTAACCAAATCAGTACCATTGCTTCATTAATATTACTTTGCAGTACAAAGCTAATTTTTAGTTTTAGTTAGTTCTTATTACCAAGAGATTCGTTGAACATTATTGGCGACAAAAAGTTTATGGCTATTTTTTAGTTTTCTCCAAAACGAAGTAGTACCATTTCTCTATTTCTTTTATTTTGTTGCGTGTATCTTTTTTGTTTCAATTAGTACCTAATATCAAGAATCATTGACGTCAATAATAGTTTAGCGATTTTATACGCTTCTCTTAAATAAATTATGACCATTTCTTTTGATTTTTAGTGCGATAGCTTATTTTTTTCATTTCAATTAGTGCCTAGTAGCCATGTTGGCTCAGGGGATAGAGCGTTCGCCTTCCAATGAGGTAATCCTGGTTCGAACCCCAGCGACGGCTGGTCGATACGAATTCCGCTTCCGGCTTGCACCGTCCACAGTGCTGACGTAAAATATCCTCAGTTGTAGACGGATCATGGGTTAGAGTTCCCTTGTAATCGAGCTTACTATAGGAGGTTTCATGATTTTTTTCTACATGTAACGCAAATGCGGTTTAGTTCCATCAAAAAGTCTTCCACGAAGGCGAATTTCTCCCAATACTTGATCCAGGAGTTCCCTTGTCTTCTGAATCGGGTTCAAAATTACAAGGCTACGGACTTAACATTAGTAGTCGTAAACCCAATAAATTGGGTCGGCTATTCAACGACTATTTAAAAAAAATAGTGCCTGTTAAAAATATTAAGCATCATTCGTCTCAAAATTAAAAAACGATTTATTATTTTTCTCCGATACAAATTAGTGTTTTGTTTGTTGGTACAACATACATTTGCAGGCTTGTGTGCTCAATTAAGGCTTATAAACCTTTGTCAAGAAGAAGAACAGATAGCACAATACAGAGAAGGAAAGGACATCACAAAGAATACCTCCAGGGTAACGGCGGGATTCGAACCCGCCACAGCCGGGGAGGCCCCACAAATTTCATTAATTTTGCCGTTTAGTACATAGCTTGTTTTTATGTATTTATTAATTTTTTAATGCATATTTCAAGTATTTCCTATTACTAAAATTAATCAAGTATCATTAGTGTCAATAATTATATGAAGATTTTTTTTCTTCTGCTGAACGAATTAGTACTTTTTCTGATAAGAATTTACCATTAGGAGCCCATATATTATGTCAGTTGAAAATAAACCAAAAATCAATCACATAACTGTAAATAAAAGTTTTATTAACCCGAAGCTGACATCATTAAAATCAAAGAATATCATGGTAACCAGAATTATTATTATTGATATACAACATACATTTGCAGGCTTGTGTGCTCAATTAAGGCTTATAAACCTTTGTCAAGTAGAAGAACAGATAGTACAACACAGAGAAGAACATCACAAAGAATGCATCCTGGGTTACGACAGGTTCACGCTTAACAGAGCGTTTGGCGGGCGATACCGCTCGGCCAGGGAGTCCCCGGTACCAGAAACGGAGTTTCAACGAAACTGAACGAAAATTATGTACTCGTAAAAGGAAACATTTTGACAAAATGACAATGGAATTGATCATGTCGACATAACGAGCTGTCGACGAAGTGATCATTTAGGTGATATGAGCTGTCGGAGATATGAGCTATCAATGAAATGATCGTGCTGGTGATGTGATCTGTTGGTGTAATGATTGTAGCGATAATAAAACTGTTCGCTTTAGTATCACTTTTGTTTTTCAATTCAGGTGCAAGAACCAAGCCTGTCCTAATTTCAATAAATAAATAATAATAATGCATTTTTGATTGTATACAATATAGCTGTTTTGATTAATGGAAGAACCAGGCATAAATGTTACAATATTTTTTTTTTTTTTTTGAGTTTTAAATAGTGGGAAAAAAATTACATAAACCAATTTATTTTATTTTTAACACTTTTCAACAATTTTATGAAACAGGATTTACCCTGTCCGTGCACGAGACCTCCACAATGGGCAATGAGCAACGATCTGGGAAACATTCCTGATGAGTATCTGAAGACATGCCATCACAATTTTGATCCTCTGCACAGGGGATGACTCTTCCGATTTCGAAGCCCGATGACCTGTCCTTGAAATCGTGCAATTTACAGTAGAACAGTTTAACGTCGACCAGAACAACGCACCCTTAATCCTTGCGCAAGCTAATCAAAGTGGTCACCCACCCGCTCATTGACTTCGGCCTGTGATGCTTGCTTGACTTCAATGATCTACTGGGAACTGTGTCTTACGCACTGTAAGTCTAATACTATTTGTAAAAGAAATGATCTTCTGACTGTACAGACCTTTCAAATAGTAAATTACGTTTTACCAGTAGATATACCTTGAGGAATACTATATCGAGAGATATAACATTTTATAGAGTTGATCGCAACAAAGACTTGCATCGTTTGTTCAGAATCAGCCATTGCTGATGGTACTGAAACAATCTCGAGTACTGAAACAATCCCTTACTTACTTACTTTCAAAGTAGCAATCAGAATACTGTAAGTTAGAAACCCTCCCAATATTTCTGAAAGAAGGGATCTTCTGATTGTATAGATCTTCCAAATAGTGAAATACGTCTTACCAGTAGTTACTCCTAAGTAAACACTTCGTTTTATATCAAGAGATAGCAACATTTTTGGAGGTAACTGCAACAAAGACTTGCACCTTTTCCCAGAATCAGCCATTGCCGAAGCAGCAACAATCGCAAAGATTAGAACCAAGATTCTATACAGTACTAAAATACAAATAAATACCGGTGTACGGCTTCCATATAAATATCTATATTCTATAGTAAACATGGTAAAAAGAGTATTGCATGTGAATATGAAATATGGGAATGAAAGTATATCATCGCCTCTGTCAATATTTTTAACAACAAAGGAATACACTTTCATTATTGTTTCAATTTTACCCTCACCAATTTCGTCTTTCTTACATTCGGATAAAACCTGGAACAAATATGTAAAACTACGCCATATATGCGTATAATAAGCTAAGAAAGTTCCAGATATTAATATAGTTTGAAGTATGTGGTAAAGCGGCACTAAAATAAGCATGACTTCTGAAAGATATGGAACCATGCGGTAGGGATTATATCCTTTGAAAACCCAGATTGAGATATAGAAACTTACTAAAAATAAAAACATAAAGGCTAAAACAAATATTATATTAATTCTGTTTGCCCAAGTTATTTTTTGAAGGTCATTTTTATTCAGAATGGTTGATAACTTTTTAGTGCATTTTAGCAAACGATTTAAATTCGACGCTTGTTTAGTAAGCATTGTTCGCAATAAGACATCATTCGAACATATTATGATAAAGAATATTGACTGATATGAAATAGTTTTAATATAATATAAAGAAAAGCCTAAAATTGATAGATATATTACTGGTATTGAAATCCATAAGCAATTCGTAGATTTTGCTACGAGTTTCAAACTGCTCGTTCGCGAAGTAAGCCTAATTCCAGAAACAACAAGTAGCATTACATTAAAAGAAATATTTAATTTCGTCATTTATAATTAATAAATAGAACAATTTTTGTTAATTGTAATGGCAATAAAGTTTATCAAATGCATTTATATGAAACTTGAATAGATTATGTATCATAATACATAATCTATTCAAGATAGATGTATCATGATAGATGTAATAGAACAATATAGAAAAATAGGAATTTGTTTCAAGTTGAAACTAATTTGCATCAAAGAAACACATTTAAGAATTTCACGCTTATAGTAAACCAATTTTAATTTTCTTAAGAACGTAATATTTCATTTTCAAGTTTAAATGTCAATAACTTTTTTTTAATTTAGTTAAAGCGACATTAAATCAATACTGTTTGAGTTATTACGTACTTGCAGTCTTCTTCCTATTTTTAATACTAATAAACGATAAGTCCAATGGCTCGGACAAGTGTATGCAAATATGTATAAACTTAAGCGTTTTTTATAAACCTGGATATTCGGAAGGAGAAAATATAAACTAAGCTTAAAATATCAATCTGAAAAAAATCTGTAACTTTCCGAACAAAACTAATGTTAGATTTTAAATCTTCACATTCTGAATTAGGAAATATCTAGTACTCGCATAAAAAGCAGATATAAAGAAAAATGGATCAATGTCTTTGTTCATAAATTTATTCCTCCTGGAACAAATATTTCCTTCACAGAATCAAATTATAATAATAATTAAAAAAAAGCTATAATAGTTTCCTTCATTTTGTTTTTACTCGCTTTTATTTGCATTTTTAATCGGTTAAATTTTTTAAAAGATTCAATGTCTGTTTATAAATGTATTTTTCTCGGAACAAATATTTCTTTTGCAGACAAGTAAGCATATTAGCTTAGTTCCTTTTTTATTTATTCTTACGTACCTTTTTGATCGGTAGTAGTTTTTAAGTTGTTCACAAATATATTCTTCTTCAAACGCACATTTCTTACATAAACTTAATTAACAGAAAAGTAGACTTAGTAATTATCAAAATATTGCATTTATCAGTTCATTCTGTACTGCTTTAAGTGCTTTTTCTAGGACAATCACATTTTTTAAGAAATAACTGTAAGGCGAATAATGACTTAAAAATGTAATGTATATTTTAACTACCCAAATTATAATATCACCAGACGCAATTGGATACTTGCAGCTCGAGAAGAAGATGATCACTGATACACAGATACGTGACATCGAACTAAGCGCCAGCTGATAGTTTATAACAAAATGGCGTGTCAAAATAGCGCTAAGCTTCTCCACATAGAATGTTAATTAACGTGAAGTTAATTAAATACAACAGCGTATCACTCATCGAATTTTTTAAAATATAACTCTTTCTTCTGACGTTTTTTTTTTACTTAACTTAGATTTATAATTTGATGACTATGATATATTTTTCTTTTGTGAACCTAGCAACTTCGATCCATAATCAGTTCGTTTATATTCTACATGTCTTCATGCCGGTCTTTGTGTTAAATAAGAAATATATAATGAAAGAATTGAATAATTGTATAATGTGTCACTCATGAAAATTGATACTTGACTGACTTGGCTTTACTCAAAATAGAATGGAAAGAACGAATGTTAACATAAACAAATGCCACGTCACAACCAATCAGAATAGAAATGCCCACACTACGTCACTTACATGTATCCAATTGCGTAAACAATCTAAAACAGATTCATTAGAAACATTATAATAGAACGAGATTCATAATCGTACTTTCGTGAATAATTAATGATAACATATTGCTTAAAATTCAAATAAGACGATTTTAATTTAAAGTATATTTTCCGATTTAAAGAATTTTCTAAAATTGAACACTGTATTATTAAACATCACGCACATGTAAGCTAGTAAATTGTTTCTGAATTCTTTATTAAAATGAGCTTATTGCTAGAACTAAAACTAATTTAATTTCGAAATTTAATGTTCCATTTCTGTAATTAAAAAATAATGGGTTTTACAAATCATTTTAATGTTTAATACAAACTTAAAATAGCTGACGATTTTCAATTACATTTCCATAGAATATTCCTCGATGTAGTAGCTAAAATGTCAGTTTTTTTTAAACCTAAAATAATTTTATATTTTGCTTTTTTTAACTTTCCCAAATAAAAGATATTTTCTATAGGAAGATCTTCTGCCAGAGGCATCCAGATGGAGGGAGGGTGCAGGGTAAAATGGCGCCAATTTTCCAGCCAAAGAAAGCATCAAATGGAGACTAATATTTAATTTAGTCATTTGTTATTAGATATTTGTATGCAAACTTTAGTCTAATTTTTTTTTTTTTGGTCAAAAATGTTATAAAAATATCGAGATGGAATCGCTAATAATAATTAAAACTTGCTGAAACCAAAACCCGTTCCATACATGTCAACTCTCCCGGATTTTCCGGAATATTTTATATCTTTATTTAATATGGTAGTAACATTTTTTAATTCATTCTTGATTCCTGTTTTAACAAATTTGATTCGATATAATTTTAACCACCATTACATTTATATATTTCAAACATACACATCGAAAACCGACTGTTTTTTGTTTTGTTTTTTGTGAGTTTGTGTGTGTGCGTGTGTGTGTGTTCTAAAAGTGATTTAAGTAATTGTCAATACCTAAATGTCCCCACTTCTTTGTTACGTAAGGCGTGGTAGGAAGATGGCAAAAATACATTTTAATTTAATGATGCGATACATTAAGGTTTCGTATTTTTTGTTATAAGTGTTTTTTCTTAGGCGTTCCTTATAAACTTGTACATTTGGACAAAATATAAACTAAACTTAAAATATCAATCTGAGAGAAATCTGTAGCTTTCCGAACAAACTAATTTTAGATTTAAAATCCTCACACCCGAATTGGGTAAGATCTAGACCTTTTGTTCAGTAGTGTATTGATTAAATCGGTATTAATCATCATTACGAAATCATGCACAAATTTAAGAGTCATATACAGGCACTAATAAAGCTAAAAATTATTCCTTTCTTTTATATTTATTATTATTTGTGACCCTTCCCATTGGCTTTACGTTATTAGATGCAAAATCAGTTTTTAACGTTTCAAAAGCATAACAATAAACAAAATAATACCGTGATTTCAGATAAGTTAAAAAATGCTCATTTGGTGACGTAACCCTCAGATGCTACCCACATTGATGTTTGAACTTACCTGTCATAACATACAATCTATATTATATAAAACGCTAATACGTACGTATGAATCAATAAAACCGATGATATTTCTTTTCTCGCGTTGGCAACTGTTTTCATTTTTAACGAAGTACTTAGTGCAACTAAATAAGATTCTTTTCACAACACTTAAATATTTACTTTATTTTCTTCATTTATAGAGAGAACAGTCGGCAGAAAATTCTGTTAGGTTTAAAAACATTTTGCTAAAAAAAGAACGAATTCTAAAAGAAATAAAAATAAACAACTTAAAAAATAAAAATGCTGTTGCCAGCCATAGAATTTTTTGAAAGATAACTTAGCAACATAAATCAAAATAACATAGAAGCGCAACTAGATCAAAATTAAGATACCTGAGCGCTTGACGTAACAAATCCTTCAATTCTATAAGTATTGTATCACCAAATGCCCAAATTAACAATTGTGCTTTTAGAGAAACTCTCTCTCTCTCTCACACACACACACACACACATACATATATATATATATATATATATATTTGCATTTTACAACTTCATATTAAACTTCTGTTGTGTGTCTGGATACTGCCATTTAGAACAAAATTAAGGTTTAGAATTGCCTCGGAGAAATTTGAATTGTTAACAATGACTTAAACAAAAAGTTTTATTTTCCTACTCTTTTCTTTGTTTTTTATACATTTTATATTTTTGTGATAAAATAAAAAACTTATAGTTGTTCTGCTTCTGAACACTGATGATAACACTAAATGATGAGCTTCATCAACAATCAAAAATATATACATTTATTTTACAAATTCCATATTATTAGGGTGGCGCCCTTCAGAGAATTAAAAATACAAAATTTTCTTCATCGAAGCCGATGCTTTACATCCGGCGTTCAGTGGCAGACTACTATTTCATATTGTTTTACAACACATGGCTTTAACACTCTGGTGGGAAAGACTTTAAAACAAAACTTACAACAGTTACTTTTCTCAACAACTGAAATTTAGATTAGTGTGATTAAGAAAAATATGTGAACTGTTTGCAATTTCAAATTAATATTGAAATGTACAGGTTTAGAATTTTCTACAGTGAAAAATTTTCGGAACTTCAGTATTGAAGAAAGTATACAAAAGCTAGACGTTAAGAACGTATCCAATGAGCGAGCAAAGCGAGCATTGGATTGCGAAGCAATCCGAAATGAACTGCGAAAGCAGATCCGGGGGTTGGCGAGCGCCAGCGAGCAGGGGGCGAAGCCTCCTAGTAAACTATTAAATAATGTGGAATTAATTCCTTTCTTCACTAAATAAATTTGTAAGCTAACAAACAATGATATTATTTTTTAAATATTTGAAAGAAAAAAAAACAGAATCGTCTCTAATTTAATTTATAATGAGAAAAATTCATTTTTAAAACATGTCTCCTGAGCGGACTAATTGAAATTTTGGAATGATTTTTAAAATTTGAGGCTAAAATTCTCCCCTTTTTCCTCTAAGTAAAAATTTCATGACCATCATCGCACTAACTGCTTTTGCCGGTCCGTGCCGATTTTCAAGTGTAAGAAAAAATATTAATATGTTGAACTTTTTTTTTAAAAAAAATATATAATTTATTTTAGATTATAATTTATCGATAGGAGAGGTAGCAAACAATATTATAATTTCAAATTTGACATAATTTTAAGTTTAATATTGAGAAAATTACAAACAAGGAAAATTAAATCACAAAAATATAAAATTTTGAAATCTGAAAAAACAACATTAAATCAATGAAATGCATATACTATTTTATTTTTTAAGTCAGGTTGCTTTAACAAATCTCGCGGATGAAATTATGAAATTAAAGAATAATTAACTAATGATTTTAATTCAAATTGGAAATATTTTAAGTCGTAAAAAAACACTATAGATGAAGAGAAAAAAAAGAACTAATTTAATAATTAATTAAAAAAATCAATACTGATCTAACAAGTTATATATTATTATAACTTGTAATATTAGTTATATATTATTTCATACTAATTAAAGGGAAAAAAATTTTATGTTATCGAAATTTTTTTAACTAAAATTAAAGCATAGTTAACAAATATACTAATAAAATAATAATAAAATATACTAATATAATATACTAATAAAATAAAATAAAACAATATGATTATAAGGTTTTTAATTTAATATTAAATTTTTAAAAGTGAAAATTTATAAAATTATTATTTAACTTGAAGGAAAGTAATAAATTTTGTATTTACTTTTAGAAAGAAGCAAAAAGTAACTTAATTGCTGGTATACTTTTAGAATTTGAAAAACTAATAGAAATTTTAGATGGATATTTTCTTCAAAAGCACTGTGCAGCAGGGAATTCAGGGAGTTTTTGTTATACCCTTCCACTAACATAGTAATTGTTAATTTTTCTGACAAATCAGATTCACCTTTCTCTTATTTGTTTTCCTTAGAAATTTCGTATTAATTACTTTTTGTGAATAGACCAATGTTACACAAATGTTGTTGTTGTTTTTTATTCAATTCCGAGCGTATTGGAAAGAGTAGCAAACAAAACGCTGTAGGTCAGAAACACACCACATAAATTCAGTACTAATGCTCTGTCTATTTTATAAATTTTCCACAGGGTTAAATACGTCTTACCCGTTGATACCATGTTAAAAATGTGAAGATCGTTCTCAAAAGCTTGCAATATTTTTGGCGGAAGATGAAATGCTGCCTTGCATTTGTCTCCAGAATTAGCTAAAGCCATAGCATACACGCATACAAATACAATTGTTAGAGTTTTATATATTATCAAAATATACACGTGAAATGGAATTTTAATGCTGAAAAATAGTCTGTACTCAACAATAAACATCCAAAACAATGAATTGCCGATACACAAAAATATTGGAAACGATAAAATATCGTCTGCAAAAGACAGAACTTCTACCACATAAGCGTACTTTTTCATTACCATATTTATATTTTGAGCTGTGTTTTCTGATTTAATTTGGCAGCAAATTTTATCAAACAGGAGAGTAAAGGAATGGCACATAAATGCGTAATAGGTTGTAAAAGCAGCACTAAGACCGAACGGTTGAATAATGGTGTTCAGGTATATTAGAACACTTTTTAAAATGTTATAAGAAAAATTATAATTTTTTTCCTCAAAGAGTTCGATCGAAACGTTTTCTATTATGTAACAAAGAGTGTATAAAAACATAAAAATGAAATTTGTGAAAATAATTAAACCCCTATTGCAGTTTAATCGTTTTATAGAGGATGATGATAGCATTTTTGAAAATTTGGCAATATTTTGTATCAAGTTATGCAATACGCCTTCTTTGATAGTTAAGACAATTCGAAATATCAAATCTAGTAGTATAAGTCCTGAAAAAACAATATGATTCCTACCTTTTAAATGGTCCATATAAAGAAGAATAATCAACGCAGAAGGATATATTATTGTTAATGAAATGCAACTTATTTTTGCAACTTTCCATACATTGCTTTTGTTCATACGTTTATCTTCTCTGGAACAGATATATATTCCAAATATTTTAAATAATATTAAAATAGGCTTAATAGTTATTTTTTTCATTTTCAACTACATGTCATTTTCTCAGTATGCCCTTTTATAAAATTGATTTTATAAAGAAATTTAATGCATTTGTTCGTACATTTTTTTCCTATTGAACTTTATTATACTTAAAAAATTGGTTCAGTAGTTTACAATCATAGCTAAAATAGGCTTCGTAGCTTCTGCTAAAAAACAGGTTTATTCATTCATTTCGTATTTACTTTGATTGTCTATAATTGTTCAAAAACTCTTTTACCTATTGCGATTTGATGAAAATCCAATGACTTCATTTATAAATTTATTCTCAGTCGAATAAATATTTTTTTGTTAAAATAGGCTTAGTAACTATATTTTTTTTCCTTTATAATTTATTTGTTCTTAATTGCTCTTTGAATTAATTACAACTTTAAAGAGATTCAATTAGACTTATATTATAAATTTATTCTCTGTCGAATAAATATTTTCTAAAAACAAAATTTTAAAAAATAGGATGAAAGGCTTACTTTGCTATTTTGTATTTACTTGTTCTTATTTGCCTTCTTAATAGCAGTTTTAAAGAAGAGGTTTTCAATGATTTAATCAATTAATTCTTCGTCAAACAAATATTTTTTTTATTTTTAATGAAATTATTAAAAAATAGACATGATAGCTTCCATCATTTTAATTCTAGTAAATTCGCCAATTAGTGGGCCTTCTATCAACCTTTATAGTCTTTCTTATTAGCCTTTTTAGTCGGTAACAGTTTTTAAAAGATTCAATGTCTTAGTTCGTAAATTTATTTCACGGCGAGCAAATATTTCTTTCGTAGAATTAAAAATTAAAAATAGGAATAGCTTCCACCATTTTGTGTTTACTTGTTTTTTATTTGCTTTTTAAATTCATAACATTTCAAAGATTTTCAATGTCTTTGTTCATAAATTTATTCTTCGTCAAACAAATGCTTCTTTTGCAGAAAAATAGGCCCAATAGCTTAATTCATTTTGTATTTACTTGTTCGTATTTGCCTTTTTAATCGGTAGTAATTCTTAAGAGATTTAATGTTGTTCACAAAAATGTTCTTCGCCAATCACACATTTCTTATATAAGCTTACACAATAGAAAAGCTTTCTAAATATTGCGTTTATCAATTCATTATGGGCTACTGTAAATGGTTTATCTTGGACTGAGGCGTTTTTTAAGAGATAACTGTAAGGAAAATAATGACTCCAAAATATAATATATTTTAACTGTCCAAAATATAATGAAACTACACGCAATCTTATTAATAATTGAAACAGATTCATTAGAAATAGATTATCATAGAACGAGATAGAACCATAACCGTGTTTTCGTGAATAATTAATGATAATATATTGCATAGTAATCAAACTGACGATTTTAATTTAAAGTATAATCTAATTTATAGAGTTTTTTCAAATTGATCATGTTTATTACTTAACATCATGCATATGTAAGTTAGTACAATGCTTCTCAATTGTTCATTAAAAGGAGCTTATTGCTAGTATAAAAACTATTTTAATTTCGATACTTCCATTCTTGTAATTGTTGTTCCATTCTTGTAATTGAAAAAAAATGTATGATTATAAAACTCATTAATTTTTAATACTTACTAAAAATCGATGACTTTTTTCAAGCTTATTTCGATAATGACCGATCGGTGGGATTGACCGATTTAATTGCGATTAGTAGTCAAATTAAATATTTTGCTTAATTAACGATTTTAAAAAAATTTGGTAATGGTTAGGGCGAGTAAGTTATGGATCGATAAAAAGTTGGGAAAGGTTCACCAAAATGTGACTTAAAACTACATTCCTTTTAAACAATTACGTTTAAGTAAATAATTAAATAAATAAATGTTTATTTACACCAAAATTTTCTTATGTACAAGATTTGAACGTATTTTAAAATTTTGACTGTATATTTAAAGAGTTTATAAATGAAAAGTTTGATACATATTTATAGGCGTTTATAAATAACAATTTTAATTGCAAAATTAAAATTTTTTTAAATTTGAAATCATGAACTATTCTCAAAAGTTAAAAGGATTTTCGAATAGGCAGAACATCTGAAAAACAACACCCGATACTAAAATGAATGAATGAGAATAAATAATGAATAAATATAGAAAGAGAGGTTTTTTTTAAAAAAATTTAAAATCTTAAACTATTTTTCGAAGTTGAAAGTATTTTTCAAAAAGACAGTTCATTTGAGAAAAAAAACAGAAAATAAAATGCATGAATAAGAATAAATGTAGAATAAGTAAAGTATAAATGCAGAACAAATGTAAATAAATGTGGAATAAATATAGAATGAGGGAATAATTTTTTAAAATTTTAAATCCTAAACTATTCTTAGTTTAAAGTATTTTTGAAAAGGCAAAAAAATTTGAGAAACATTATCTGAGAATAAAATGTATGAATGAGAATAAATGTAGAATGAGAGAATAATTTTTTATTTTCAATTTGAAATCCTTAACTAGAAGTTAAACGCGTTTTCGAATAGGAAGAATATCTGAAAAACAACACCCCAGAGTAAAATGTATGAATGAGAATAAATGTAGAATAAATATAGTATAAATGCTGAATAAATGTAGAATTAGAGAATAAAATGTGTGATTGAGAATAATTGTATGAATAAGAATAAATGTAGAGTGAGAGAATAATTTTTTTTTTCAATTTGAAATCCTTAACTAGAAGTTAAACGCGTTTTCGAATAGGAAGAATATCTGAAAAACAACACCCCATAGTAAAATGTATGAATGAGAATAAATGTAGAATAAATATAGTATAAATGCTGAATAAATGTAGAATTAGAGAATAAAATGTATGATTGAGAATAATTGTATGAATAAGAATAAATGTAGAGTGAGAGAATAATTTTTTTTTTCAATTTGAAATCCTTAACTAGAAGTTAAACGCGTTTTCGAATAGGAAGAATATCTGAAAAACAACACCCCAGAGTAAAATGTATGAATGAGAATAAATGTAGAATAAATATAGTATAAATGCTGAATAAATGTAGAATTAGATAATAAAATGTATGATTGAGAATGATTGTATGAATAAGAATAAATGTAGAGTGAGAGAATAATTTTTTTTTTCAATTTGAAATCCTTAACTAGAAGTTAAACGCGTTTTCGAATAGGAAGAATATCTGAAAAACAACACCCCAGAGTAAAATGTATGAATGAGAATAAATGTAGAATAAATATAGTATAAATGCTGAATAAATGTAGAATTAGAGAATAAAATGTATGATTGAGAATAATTGTATGAATAAAAATAAATGTAGAGTGAGAGAATAATTTTTTTTTTCAATTTGAAATCCTTAACTAGAAGTTAAACGCGTTTTCGAATAGGAAGAATATCTGAAAAACAACACCCCAGAGTAAAATGTATGAATGAGAATAATTGTATGAATAAGAATAAATGTAGAGTGAGAGAATAATTTTTTTTTTTTCAATTTGAAATCCTGAACTATTCTTAGAAGTTATAAGTGTTTTTGAATAGAGAGAACATCTGGGAGGAATAAAAGGCCGTGTTAATTCATGCATTATAAACAGAGAAATATCATCATTTGGTTGCCGACCTTTAATGTTACAGGTTCGAAAAAGAAAAAATAAATAAACTGATTGAAATTACTGCAACTATTTTAACTTAAATAGTTATTTCGGCCATCTGTAGTTCACGCTTCACCCGTGATAACTGTATCAATCGTTACGCTTTAGCTCTTTTAAAAGAAAAATTACTAATAAATTAACTTGCTTTAATCTTTAAAGTAAAAATTCTATATTATTTCTAAAAATGCATGAAGTTTTCAGCAATTCAGAGGAAAAAAGAAAAGAATAATTTTCAAAAGATATTATTTCAGATAATTTTCAATTTAATTGAAAATTATAAATTATGAGTGTACATCTGCCAAATTTTAATCTTTTTAGGAATGATTTTCCGAGTGCTAGTAAAGTGATAACCGATTTACAATTAAAGACAAAAGTATCTTTTTATTTTGCCAGAATTTGAATACATTAGCTTAAAATTATCATGCATTAATATATCCGTTTT
The DNA here is from genome assembly GCA_949128135.1 of Parasteatoda lunata. Taxonomy (NCBI): domain Eukaryota; kingdom Metazoa; phylum Arthropoda; class Arachnida; order Araneae; family Theridiidae; genus Parasteatoda; species Parasteatoda lunata. The sequence continues at coordinate 24,726,798 of OX421972.1, forward strand.
ATTTATATACAGCGGCAGTCTTTTTACAAACTTATAAATCAAGTTTGGAATAGGGAAAAAAAAATCGTCGCCCCTTTAATTATCGTATTTTATTTTATAACCGTCGTTGAACAACATGCCCAATTTTTGGGTTTACGACTACTAATGTTCAACTCCTCAGCCTTGTAAGTTTGAACCCAGTCCAAAAGACAAAGAAACTCCTGGGAGAAATTTGCCTTCGTGGAGGACTTTTTGAAGGAAATAGACCGCAATTGCGTTTCTTAGAGAGGAAAACCACAAAAACTTTCCGTGGTTAGCCTGGTGGCAAGGGGACTCTAACCCATGATTCGTCTACCACTGAGAATATTTTTACGTCGGTCTGTGGTCGGCGCAAGCAGGATACGGGCTTCGTATCGACCAGCCATCGCTGGGATTCGAACCCGGTTCACCACATTGGAATTCGAACGCCGTATCCCCTGAGCCTTCACAGCTCCCACTTTAATTATGGTCGTAACTATCCACTCTATCTACTTATCATGATTTTATTATATTTTATTAATAGCTGTTGAACAGCGAACGAATTCTGAGCTTATGCCTATCAACTACGTTCAATTCTGTAGCCTTGTAATTTTGAACTCAACCTAAAAGACAAGGAAATTCCGTGATCAAGCATAGGGGCAATTAACCTTCATGTGGGACTTTTTGATGGCAACCAGCATTTGCGGTGTATGTATAGCAAAACCACGAAAACCTCCCATGGTTAGCCCGATGGCAAGAAGATTCTAGCTCATGATCCAGCTACCACTGAGGATATTTTACGTCAGCACCATGGTCGGTGTGTGCCGGGTGAGGAATTCGTATCGACCGACCATCGCTGGGATTCGAACATGGTCGATGAAAGGCAAATGCTCTATCCCCTGAGCCACCATAATTAAAATTTTCAATAAAATTTGGAAAAAATACACTGGCAGAAGTCAAAACCCCTATCTACTAGCCTTTAAACGGTTATTTACTTTAAACTGTTAAATAAAGCAAAATACTTAACTTTCGCTTTAATTTAAAAATAAAAAAGCAACAATTTTTAGTTAATTACATTGTTAACATTACGTGGTAGTTAAAATATCACGTTTCATTAAAAAATTAAACGAAAAATGTAAAAACACTCTTACACTATTGAAATTTTAATAGGAGACTTTGTTTCCTAAACTGGGTAATAAATTTTTTGTTACATTTATACTTGATCTTGTCTCGCTCGGATGTGGAGATCTCAAATGTGATATATATATATATATATATATATATATATATATATATATATATATATATATATATATTTAGTTCAGATCATTCATTGCCTTGAATGTACAAATTTTTAAAGAATGTATAATTTATATACATATATATACACCTGCCTGCTTATTTGAAAATAATACTTAAGATAAAAAAAATTAAAAAAAACTCGTCCTTAAAGTATAGCATCCTACCACGTCTTATGTAGCAGGGAAGATGGGACACTTAGTATTTACTAAATTAAAAGATTAAAACATCATCATTAAAATGCATATAAACTGTTGCTTATCCAATGGCAGATTGAAATCTGCGACGCAAAACTATCTAGGATCCATTCAAAATGCAACAGGAAGAAGAAAAAAATATATTGTTCCTCTTTATTATGAGTTTCGGTATATAATGATTGAAAGAAACAAGTTTAAGAGGAAAAGTTTTTGACACGTGTATCAAATTAGAAGTTTTATAGTTTATTTGTGGATGGATTTCAAATCCTTTTCTTATTAACGCATCGAAAGAGATGTTATTCCAATTTTAAGTGCTTTTTTTCTCGAATTTTTTTTTTTTCCACTTCAAATAATAAATATAAATCCGTTGTAGTAGAAAAATTTAACTCTATCGCGATATTCATTTTATAAGCTCGTGCTTGACTTGATGTCAAAAGTAATAAGAAAGAGAATGAATTAAATAAATAAAATAATTTAAGAGAGGGAAAGATAAGACATTAACCTCGCCATTTGAATCGAAATTTTTAATAATACAAAACATTCAAGAGAGATGAAAACTATTTACATTTTATTTTATAACCGTCGTTGAACAGACAACCCAATTCTGAGTTTACGACTACCAATGTTCAACTCCGTAGCCTCGTAATTTTGAACCCAATCTAAAGACAAGGGAACTCCTGGATCAAGTATTGGGAGAAATTTGCCTTCGTGGAGGACTTTTTAACTGAACTAACTATGAAAACTAGCTGTTCAACGACGGCTATAAAATAAATTAAATGCCTAATAATAATACATTTTTCAAATGTCCTTCTCGAAAGAACCAGTTGGATTTTGCGAACGATTTTTTTTTCTGTTGTCATTACTTCAATTGGGTGCTAAAATTGTCCCTTGCACTTAATACTTAAATTTCTGAACATTAGCATAAGTGGTTCTGAAGTTATGAGAGAGACAATTTGGCAAACTTTTATTTCATTATTATTATAGATAGATTTTTCATATTATTATTATTATTATACTCTTGTTATTATTGCTCTTATTATTATTACTCTTATAAGATCCCTGGAGTGCCTTATTGGCTCTTGGCATTTCCGGCAAAATTAAATTCCTAGTGCATTTTAGCATCCAAATAGAGTCTCGGTGTTGCCATCTAGTGTGGCAGAAACTAGACGTCCAAATTAGCATGGCCAACGGTATCTCACCCATTGTGGTGGTCCTGGAAGAGTGGATACCACTTCTGGAGAATGCACTAGGTCTGCTCATCGGGAAGACTGATTGTGCAGCTCATAGGAAATAAAATAAAAAAATTATTACTCTTATTGTTATTACTCTTATTATTATTATTACTCTTATTATTATTATTACTCTTATTATTATTATTACTCTTATTATTATTATTACTCTTATTATTATTATTACTCTTATTATTATTATTACTCTTATTATTATTATTATTATTATTATAGATAGATTTTATATATTTGATTCAGATAAACTATTAATATACTACGGTCGACAAAGCTCTCTTGTTTTGGGAAAAGAAATATTAACCCATTTCATAGCTACCATAGTCATAATAGTGCTTTGGAATTGGGCAGCTGGATTTCATCCGCCATGAATTTGTTTTAAAGTTTGTTTTAACACGGTGAGGTCAGCTGTCCGTGGGGTTTCTGGATTAGTAGTTTGAGCATTTTGCCCGAGGAAATTCAAATAATTGGAAATAATAAGAAGCAGTTTGCTTATAGATGAAGTTTGATGCACTTTGCTCGCATTTCAAATACGTATATCAAATATCTCTTTTTTTTCCAGCTCGCTCGTGGTGAGGTTTTAAGATGGTGGCAAAATTACGAAAAATTGTGAAAGCTGTAGATTTTAACTGTCTACAACTTTATAAAATATATTGCAAAAAGCCCAGTAGTTGGCAGTGTATGAACCCAGGCATGCCTACTTTCTAAGCTTTTTGGAAAAAATTTCTTTTAGTGGTAGCTAAATTTATGAATCAATGTATTATTCTTTCTTTTACAATTTGATTTGAAAATATTTTTTTCAATCATTCACTGCTTGTGAATGATTCGAAAGATTATATGAAAAGCCACTTTGTTCCAACTCTCTCCTGGTGAAGCTTTTAAAATGTTGTCAAAATTACCAAAAATTCTGTAAGCTTTAGTTTTTAATTGTCTAACACTCAATAACATATTTCGCAAAAAGTGTAGTAGTTGCTTCTCTTTTAACCATTTCCGGAGCAGCGTATCTAATCTGGTAACTCTTATTTAAAAAATATTGCAAATCACCAAAAATGTAATACTAATAACTTCTAAACGTCCACCTTTTTTCAATAACCACTATTCTCCACGTTGACCATCAAACTACATTTAAAGCCACATATAGTTTAAAGCAAGCCTGCTTCTTATAATTTCCATTATTATTATTTACTCAAGCAAGGTGCTTGAATCCCGCTGACAGCCACCGCGTAGACTACTAAAACATGATGGGTGGGATAGGGGACGCTGCAAAGTTCAAAAATCAAGACAAGACAAGATAAACACTGTTCTTTAAACAACAAGAAATTCTAACATATTTCTTTAGTTGAATTTCATGATATTTTTAATATGCTTTTTGTCTAAAATTTTCACTAAAAATTTCGCGCGCCCAAAAAAATTTAATAATATTTCTATTTGTATCTGGAGTCGAAGAGCAGCGGTTTTTTGAAGCAAAAGTAACAGAAATAAATACCCACGTTTAATTACCAAAAAAAATGTATTATTACTTTTTGCATGTAGGTGTTTTTAATAAATAGACCACTTCTAAGTGACTTGACATTAGTGGATTAATAAAAAAACACTTGTTCTTCGACCTTTTTTTTTTCTTTTTGAAAAAAGATGATTATTATTTTTATTAATTTTTTTTCTTGCACAAATGGGTTAAGTGTGCATAAAATTTTATATTACGCTCGCAATAACTATTTTTTACTATTTTTAATTATATATTGATTTATATCGGCAATCGCAGCGACGTGTTAAAAATAGAATAATAGAAGGAGACTTAGGACATCTTATGATTTATTTTTCGATGAAACGAAATATTTTAACTACCGCGGCATTTTAACAATTTAAGCAGCAGGGATGCCACAGGCGTCTATAATTGTAAAAGGTTGTAGATACTCATTAAATTCTTTTTATTTATTATTTCTTTAATTAGTTAATCGTAACTACCACCAGGATTTGCGTTTCAAATCAAACATATTTAAAGCAAAATCATTCTCCGTGTTCACCTTCAATTGTAACTGAAAAAAATAGGCTATAAAACTTAGTTAACTTTAATCTCTTATAAAAACATTTTGAATTTCCTTAATCGCCATATTTTGCATATTTAATCGCCCGTGGCAACCTTGTAGCAATAATATTTAGTTCTAAAACTTCAACTGGTGTTATTTAAAAAAAAAAAAAATTATTTACTCTTTGTTAGTTTTAAAAGAAATTAAACCATTTTAATTAATAGTTTATTAACCCTTTCCAGAACAGTTAATTTAGATTGAAACTTTCAGTCAGATAGTACATTAGTAAGTGCTTCTTTAGACTTTACTTTACTTTATTTAACAAAAGCTGGGCACCTGGGCCACGCAGAAGACCCATATCCCATTCATCATGAAATTACATAAATTAAATAAATATATAAACAGTTTGTATACAGAGTCTCTGGGGTGACTGATATTGTAGAGCAAGCACCTTGCTTGTTTAACTGAAAATAAAAGTGAAACTAAATCTAAGCAACTTGCTGTAGTAAAGATGGCTGTGAATTTATTGTCAACATGAGGTATCAGGTTCGGATTTCAAGGCTGGTATTGTAGTTGAGGCTGTTGAGATTGTAATCTATTGATGTTTTGAACTATTGCTACGAACTATTGATATAAGAGTTGGAGATTTTTATTTATGTTGGTAGTTTTGGTATGAGGCGTCAAAGGTGAAGTGTGCAGCTATAGGTCTAAGGTTTTTGTCTTTTTTAAAGTTTTCAAATTTAAATATTTCGTTGAAGTTAGCTGTATTGCAGTTGATTGCTTTGTCGTAAAAGTCTGCATTAAGTTTGTAAATATGCTGAGAGAGAGTCGGGATTTTAAGGTTTTTGTGGATGTTTGAGTTTCTAATGAACCATCTGGCACAGGTGATTTTACGGAGTATTTCGTTTTGGCACTGGTTCAGTTTCTTCATAGCTCCTTTAGACGGTACTGTCTAAGGTACTTTAAATCTCTGTTGTTTAAAGAATAGTGGTTGCTAAACTTTAAAAGCAAAAAGTTAATACTTAACTGGAAATTAGCCATACGATACCATTTGAATATTTAAAAGTTAAAGAATTTGCACATCACTTTAGACCAGGGATTTTCAATTATCATATTGAGAGAAATGGCAATGAATAACTTTTTGAACTGCTACGAATTTTTTCTTTTCTTTTTCGTTTTTCTCTGGAACATAAAGCTGTTGGCCTATGCAGGGTTGCCTCCGACTAAAAATGCACAAAGTTTAATAAAATTCAAAATATATAAATAATAAATTCATACTAATAAAATCAATAATGACTAATAAAATTAAAACGGAGAGAGTTAAAGTAAATTGGATACCACTCTTTAATTTTTTATAAGTTGCTGCAACCAATATAAGATGAATAAGGGTCCTTTCATTTTGTAAATTTATAAAATATTTCTGTCAGCATAATTTTTTTTTTCCATTTAAATTGCATCTCCTCTATTTTGTACAAGAAATTGAAGAATAAATAATAATGTCAAATTAGCAAAATACTCAATCAATGATTAAAAGACTTAATTAACCAAATTCAGACGATTAATAAGATTTAAAGATCACTTTAAAATAGGTCTAGAATACAAGTAAATGCTTAAGGAACATCAATTATCAGCTTCACTATAATTAAACTAAAACTTGATACTCCGATCGTTTTAGAAAACGAAAATAAGAATAAATTTGTTTAAAAAACATTCTATTTTAGCCTACTTTTGGGGAAGGACGAGATTTTTAATGATCCGCAACGAGTCTGGTATCATTAAGAATGGATCATGCGGCCAGGAAACTTCGATTTAACTGTTTTAGAGGCGTGGTGTCTGACTATTTCCTCGGAAGAAATTTTCTTTTTAGAGTAGTGTTTAAAAGGGAAAGCAAAAGTAGATGGCTCATCAAATTTGACAAGCAATTCATCTTAGAACATTCATCTCAAGTAAGTATTTGAATCCACATTTATGCTACTTACTTCATTCCTTCAAAAATCTGAACTCAGCTCATTTTTTTAAGCTTGCAATTATTTCGGAATTTATATTCTTAACTTCCACAGTTCCCGTGTGATTGAAAGAAGTGGCCAAGGAGAAACATGCGTTAATATTTTAATACTTTTGAAATTGCCACCATATATCATTCTTTAAAGATAATTTTCTGCATGGAAATTCTGATATATCATATTTCTAGCCGTTAATGTGGTACTTAGAATAGGAAAATTCATGCCAGGAATAACTTTATATTTATTAAAACCCTGGTGGCAGCACGACAGCAGACGCCGCAGATTATCACAGCTTCTGTAGATTGATGTTTTCTTTTGAAATGTAAATTGATAATTTTTTTAGAATTCTTTTCTAAAATTCTTTTCTTTTTGTCTGCTGTTTGAAAATTTTTTTAGAATTCTTTTTTTCTTTTTTAATTTTACTATGTATTAATTTGATGAGTTTATTTTTAAGATGTGGAACCAGAGAGATCCTATAAAATACTTCTTGAGTTGTGAATAAAAGAGAATTTCATCATTTTTGAACGATGTTTTTATTTTTCTTGTTTAAATTAAAATTCGAAAGAATCAGAAAAATCGGTGAAAACAACATGCTTTATTTGCAAATATATACAGTTTACAGCCACTTTAAAGCTTAAGTGTATAGAATATTTTAAGTTTCAAAGCAGGTTTAAACGAATTGGATACCTACTGCTTTATTCAGTTTATATTATTGTTCTTTGTTATTATTATTCAGTTTATATTATTATTCAGTTTATATCATTATTCTTTGTTTAATATTTACTCCAAATCTGTTGTAGAGATATCATGAATGAAAAATTTATTTTAATTTCTTTTAAACAATTCAGTTTGAACTGTAGGTTAAAATCTGATTTTTAATTCAAGCAAGAAAAATAAGAACATCGTTCACATGATGAAATTCTTATTTATTCACAACTCGAGAAGTATTTTATAGGGACTCTCTAGTCCCATATCTCAAAAATTAAACTCACCAAAATGCGTAATAAAATTAAAAATGAATAAAAAAGAATTAAAAAAAATTATCAAACAGCAACGATCGCCATAGCAACGCATGCAATGACGAAGCATGCGCACTGTTTACTCTTGAACAGTGTCTACCCCACTTTTTGAAACAATTCTGAAATTGTTTCTTATCAAAATTTTAACGCTGAATTGACAGAACACAACATAGGACAAAAAGTAAGATAGTAATAAAATAAAAATAGTACTTGATTACTGGCTTTTAGAGTATCGGGATTTATTCCATTTTTTAAGCATTATTTTTTAAAATTTAATTTGAATTTGAACAACAAAAATTTTGGAAATTCCATTTTTGAACACCTTATAACTTGATAACTTTTACTTTTTCCGAGAAAGTATTTCTCAGGCGGCTGTGAAAAACTAATTAAAATGAAATTAGAGATAAAATAATTTTTTACATTGCTTACACTCATTTTCGTTTTTGAAACTTGCTCTCATGAGTTAGATTGATTTATTTGCATTTAGTGATAATCGAAATAATATTAAATTTATAAATCCGAGAATTAAAAAGAAATTGATAAGATTCATTCCCTCTTTATATCTAAAATACTACGGAGAATCCCTAGTTGTAGGCATTTGTGATTATAAGCATACCTGCCTACCTTTGCCATTTCAAAAAAAAATAGTTTTCCGTAGTGGTAATAAAATCTGAATTGAAAAAATAATTTCAAGCAAATGATCCTGTATGTTTTACCAAGAACTAATCACGGCATTTAAAATCATGCAGTTATATATATACTGAAAAATCATGCAGTTATATATTTATGTTTAATTTATTCATTTGTAAGGGGAATTAAAATTATTCTTAATAAAATTTATTAATCTAAAAATTAAATAGAAAAGTGAAAATAAAATATTAAAAAATCGGAAGAATTGACTGCTATGTTATATTGTGAAATTAAGCTGATTTTTTACAGTACTAATATCATTGGGTCGTAGACAAATTTGAGATAAGAAAATATAAAATATTTTTTCCACTGATATTGAATTTAAACAGATATATTTAACAAGTAAATTGTTTCCTAACTTCTTATACATGCATCTTACACATGCATTACTATAAGCTTTATTTGATTAAGGATAGTGGAGATACCATCGATATTTTTTATCCTAGAAATTGTTTAAGCCCCAACGTCACTAAATAATGCAAACCTAACAGCAAATTATAATGTATGTTGAGATTCCCCCCCCCCCAAAAAAAAAAAAAAAATTTAGATTTTTCTTTTTCCAAACTTTAGAATAAACGAAATAATAATTATTTTTTTATGTAACTCAACTACTGCAAGGATACCAGGAGCGACTTAAGATATAAGAAGTAGTAAAAGCCCGATTCTTTTTTAGCAATTCAATCTATTTAATTATTCACTCGTAACTACCACTATGACTTACATTGCAAATTATTCATATTTAACGAAAAAATTGTTTATAATTCACTTTCAACACCAAACTACACGAGCAGTGCTAGAAAAAGCTACTAATTTTAAATTCTTCTAGTAGATTTTAACTTATTACCACTTTTTACATTTTTAATATGATTATTTATTTGCAGTAGTAGCTATAATTAACTTCATTCCTGATCAATTTCCTAAATCCAAAAATAAAATAAAGTTTTTACTACCACTTCAATCTTAAAAATAAAATTTTCCAGAAAATCCAAAAAGAGGTGATAACTGTATCTCTCCTATTTCATTAAGTATATTTTCGACATTCGAACAAGTTGCCAACTGTTTAATCATTGCCAAGGATGCTACGGGTGTCTGAAAATTTTACAAATGGTAGAAACTCAAATCATTTTTACTTTTTAATAATTTCTACAGTCACTCAATCAAACACTTTACTTTACATTTCAAAATATTCATATATAAAATACAAACGAGATTAAGTCAAGTGAAGTCTTTTCATTCGTTTTAAATAGTAAACTAAAAAAATATATGTATGCTAGAAAAAGTAACTAAGTTTAACACCTCTTAATATATTTTTGAATTTTATTAGTCACCACTTTTTACGCTTTTAATCACCCCTGCTATTGCTTTAAACAACATTGTTGATGACTAAAACGTTTTAGTTGGCAGCTTTGAGTGCAATAAACAAAAATATCAGGTTTTCAACTAATTTTTAAAAACATACATGGAATTGATGAACTTCGAAATTTAGAAAATTCGCTCATATTTTCTAGTGGTAATTACTAAGTAGAAATCATATTTCTCACTATGCAATTCCATTTGTACCCGGCATCCACAGTTCCTTTTTTCAAAACAGAAAAATACAGTGGCTCGTGTTTTATTTTTATAATATGCAGAAATAAGATAGTTTTGTCCACCATAATATGTATATTAATAATATAAATATTTATATTTGGATCCGAAATCAAATCAACGGCGCTTTTTTTTTTTAAGTGATAGGTAAAAGAATGAATTATTCACTTAGTATAAAAAATTTTTTTTTTACTTTTTTCATTTAGATTTTATTCCAATCGGGAAACTAGGCATTAATAGGTTATAAAAACAGGTTAATGACACAATTGCTATTCTTGTTTCAGAAAACATTCACTTAGCACGCTTCTCGCACTCATAACAAAAAAAAAATATTGAATGAAAAAATATGATAGTTGCACATTTATCGCAGATTTAAGGAATATTCTAAAATAAAAATGTTATTAATGCGTTTATTTATTTTTTAAAATTAATTTTTGACAAAGTTGAAAGATTTTGTATTTGGTGAACGAAAATTATTACCAGGAAAATAATGCTTGTTTGTAACCACAACAGTATGATTTTTCTAGATTTTTCGATATAAAAGAAAAACTTATCACACTAAGATTATAATTCTTTGCTGGCACCTGTACATCTTATGAATGATTGAAGATTTTAAAAAAAAGACACTTACCTTCTAATGAATTTCGAATAAATATTTTGTACTTAAATTTCAAAGTTTCCGTTTTGTTTAGTTTTATCTAATCCAGAAGAGTTTAAGAAAAAATTAGTGTTCCCAAGTATAAGTATTAGTATTATGCTAGAATTAGATGATAACACAAGCAAACCATCAGCTTACATCAACCATCAGCATCGCAAGGAGTTTAGCGTAAATATTTACGTAACCAATTTTAGAGAGATTTTTAAATTTTACCTCGCTTATTTCTTGTTTCTGATGATTGTCAAGGACTTATTTTTTGATAAAATGCCAATTTCTTCTTAACTGTTCATATTTGAGTTTAAAAATATATCATTTAAACCACGTAAGAAAATATTGGCAGTTAAATTTTTGAAGAATTTCAGATCAAAAAATTTAAGAATTGCATGCAAGAATCGCTATTAGTCAACATTTTCTTCTTATAGCTATAGCATTTTCTTCTGTAGCTAAGTTCTGTTAACCAAGCTTAAAGCCAAAACGTTGATATTTCGCCTCATCCAGACCTCATCTTTACTCCGTAATTTTTACTATTATAAAACAAATTTATTCAATTGAAAATAAAATCGTAAATCATAAAATTCACTGCCACTTTATTAAAATAAATGTCGATGTTTGAGTCCTTGTGGGTGGCATCCAGGTTATTACGTATCTGGCGGCATAATGTGCGGCATCATCATGCCTGAGCCACATACCTTTTCGCACGCGGCCGACACGCTTTGCGGCTATTCAGGACGAACCCTGTTGCAGAAAATAAGATAAATTTCTGTATTAAGTAGGCGTTCTGACAGCAAATATGACCCTAAGGAGCCGTGATGGCTCAGGGAATACAGCGTTCGCCCTCCAATGAGGTGAACCGGGTTCGAATCCCAGCGATAGCTGGTAGAAACGAATTCCGCATTCGGCTTGCACAGACCACTGTGCTGACGTAAAATATCCTCAGTGGTAGACGGATCATGGGTTAGAGTCCCCTTGCCTATCCGGTGGAGGTTTTCGTAGTTTTCCTTTCCATGCAACGCAAATACAGGTTAGTTCCATCAAAAAGTCCTCCCCGAAGGCACATTTCTCCCAATACTTTGTTCAGGAGTTCCCTTGTCTTCTGGATTGGGTTCAAAATTACAAGGAGTTGAACATTAGTAGTCGTAAACCCAAAAATTGGGTCGGCTGTTCAACGACGATTATAAAATCTGACCCCAAGAGACTATCCTCGATTATCCCTGAAACAAAACTTATATTGAGATTTCACGAAACGAATGGTATGGAAGCGTCTAATTTATGCAGGACAGACCTAAACTGTGACCTCCACCTTTAATCACCTCCAGATTCAGCCTGCATAGGTTAAGATTTTCACCCTATCAACGGGTTTTGCGATCCCATTACCCTGATACCTTTTAAAACCTCTCTGAACTTTCTGAAAACTTGAGATACTGAATAAGAGCTCCCTACTCGTGTTTTATCTTTGTTTTACGCGTTTATTTATTTCTTTTCAAAATCTTTAGCATTTATACTAACCATTTTACTTTCGCTTTTACAGAATGAAACTCATTAAGTTTCTGCTTGCTATGGTATTCATGGTTGCCATTTGCAGTGCTGGTCAGCATCACCAAGAGCATCATCTTGGATACATGTTGGCGGCAGGACTACTGGCAAAACTGATGGGTGAACATCAACATCATTGCGAGCACCATCCGATTCACATACCATTTCCTGTCCATCATCATGGTCATCATTAGAAAATGTGACCTTCCTCACCTTCTGCAGGAATCTCTACCTCAAGCAATATTTTCTTTCTTGTGAAAAATTATATTAATCGTACTGTAAGATGTTTAAAAAAGATTGTTCTGATTGCAAACCACAGTAAATCACAGCAATATTTTCTTTCTTAAGGGAAATTATATTACTCATACTATAAGATGTTAAAAAAAAAAATATCTGATTGCAATCCATAGTAAATCATAGCTATATTTTCTTTCTCATGAGAAAGTATATAACTCATATTGTAAGATGTTTAAAAAATTTCTGTTTGCAATCCACAGTAAATCACAGCAATATTTTCTTTCTCCTGGGAAATTACGTTACTGATACCGTAGGATGGTAATAAAAATGTTTTGATTGAAATTCACAGTAAATCAAATTAAAACATGGATATTTTTTTAAAAAAAAAGAATTAAACAACAATCGTAATAATCATTAAACAAACTCATTTTATTGCAAAATTACCGTCACTAACTCAAATCGGTTTTTACTAAACGTCTCAACCTGTTACTATTTTGGCAAAATTTTTGATATTTTTATGTATTCTTGAATTATAATATATATCACTTATTTAGATATTAGGTATTATATTTTATCGGTTTACGATAATAATATTAAGATGATGAGATTGCTACCTGGGCAATAATTTTGCATAGACATCCACGGCTGTATTTCTACTTTGTACATATTAAGATCTACACATAAGAGCACAGATAGTATAAACATTTCTGTTCGGGTTATTCTATGTTTGAGACATCACAATAAGCTTTTTTACTATGCACACATTGTCTTGCCATATTTTCTTCTTAGCTTTGTGTAATTTAACCATATTTGTTTCTAATAAAATTTGTATTTGATAATCAATGAGTTCTCTTATATATTTTATACATTGTCTCATAAATTGTATATTCAAATACAATATCACCTACTTTAGAGAGGTTCGATTAGGAACAAGTCTGAATAATTTAATGGCATAATGATTGATCGAGACACTAGCTGTTTCTGGTCTCTTTAAATAATCTATAGAACTCTAAGTATTTCAAAGTTTGAGAAAAAGACACTTATGCTCAAAAATTAAATTAATTTGTAAAGACAGGGTATTAATTCACGTCTTATAAGTCAAACACTAAAGTTTAGTTGAAGTATATTTCTAAAAATGATATCGAGATGAGTAGGTTATTATTTTTTATGCCTTATTGTGAAGTGAGCGCTCTATCCCTTGAGCCATTACGGCCTATAAATATTTTAATTTATAATCGTCATTGAACTGCCGACTCAATTTTTCTGGTTTACGTCTACTAATTCTCATCTCCGTAGGCATGTTATTTTGAACCCAATCCAGAAGTCAAGGGAATTCCTGGATCAACACCCCAAAACGCATTTATTTCTTGTGTTAACTTGGAGGACTTTATGACCCTGACAGATTTAACGTGCACCAGTCACAATTTCATACACGGGGATTCCTAGGCTGACTGGATTTGCGCCGTTCGCTCGATCACGAGTCCAACACCCTACCAACCAGGTTATCCCAGCTCCTGCCTATATGTAGTTATAGCTTAAATTATTTGATGTTAGATTTATTGAATCAAGAAGGAATTTAATATCAAACAAAACTGCGTGCATTGTGTTAGAAAGATTAAATACTTATACATATAACTGCTGAGTAAAATGGGGCGCCTTACAGTTTAACGACGGGTGATACCGTTCACCCTAGGTCACTTCGCAGTTTGATCAAAAGGGTGACTCACTGACCGCTCCAATGATGATTAATTTCGGTAATCTATGGCGGACCTGATATTTTCGGAAACTATATTTTATTCAGATTAGGATTTAAGCATTCACCCTATATTAAAATTCATAAGATGTTTTTAAGTTTTATGTATTCAATCAGTTTTATATACTTAAATGAATTTATTAACTAAATGGAGCTAAAAAAATTTAAATTTGAAGACAATCAACATATGCCTACCCCTACCATCCGATTTTTAAAAATATTAAAGAGGGTCATAGATCACCCTATCGTTTTTTTTCTCAGGAAAACTTAAATATGTGTTTTAATTTCTAAATAAATTTTCGTAAAATGGGAATAAAATTCAAAAAATTAATTATGCATTCCAATTGTTTTTTCCTCCTTTTTATTTTATTCAAATCTTTTCTCATTTTTTTTTTCTTCATGATTTGGTTCATTTTTATGTTAATCAAAAATAGAAGACCTCTTATAAAAAATAAAAGAGATTATAATTGATAATTGATTGACTTAATAATTGACTGCTTTAAGAATATAATTGGGTATTGTCCAATGTATACACCTATGACATGGGTGTTGGGTAAAAGCAGCTGTTGGGAAAAGTATGTGCAAAGTAATTAAAGGCCTATAGCTATTTTCTTAACAGAGTAAGAGGTCGATGATTACTAATTAGAACTATAGTAATACCCATTTTTCGAGATCACGCCTTTTTCACAATAAATTCGACTAAAAGTTTCGTATTGTCAGTCCAAACTTATCTTTTGTTTGTGTACTAATGTTTGAGATCTTCGTTTCATTTTAAATTTTGTATGTAACATACAAAAGGAAGGGGGGGGGGGGGAGTTCTAATAAGTGGTTATTTTTTTTCTATCTTTATTTTTATTATTATTATTTTTTTTTTTAAATGGATTTTTGTTAAAGCAAGTGAAATATTTTCACACACACACACTTCCGAAAATCCAAAATCTAAATTCCCTTTCTGAAAACCCTGATTGAATATAATGACAGTACTATTTTTATTTTTTTTTATTTTCTCGTATTAAAAAACCACATCGAATGAACCGTTGCCGCTGTTTCGTGTGATCAACCTTATGATACACTTGCAGAAAACTAGAAAACTTAGAAGCTTAAAATTATGAATGTGAGTTGAAGGATGGAAGAAGATTACGATAAAATAAATAAAAATAGATAATAATATTCGATAATTAGTTTAAGAATTATTAACTACTAAGCTTGTTGTAAAAAAAATTTAAAAAAAAAAGAAGGAAAAAAAAGCAGGCGGGTCACTTTGCTGCTTACATGTATCTGTATGTAGAAATGTATCTAGAGTTAAAATTTGATGTGTTGAAAGGGTCATTGTTAACTATGAGTTCAAATCGAGATTTTTTTAAAATTCCTATTTATGAGAAAGTCATTGCAATTTAAAGTGTATTTTTTTTACGAATATATTCTTACTTTTTTTTCACTTTCCACAGCATGCTTTAGATACTTTTATGTTACATATTGTTTTGCTACGTAAAAACTATAAATTTTAGAAACGTGAAATTACGATTGCGTGATGAAAAATATATAGGAAGTAAGATGAAATAAAAAAAATAATATTTCATAATTAGTTCAAGAATTATTAACTGTTAAACTACAGCAAAAAAGAGCATGTAAGCACTCTACAGCCCGTATGTCCCATTTACTTTTCCAATTTAATAATATTTTTTCTTTCATATTCAAATATTTTTACTTGAATGAGCCACCTGAGGAGAAGACCGGTTTCATGTTAAGAGCCTCTTCTTTTTTTCTCCTCTTCGGCTCAGACATAATATATGGAAATGTATTACGATGTTTATCGTTTCCATAATATTTCTCTCATTTAGATTATCAAAAATGTATTTGAAAATAACACCCTGTAATATAATTTGTTACTACCAACATAATTTGTTACTACTAACGCCATCTGTATCTGTATTCAGTTTTTACAGGATTAAACATCAATGTAAGCTTTAAACTAAATATTTTTTTTACTCTGCACTTTGTCGCTTGCCTTACCAATTGCTGGGTGTTTGTTTTCATTTTGAAGTGTGTTTGTACTGCTATGCCGTTACTTCTTAGTAATTTACTTGCACTTTATTTAAAACTGCTGAATTAATTTTTAGAAAATGAGATAAGAACGATTTTAGCTTTTAGTGAATTTGCATTAAAATAGGAAACAAAAAATTCCCACAAGAATTATTGTCAAATTTTATTTTTCTCTAAACTCTTGGTTCGAACAATTTAAATACGATTTAATAAAATAATATGCTTCGATGTTTGCGAATTTTTGTTTTAAAAGTAACCTGAGTTCAATAGCATGTAAATATCTTTTTGTTTGAATTTCTATCCCAAAAGCAATCGATGTCCTTTGTTAAATTATTTTCTTGCTTAGCAGCGATACCTACAACTAATAAAATAGCAGTTACTTTGTCCCTTCTAATTTTCTGTAATTTTCTAAAGAAAAATGATTAAAGTGTAATGAAAGAGTTTTAAAGAATAAAGCTTTTGTAAAATATTCACAATCTTAGCTCAATACTTTTTTATTTTTACTGTTTACTATTTTATTAACAATTCCATTTCTTCTCACGTAATTTTAAAACCTAAAATTCAAAATATACCATAATACATTTTTTAATATAAAGGTTTTATAGCAAAAATTTCACTTGTTACAGTTTTTAGAAAATATTATTATGATGAATTTTTATGGAATTACTTCTTAAAATTAGTAATCCTGGCTATATTAATATTTATTGAAAATAATATTCTTCTTTTAACTAGCTTTAACCATTAAATGAATTAATATATTTTAAAGCTATAGTGCAAGTTGAATAAAGTTTAAAATTTATTTATATTGCAGATAACTTTTACTTTTATGAAATTCATGTTTAACAAAATCTTATGATTATTTATTTTAGTTGGATATTAAATACCATACTATTAAATAGTTATAATGTTTGATAAATAAAAACTAGTTATTTAAAAAAAAACCTAAAACAGAGTTAAAATTTTTAGAGAAAATATTATCTCTAAATATTTGATATTATTCCATTTCAGAGGACTGTAAAATACCTATTAATGTAGTAATTATGTTAGTTCATGAAGTAGCTGCTATTTCAATACTAGTAGTACCTGTTACCATAGTTTATTTAGTATCACTGGAGTCAATATTAGTTTGGAGATCTTTATAGGACTCCCTAAACAGATCTATATATTTGTTTTGCTATTCTTTTTTATATTAGGTTAAATAAGTTCTTATTTACTGTTCATTTTTTTCACCAATAAATATTTTAGATTTCTATTATATTGTATCTTGGAAACTGATCTCTATAGTCTTTGAATGCACTGTACAAAATATATTATGGGTGTAGAATGCACAACCTTTTTATCAGGATCAAGTGAAGACCTTGAATTATGAATATGATGGGTAGCCCCACCTTGCAGCCAAAAATTATTTGGAAGAAAAAAAAACTTCATAATTACCAGAAAATGTTTTTCAAATTACTTAAATTTGAAAACATGCTGATATTAAAATGTTAAGGCTCAAAATGAAGATATACTATTCAGAGTTTCAAAAAATATTTTAATCTTTAAACTCAAAATATATGTTATTTAAAAAATTTTTAAAAATTTTAACAAATTGCTTCCTGTAAAAAAAGGTTACAAAAATTAGTTTTTGTACAGAGTCAATTGTTACCTGCCATAATTTAATTTGTTATGAAAACAATGTGCTCAATACTTCAAATGCCTTTTAATCTGAAAATATACTTATATTTTGTGTATTATTTGCTGTATAGAAATAAAGCATTTCCACAACAACCCATCGTAAGCAAGGGGGTATGTGGAGGTTAAAACTTCACAATTTCATGGCCAATGGCATGGTAGTTTCAATGTGGTCAGCATTGCATTCCCTCTTCTTTTATTTTCTAAATAACCTTATACCCATCAATCTGAAGCTGGTTGGGCTTTAATGTCGATTGAACCCTTGTTATTGTTGCTACACCAGCTAGATCAAATTCATGAGTTCTTGAACCCTTGCAAAATCAAGTACCAAATGCAGTTGCCGGGATAAGTCTCTAAGTTCTGGATTCATGTAAGCAAGGAAGTGATCGGGAGAAACAGGAGTGATCAAGAATTTGGTAGCTGTAAGAAAGGCTCTGCTCCTAGACTTGGAGGTAATACATTTCAAATGTTCGCTAGTGGGTCAGGAGGCAGCAATTTGAGTGGATGAGTCCCTTAAAATCCAAGGAGCCTTCAAGGATTAAACCCTTGCTCTTCACAGAGACAGTTCAGTACCTTAACCCCTGGGGCATCACAGCTCATTATTTACTCTACTTAGTCTATTAATATTGCATGAAAAATTTATATTGTTTACATTATATTGAGGATTAATTAAGTTACTGTCAATGGATATGAAAACTAAATTTATTACGTCTCTCAAACCGTTGTTCATTCCGACATTGCTTGAAAATATAGCGTGAGTCATAACCCGATTAGTCCCATGTTTGAAGAATATATTAAAATGGAAATCTAAAATAAAATAGTAGTTTAATGTTTTAAATGCTTTATTTTAGTGTTTCCAAATAACATTTTGCATTTTTTCTAGGCTTATAATTCTATATAACACATTTAATCTTCTAAATAATTAAGTTTACATAAACTAATTTATAGTAAATCTTTTTTTTTAATGTGTAACCAAACAGTTTCATAAATTATGTTCAGGTATTGCAAAAAATTTATACTTTTTTAACCACAACTTGCAGCTATTTATTTCAGTCCTTTTTCAGATAAACAATATGTATATTTGTAATGCTTATTTAAACTGTGGTTTTTCCAATTTCAGGAATATCATTGCTTTTCAACCAAGTGAAGCTGGAAATATGGGTTGATTAAGAAACAATAAAAAGCTAAGAAGATGGCCCTGCTAGATTCTTCCTCCGGCTACTTAACTTTCTTCAGGCACATACACTATCGCATGCCATCTGTGAGATTCTCCAAAATAATAATCTTGAACCTCTTCATATTATTTGTGGTTATCACTTTCTTAGCACACTACTATTTACCCAAGGTAATATTTAACCTTATTATTATGCTGATATGCAATTTTATTCTTTTTGTATGCATACATTTTGCCAATTTGTATTTCAAAATTTTTTTCCTTATTGTTCTCAGTAACTATATTTTAAATGAGTTACTTTTTCAAAATCAAATCTTTCAACGTCTGTAATGGTAACTGATATTGCATTGCAATAAACTTTCATAATTTTTTTAAATCTTTCAATCAAAAAATTTTTGGAAAACTTAGTGCCGCCTAATCTTCAAGTTTATATAAATAATACCGTTGGAAACCACACTGCAGTTGTAGGTTATATCTATACATGTACACTTGAATGTCATATTATATACACTTGAAGATATAATTTCTTTGTTTCTTGAAGATATAATTTTTATAATTTCTTTGTTTCTGTTAAAAAAAAAAAATCATTTGAAAATTTGTCTTTTAACTATTAAGCTCAAACAAACTTATACCTTTGTAGAATAACTTATAAGAGGCCAATAAACATTCTTAATTTATTTTTAAAAAATGTTTACCTCAACATTTGCAATGTGTTAATTTACATTATACAGTACAGAACCTCTTATCCGGAATTCAGAAAACCGGAACGAAATTCGATAAATTTTCCCACCATTTTTAAAATTTTTTTTTTTTCCCCCTCAGATTTTAGGATTTTTCTTTCTTTTTTAAAAGAGGTTTACCTTACCATCATTTTAGAAATAATCATTAGTGCATTACTTTATCGTTTTTTCTTCTTTTTAAGATTATTTCTAAATATTTTTTTTTTTGTTGGGTTTGACAATAAAAAAAAAAAAAAGGCTTTTTGTAGAAATTTTGAAAACCGGAAAAATCAGTTATCCGGAATAGCGATGGTCCCGATCGTTCCGGATAATCGGTTCTCTACTGTATTTCATGTGTCAAGATATTTGTTAAATGTTTATAAAGAATTTTTTTTTTCTATAGAAATAAGGATTTGTTCTCGATTTGACATGTAGTTAGTATTATTATTGCATTGCAGTAAAACTTTTTCAATTTCTTTATTTCAGTTGAAAAAATTTTTTGTAAATAAATTTTTCCCTTAGTTATTGAACTCAAACTGATTTATATTTTTAGATAATGACTTATAGTGGAAGTGGGTCAGTAACATTTTCATTTATAACAAAAAACATTTACCTTAATGTATCATGCAACTGATATACGTTAATTTTCTTAATTTTTCATGAATCAAGATATTTATGAAAACATTAAAAAAAATTTTTTTAAGAGAAATAGAAATTGAATAAAGTCTTTGTTTCAATATAAATATTGTGGACCCATGTGCACTCAATAGGTTAAAATAGCACATTCATAGTCTTTGTAACTTTCTGTTCAAAAGGTACAATAAATTGATCAATCATACTTGTTTGAAAATTTATTCATTCTTTCTTTTCAATTAAATGTTATTTTTGATGAAACACAATAGGTTTGTGGTTTATATTTTAGTTAAAATATGCTCTCGTATTTGGAAACTTATTATTTTTAAATATGGCTGCCAAAAACCAGAGTTTTGTTTTTAATGTATTTTTTACCTATTATGTATTTATTATTATTGTATTATGTATTTATTATTGATGTATTTATGAACATCAAGTGGATTACTTATCAGTTATTCTATTTCCTAATTCTTATAATTAAGCATACTAATATTTTG
The DNA here is from genome assembly GCA_949128135.1 of Parasteatoda lunata. Lineage (NCBI taxonomy): Eukaryota > Metazoa > Arthropoda > Arachnida > Araneae > Theridiidae > Parasteatoda > Parasteatoda lunata. The sequence goes on from OX421972.1 coordinate 24,747,782, forward strand.
TCAAAGTTAGTCTAGGACTTATTTATTGACTATATTTTTGTTGACTCACATTTCAAAATCTACTTTTGTTCTGAAGACAAGGATAATTATGTTAAGAGTCAACTGTTTTGAACAAATACGAATTTCTATTCTACAATTAAAAACATCTTTAAAATGAAATACAATCCCAACTCTTTGTTTTACTTGTTGTTTTTTAGATTGGAAATGATGATCCAGTGGCAGAAATTCATCAGAAAGGGGTGCAGATGGAAGATTTAGATTCTATCAAAGCCATAGATCTGAAAAGTAGAATAGAAGAGATGATACGTATCAAAGTTTCAGTTAGCAATGAATTAAGAGAATTAGAAAGTAGAAGACAAAAACTACAGGTATTAATTTTCCACAGTCTATATAATATGTTAGATTGAATTTTTTTCTCCAAAATTACTATCCTACCTGCATTTTATTCTTCCTTAGATCTGTCGCTTTTGACTTTTTTTTTTTATAATTTCTTCACTTTTTATAATTTCTTCAATTTTTCTAATTTTTTTCTCCAAAATTTTTTTCATTTTCTGGAGATGTTAAAAAACATCCACTCAACCAAAAAATTTTCAAGGTGTAAATCAAAATCTTTTTCTAAGATCAGGTGACTAGCAATTAAGTTTTTTCATTTTTATTTATTTGAGGATCATTCACTTATTGATTTTTGTGAAATTTTAAGTTTTGTCAATTAATCAAAGGTTTCTATTAATAATGATTAATGTATTATTGTATAAAAGTAATTAATATTTATTTATCAATTTACTTTCAGTGTCGCTTATTTTATTTTCTTTCACAGTCTGACATATCAATTCTGACACAAAGGATGGAGGATTTGAAAGTTGATTACTCACGCCAACAAGTGGATTTAGACAGGCTAAGAATTTCAGTTGAACAAGCTCAATATGCCCAGAAAGAAGTTCAAGAGAAAAACACACCTTTCATAGGGGCGCCTAAACGAATTCTTCCATCTCTTGATGATAACATCCACATGCCACCTTCTACTCTCAAAGGAATACGAAACTGTAAAAACTTTTTATGTTTTGATTACTCCCGCTGTTCGTTAACGTCAGGGTTTCCTGTGTATTTCTACCAACCAGAAGACTTTGGTACATGGAACTCTAAAGATCATTACCTCAGAAGTGCTGTAATGGAAGCCTTAAACGTAAACATTCATATTACATTTGATCCTTCCATCGCATGCATCTTTGTTGTTCTTGTAGGAGAAATTGTCCACGGCAAGAAGGATCCCAAATCATTAGAACATTATCTAAGTTCTTTAAATTATTGGAATGGCAATGGACGAAATCACATACTTTTTAATCTTGTTTCAGAAACCAATGAAACAAACAATGTTTTTGCAGGCGTCAATACAGGACGTGCAATTGTTGTGCAATCCCATTTTACCACAAAGGATTTCAGACCTCATTTTGACATTATCTCTCCACCATTGTTTTATAAAAAGGATAAGACCTCAAAACTGTATCTATATTCCCCAGCCCGCCGAAAATTCCTCCTTTCTTATCAAGGAGAATATAGGACATCAAGCTATGTTTTAAAAAGCAACTTTCGTAAACTGTCCACCGCCACACTTAGTGATGAGGTCAATGGCATGGAAAATGCAAAAATGACTGATTCTCAGTCAGAGGATGTTGAAAATCTAATTGTAAATATCTTAAAAGAGATGCAGTTATCTGCCTTGGGAGATAATTTCTTCTTCCAGTTTTCTTGCGCAGGTAGTTCTTCACCTGGATATGATTCGGAGTGGCTCATGTGCGGGACACATGAAACAAGGTTAGAGGTTCTTCAGGATTCAACCTTTTCATTACTTGTGAGTCCATCTGACTACAATCTCATAAGTACTCCCCAAATGCATGTTCGTTTAATCGAAGCTCTTAAGACAGGAGCTGTTCCGGTTGTACTGGGAGATCATGTTCATTTGCCATTTGATGAAGTTGTAGATTGGAGAAGAGCTGCAGTAATTTTACCTAAAGCTAGAGTCTCTGAGCTGCATTACTACTTAAGAACTATTAGTGACAGTGACATCATTGCCATGCGACATCAAGGTTTGCATAATTACTAATTATGTTTTTTTAAAAGTTAAATGTTAAAATTGATATTGCATTAAGAAAAGTTGTTTTTTCATAGTATTTCAATTATTTTTTCTCTCTTTTAAATTTTTATCCAGAATATATTTTGTAGAAAATTTTTTTTTATTTGCTAGATTAATTGTTAAATTATATCTTGTTTTTTGTTATAATTAATATTTTTGAAAGTTTTTTTTTAATACTTAAATAAAATCTTTTGTAATATTCTTTTGTGTATTGTATTGTAATTTTAAGGACACAGAAACTTGTGCTTTAAAAACTAAAAAAGTTGGTAACTTAGTTCACTCACTCTAAGAAAAGTATTTCAATTCCTTTTTCTGTTTTGCTTAGTAATTAATTTTCTATTGATTGTGATAACTTCTATGCATCAAATATATATGTTACGGCCAAAGCCTGAAGTTGGCCAGTTCGCGATCTGATGGACCAGATCGCGAATTGGCCAACAACGCTGTAAATTAGCTGGCCAAAGTCTGAAATTTTTCTTGATTTCGGGAATTGGCCGGCCAGATCGCGAATTGGCCGAGGATGGCTGGCCAAAGTCAGAAATTGTTCTTGATTTCGGGAATTGCCCGCCCAAATCGCGAATTAGCATGGGAAGATCAGCCAAAGTTGGAAGAAAAAATCATTATACCGGGCAGGGGCACTTGACCTTAAAAAAAGCATCAGTGAAAGATATACTGGGCAGTGACACTTGACCATAAAAAAAACATCAGTGTAGGATATGCCGGGCAGTGGCACTGAACCTTAAAAAAACATCAGTATAGGATATACTGGGCAAATGTATACCGGGGCAGTGGCACTGAACCTTAAAAAAACATCAGCGTAGGGTATACCGGGCAAATGTATACCGGGCAGTGGCACTTGATCTTAAAAAAAACATCAGTGTAGGATATACCGGGCAGTGGCACTTAACTAGACCTTTGGTGTATATATGACTAGACAATTTAAAATAATGAATATTTAATGGACAATTTAAAAACTTCTATTTTTTGTATTTTTAAATTAGAAGATTTATAAGAATTATTTATATAATTATAGAAGGCTGCCAAAGTAAAATATTCACTGATCGGACTTTGGCCAGCCATCCTCGGCCACTTCGTGATCTGGCCGGCCAATTCCCGAAATCAAGAAAATGTCGGACTTTGGCCGAGAGGACTGGCCAATTTGCGATCTGGCCGACCAGATCGCTAACTGGCTGAACTTCGGGCTTTGGCCATAACATATATATATAATTTTATTCTGTAAAGTTATAAGCTCATAAAGCATTTTCAGGTTTTTATTGTAACTAAAATTTATGTTAAATTTTGAAAAACCAAATTTTAGATAATTAAAATCTTCAAATTTCAATGTTGTTCATTTTTGTTGACCTGTTTTTTAAATATCTTTAATGTCTATTTTTTTAAGCATTTTTTGCAATGTTCTTTCAATAGATTTTCTTTCTCTGAATTTTCTTGATTTATATCATAGGTCGCTTACTTTGGGAGCATTACTTAGCCGGCCCTCGTCAAGTGGTAGCAACTATTTTAACAATAATACGAAATAGAATCCAGATACCAGCCCCAGCTTGCAGAGAGGAATCATCTCCCAGTGTGTTCAATGAAACATTTCGTCCATTAAAAGCAGAATTTGCTGCCATTCAAGATCCAGACCCTGAAGAGAACCTGGGTCCTGTGGAATCGCCATTTCCATCTCTCAGCTTTAGGCGCAACTTAACAATTGCCAACAGTAAAACCTATTTTGTCTGGAACGAACAGTTTGATCCTTTTATTTTATACCCCCACACGCCATTTGACCCAGTACTGCCATCAGAGTCTAAGTTTATCGGTATGTCTAGTTTTCCTAATTTTCATCTTTGTCATCTAAAATCATCTTTGAAAATCGGTTTTTCAGGTATTAATAAACACCACACTTGAGAAGGAATTTCTTTATCTCCTGTTTTTATGCATCAGACTTAATTTACCCTATTATGATAAACGCAATAAACTTAAACTTATTCACAGAATGAATGTATACCCCGTGACATAATTTTTTCGAGCTATCTGTGACAAAACTGTCTAGCACTTAAATCTTTCTGCTTTAATAACAAACATATATTGGGAGTACAAATTAATTCAGTCTGTTTTTAAAAGATGGCTCTACTGTTATGAATGTTTTATAGTGACAGCTGGTTTCGGTGGTTTCAGAGAGGTTAAACATCTGCCAATAATATACAGTTTATATCGCTTTGAGTTTCATGCAAAAACCCTGTTTTTTACTTTGTTGAATATGTCAAATTTTTTGGTAACAAAGCACCATTTGCGGGAGGTTTTATGTTTATGCTTTAATTGGAAGAAAAGTGCAGCTGAAGCGCATCGAATGCTTGTAGAAGTTTATGGTGACAATGCTCCAACTGATAAATAATGTAGGGAATGGTTTCGAGGTTTTAAGACAGGTGAATGAAGAATGGTGTTGTAAACTATGAGTTGCTACAACCTGGCGATTCCATTAAGGGTCATCGGTATAGGCTACAATTTATTCGTTTGTGCCGTGCATTACGAGAAAAACGGCCGGAATATGAGCAAAGGCATGACAAAGTTATTCTTCTGCATAATAACGGTCAGTCTGATGTCTCAAAAGTCGTAAAAAATTATTTGGAAACACTCAAGTGGGATATTTTACCACAAACGCTGTATTCACTGGACATTGCTCCTTCTAATTACTGGTTGTTTCGACAGATGCAGCACGATTTGGCAGATCCCCAGTTCACTTCTTTCGCAGAAATCAAAAATTGGCTCCTAACTTGGGTCGCCTCAAAAGACGAGACATTTTTTCGAGATGAAATTCAAAAATTGCCTGAGAGGGGGGAAAAAGTAGTAGCCAGCGATGGACAATACTTTGATTAATCTGTTTATTAATTTTGTTCTGAAATAAATGCGTTTTTGAACACAAAAAAAATGGACCAAACTAATTTGTACACCCAATATGTTACTAATTTAATTAATAACTACTAATTAATAATTACTTATCTAATTTAATAATTAACAAAAGCACTGTGTTTCCAAAAAAAAACTATGATTTTTTTTTAAAAATTGAACATGTAATAATTTTTTATTCTAATATTATGCGTGATATATACTTGCATTTTGTTGAGGGGGGGGGGGGGCAATGCATAAATTATTTCTTTCGCATTTTGTAAATAATCATCCCAATAAAAAAATAATTTAAAATCATGAATTCATTATAAGCTTATCAGAGAATATAATTCCAGGAATAATTATTAAAATATATAATAGATAATTTGATTTATTGTTTTATCCTTAAAAATTCTTTATCTGTTCTGAAATTTATTTTTATAAAATCCTTTAACTCTACTTTTTTTTATATTGCATTTTCTTTCGATCAGAAAATCGAACATCATTTCTTTATGTTGTGATTTTTTGTTCAAGTAAAAATAAAGAATTATTTTTATCCTTTTTGCTTTTTCTTAGATTTATCTTCAAGGCATTAATATTCCCTTTTGTTCATTAAGAGCACACATCATTACTATTTCTATTTCGTTCTGCTATAAATTTTTAAAAAATTAAATATCTTTGTGGGATTTTAATTTTTTTCCTTAGTTTTTATTTACTTTTTAATGTTACCATTGTATAAGTATATAATTAATTTTAATCTCTTTAGGCTCCAGCTTCGGTTTCCGTCCGATTGGTCAAGGAGCTGGAGGATCTGGTAAAGAGTTCAGTGAAGCACTGGGTGGAAATTACCCCCGAGAACAATTTACTAGTATGGATGATTTAAATTTAAAATTCTTAATTAAATTCATTTTCTTCATTCTTAATTAAATTCAGTTTTCATTTCCATTATATGTAATATAGTAGAAGATATATGTAATGTGCTTCTATTAATCTTAATTCTCCATAAATAGCATTAACTTTACAATCTCTGTAGCAAACCAATATAGATAATTTGTTATATTTTATTTCTAATACTTCTGATAATATGGATGTTTTTCTCTAAAAATAAATTTTTTTTTGCGTTTTGGAGTATTTTTATTTAAAAAATATCTTAAGGCATTAATATTGGCCTGCTCCAGATACATATTAACCTCTTTATGAGATAAGTTTAATGGAAAATTATCAATTTAATGCTAAGTCTCATGTTTCAACGTCTGCATTATAAAAGTCTTTTGCTAAGTGATTTTTTTTTTAAATTATAAAGTATGTTTTTATTATATTAATATCAAACAGGGTGTGAATGCATCATGCTTTTAAAAAAATCTGATTATTTTTATTAAAAATCAGATTATTTTTTTTCTAAAATGAATTACTAAGTAAAAAATATCAAGCTGTACAAATTTTAAAAGTTAAGTATTATTAGAATATTTTTATTAATTCTTTTGAAAGCATGTTTTATACGTATATTTAAAATTAAAGTCTGTCTTTTAAAAACCTCTAAAAAAAACAACTGATCAGAAATTTGTCTGTGTATTTTCAAAGAAGGGGGAAATGATGTTGCGTAAATAAAATAAAGTGATGTTGACAGCAGGAGAGCCAAGGACCACGTAGCATTTATTACAAGACACAAAATGTTGAAAAATGCATAGAGCACCATCTAGCCTTATAAAAAAAAAAAAAAATAGTATCAAATAATACTACATAAAGAAAAATATTTTGAAATGTTAGTGACTCCATATGACGAGGGACAGTCATGATACTCAAAGTAAAATAGTAAAATAAGTTGCTTAAGATGCGTTCAGGAAATGATGGTAGTATCTGCATCGCTTTTCAATAATCTTGCTGCTAAGATTTTAATCTTTGTGATCTCTGATTGTGTAGTCATCTGAAAAGTGTTTTAGTGGTTCCATTGCTAACTTACCTGAAGGTACCTGGACATGCATTGCTGAACATGTTTATTTCGATTTGTTGTGAAATATGCTGTTTCTTGTGGCTGAAAATGGTGCTGCAATATATCAAACATAAGAGTTTTCATGACTGTTTAAAACTATTTTCACTATTAATTATTTTTTTTTGTTGGTACAATTAAAAACCAATTTTATTGCTCTATCTCTGAAATTTTGAACTATTTTTTTCCTTATGACAGCCATAACTTAATCCCTTCTTTCATGAATACTCAGATCAAATTTCAAATTGTTCTTACTAGTACTAGTTCTTTTTTTTTTTTAATCACCTTGTATTTAAATGTAAATGTATGTGGTGATGGGTTCGCCGCTCATCGTAAAATCAAGTGTATTTCATTTTATTATCTGTTTGTCTTTAATCAATTGTGTTTTTACTTAGTTTTGAAGTGAACTGAATTAAGAGTTCTGACGTCATCATTGTCTTAGAATTGTATAAATACCAGCACGCATATGGCCGCCTGCCCATTATCTCTCCCATCACCTGCTGTGGTGATGTTTCTTGTAATTCAACCCAACTTGTATATAATGTAAATATGTTAAATAAATATTAGTATTAAAAAGGAGCTACCTTCGCTTACTTCAATGGTGACCCGGACGTCTGACGATACAAGCAACTTTTAGTTTTCATCTTTCCTGTTTTTGCTTCTTGTATTGGTCATGGATTAATAGGAAACTGCAACTATGGCGGAATCGTCTGCAGTAAAAATTCCCATCTTCAATATCTCCGATCCACACCTGTGGTTCCATATGGTCGAAGCAACTTTCCAGCTTGCGACACCGAAGCCGATTACAGAGAGCAAAACAAAGTTTAACTACTGCCTCGCCCATCTTCCTCCCGAAGTAGCCGCAGTTATAAGGGACGTCATTATAACTCCTGACGTAGACGATCCTTTCAAAAAGCTGAAAGAAGAAATTATTACACGCTGCGGAGAAACAAAGTCCCAGGAAATTCGGCGTTTACTCTCCGGAGAGCAACTAGGAGATCGAAAGCCTATCGAACTCTTGCGCACTATGCAAAGACGAGCTGAATCTCACGAAATCTCAGATTCCCTACTCTTGGAATTATTTCTAAATCAGCTGCCACAGCATGTTCAGTCAATATTGGCCGCAATTCCTTCGCTGAATGCAACAAAAGCTGCTGAAATTGCAGATAAAGTAATAGAAGTGTCAACTTCAAGTGAAGTTAGCGAAGTTTCTTCAAATCAACAATGCACCTTTGAGCTTTTAGAAGAAGTTAAAGCACTATGAAAAGAAGTAGCAGCATTGCGGACACGCAGTAGGTCTCGCAACCGGAACTATGCACAATTTCATAATCACCAAAGCCAATCCTCATCTCCATATCGAAACTCCAAAATGTGTTTCTATCATCGAAGATTTAAATCGGATGCTAGAAAGTGTGTCAAACCCTGCATCGACCAGAAAAACCAAGAAAGGCAAGAGTGAGTGCGACTAACATCTTGCCTCCAACAAATTGTCGCCTTTTTATTAGAGATAAACAATCATTATTGGTATCGTGACTTTGTCACTGGGGAGATACTGTGTGGTGATGGGTTCGCCGCTCATCGTAAAATCAAGTGTATTTCATTTTATTATCTGTTTGTCTTTAATCAATTGTGTTTTTACTTAGTTTTGAAGTGAACTGAATTAAGAGTTCTGACGTCATCATATTCTTAGAATTGTATAAATACCAGCACGCATATGGCAGCCTGCCCAGTATCTCTCCCATCACCTGCTGTGGTGATGTTTCTTGTAATTCAACCCAATTTGTATATAATGTAAATATGTTAAATAAATATTAGTATTAAAAAGGAGCTACCTTCGCTTACTTCATGTATGTTTAATAATTTTTAATGTATAATAATGTAATAATTCGTAATGTAACAATGCGATTGTTTAATAATTTAATAAAATTTGTGTCATTTATAAAAAAATTTAAAGGTATGTCTGTCTCACTGCATCATTACAGTTTAAGAATATATATATATAGGACACAATATTAAACATGCAAATATGACAAATTCATACATCTGATAGAGAATAAAGATACAAAATGCGGGAAAGTCATCTAATACCTGTCCTTTCCTAATTTTTATCTCTTATATTTGTTTTGCTTTAAAAAATATTTATAGCTTTTTGTTTAATTATTAGCAATATCAGTATAATATAAAAATGTTTTAAAAACTTGTTTAATTATTTCAAATTATTTTATTACTTTTGAAAGGTTTTATTTATGTATTTTGTTTTCTCTCCTCCAAATCTCTTAAAAATAAGACAAGTTTTCTCTGATTTTTTGTTTTTCTTTAATGATTTAAATTATATATTTATAAAAAAATTTTTCATCTAGTTGTAGATGATGAAATTTTTGTTTTGCAATCATTTCAGTTGTTATACTGACCTATGAAAGAGAAGCTGTTCTAATTGATTCCTTGCAAAGACTAAGGGGACTGCCTTACTTGAACAAAGTTGTTGTTGTATGGAATAGTGAAAAGTTACCCTCAGCAGATCTGAGATGGCCTGAAATCAGTGTTCCCATTCATGTAAGATTTTACTTTTTTTTCATTTTTTTTTTCATGTTTTATCTTGATAGCTTAGAGAAAATGGTGCCAGCTCAGGGGCTTGACCATCATTTGGACAGAGTAAAAAATTACGTGGCATTTCGGCCACAGCTGTTAAAAGATAGAGCTCTAAAATGCTGAGCAAGTGGTTCGCCATGGTTGGGTGGTATGTGTTATCTTAACAGAAACTTTGCAACACATCCACAAATTATCACTTGCAGCTTAATTTTCATCTCAAATTTTTAAATAAAGTGGCTAAAATTTCAATTTTATACAGATATTGAAAGGGATTTGCGGTATACAGAATTCTCTACAGCATATACAAAGATTTTTCTGAAACTATCTTAAAAGTTATAAAATCTACAACTAACTAGATACAAAGTTAAAGATGAATTTTGACTAAGCAATTAATTTTCTTTAACCAACAAGTATTTTTGAAAATAACGAAAGCAAAAGAAAAGCAATTAAACTTTTAAAAAAAAAAAATTTTTTTTTTCATTTCTGGAAATTTTAGTTATTTTGTTACCTCAATAATGTTTTATTTAATTTTTTAACAGGTATTATAGCATAAAATCTGTGATTAACTAAATTTAAACATAATTTTTTAAAAAAAATTATGTATAATTTTCATCTACAATTTTTATGCAAATTTTCTACGTACCTGCTAGATTAAGTTTAAATTTTACTGTAATAGATTCTTGTCTGACTGCATTAGGATAAGAGGCAAATTGAAGATTATGCTGCAGATTGACTCAGTATGCTCCACAACCAGGCGTGTAATTGACAATGTCTTCTATTATTATATTCATCTATTATATCCTAGGTTATCAAGGCAAAGAAGAATAGTTTAAACAACAGATTTTTACCCTTTGACGTTATAGAAACTGAAGCAGTTTTATCAGTGGATGATGATGCTCACTTGCGTCATGATGAAATTGTGTTTGGATTTAGGTAATTTATTTATTTTTTTAAAATTTCATTCTTTCTTTATTTGTTATCTTTTTGTGTAGGTTAATGCATGAATAGTATTTATCTCACAAAAAATTATTCAGTTATCTAAAAAAGGTCTGAATTTAGTTTGTATCAGAAATTTTCTGTATTGCATACTTGAATGCAAAAGTAATCAATATCAAACAAAAAATATTCAGCTATCTAGAAAATGTCTAAATTTTTATTAGGAATTATCTGTGTTACCCTGACTTAAAGAATAATCAATATACCACAAAAAGGTATGCAGTAGTTTAGAAAAGATCCGGATTATAGTCAGTAATTATGTCTTAGGACCATTTGAATGCAAAAATACTCAATGTCTTACAAAAGGTTATTTACATCAAAAAGTCTGCTAGAAATCAAAAGTATGATGCAAAAGTAGATTTTCTGAAACAAATACAAATATATTTTCTAAAATTTTAAAGAATTGAATTCTAGAATTTAAATAACCTATTGTTTATAAATGCTTGATTTATTCACTTGTTTTAAAATTCTAAAATTTATGTTTTAGAGTTTGGCGTGAAGCTCGTGACAGAATTGTTGGATTTCCTGGGAGATACCATGCATGGTATTCACTGAATGGTGGTTGGCACTATAATTCAAATTATTCTTGTGAGTTATCAATGGTTTTAACTGGAGCTGCATTTTTCCATAAGGTTTGTTTCGTTTTCCCCCCCTTGATTTTATTTGAAAATTTTGTTTAAGAACTTTAAACAAATGTCATTTAATCAATTATACATTTTCTTAATCATCAGATAAGAGAAATGGAGTAAACTAATGTTCTGAGATTTTTTTTCTCTTTATCTGATTTTAAAAAATTATACTTTTTCATGTTTGACCAGATAAGTTAGAATTAGGTCTCTGCTTTTTGAGGTTTTGTAGATATGCTAATATTTATAAAGTGAAAGAATATTTTAATATATATTTATAAAATAATATTATTGGAAAAAGATAAGAAAACTGTAAATTAAAAATTTAATATTAGCATGCACATCAAATGCAATATTAGCAAGTAAATTAAATTTAATGTTAGCTTTTAATCTAATATTAACTTTGCTAAATATTAAAAGTTTTTCAATCATAATATTTAATGGAAATATTTATAATTTTATTTAATATGTTTAATTTTTACTCTTCCCTCATTTTATGCTTTTTCTAACTCATCGTGATGGAAAAATTGGGAGGTTATGACATTTTTTCTTCAAGAGGAACATTTTTCTTTTTATAACTTATTACATTTTCATTATGTACATAAAGGTTGCTTACTAAACTTGATACTTTTCTATAAATTAATAATATGCAACATGCTCAGTGTACTGTAAAGTGGTTTGTGAGGTAACTACATTTTTTTTATAGAAGTCTGAGGTGTTTTGATATTATTGTTCGCCATTTTTTGACTTCCAGCTTGTTATTTGCTTGCTTGTTCTATCATCATGTTGTAATTTCCTAGTAAATTTAAGTGCTTCCACACGTTTTGGTTTAATTCGTAATCATGTGTAAATACATCATGTTCTAATAAAAATATTGGATTATTGCTTAAAATCGTCTTGCCTTCTCTAACTATGCACTAATATTCGGCATCTGCCAAGCAATATTGTTAAAAGTCTTCAGAGAATTTAAATTCAAATTACTTACCTAGCAGTATTTCTCCTTTTTCATATATATTTTTATTTTTGTCGTTGCTGACCCAATTTTTGGGTTTACGACTACTTATTAACTACTTATATTCCCTAACTTCTAATTTTAACCAATCGAGAAGACAAGGAAACTCCTGGATCTAGGTACCTAGAGGTATGACTTGTAATGGGAACATGGAGGACTTTGTGACTCGATAGATTTAACTTGCACCAGTCACCATGTACTACATGGGGAGTCTTTGGCTGGCGGGGATTGAACCCACAAACTCTTGGACATGGTCCCAATGCCCTACCAACCAGACTACCCCGGCCCCTGTATTTCTCTTTTAAGTAACCCAAAGAAAAATAGATTTGTAATATAGATTAATATAAATTTCTGCTAAATATTGTTTTTTTAAATCGCTATACTAGCCTAACTTTATTTCTCTATTGAATAACAGATAGAATAAGAGGTTTGTCATGCAGAAAAACACTCAAGGCACAAAGTTATCTGATAGAGGTTATCTTGTTAGTTAATAAATGTGCAAAATAATGATTTATTTTACATTAAATTTTTATTTGTTATAATGATGTATTTTAATATTTATTAGAAGTTGAAAGTCATGCTTTATTATTTTCAGTATTATACATATCTGTATAGCTACTCAATGCCACAAGTCATTCGGGACAAAGTTGATGAGTACATGAATTGCGAAGATATTGCAATGAATTTCCTTGTCTCTCATGTCACTAGAAAACCCCCTATAAAAGTTAGTATTTTTTCAGGTTATAATTTCCTAGGTTATTTTGTTGATTTATTGAATTAGATTAAGTGAAACTAATTTATGTTTAAAAACAAACAACAAACCCTGTCTAACTGAATATGAGTTTCAATTACTGTGAAATAGATTTAAAAATGTTAATTAATTAATTAAAACCTTTTTTTCTTTTTACAAAACTTAATAGTCTGCATGCGGGAGTGCTTTAAGATTTAGTCTTGAAAGTTCAAGGAAAATTCCTAAAAATAAGAAAGTTGTTGCAGTGGCACAAAATTTTAAAGTTTCTTTTTCTTGAAACAATATTTTCTTTCTCTATGTATTGTCAGCCACTATTATTTTTTTCTTAAAATAATATGTCTTGAAAAAATAATCAATATTATAGTAAAGCTTCAAATTTCACATACAGGTACATAATAGCAGTTTCCGAGCATTTCGATAAAGAGAAGATAGAAAGAAAGAATCTGTTGGATGCTAGTGAAAAATGTTTATCCTAAAAAAATATGGAGTTGTTGAGCAGCTAATAAAAAATATTAATTAAACTGTATTTAAATGATATGTGTGTAAATGAATGCGTAATGAAAAAAAATCAAATAGTTAAGTGTGGACTAAAACATTTCTGTGACTATTGCGGGAAAATAAATATTCAAAAAAGAAGTTATTTAATGCTCATTAATTTTAGTCTACGTTAAATATTTCTCATTGAACAAAGCACGATACTGCTCAGCCTGCAAACACTTTGCAGAAAATCCTTTTGTCTTTCGAAAATGAAAGTTGAAATTGAGAGGAAGGAGGGGAAAGCTTTAAATGGTGCTGTAAGTGTTACAGAAATTTTTCCTGTAGTAAAACAAGCAAGAACTGGTTGTAGATCAAAATTTTCTAGTAACTGATGAGTTATCTATAATGCTACTAAGCAATCTCTAATAAACTTATGCACAAAAAAAAATTACTGCATATTTTGAGACCATACTTCATTTCTGAAGTAAATAAAGCGATTATTTTTGGAGTCTTATCTCGGTGGCTGCCTTGTTATTAATCTTAAAAAAAAAAACATCAGTATAGTGGATTCCAAGCAAACTTATAACATGCAATCACATTTAAACTTAACACCAGAACCGCGGGACTTTTAATATACCTAGAACCGCGTCGCGGGTCATTTTGACCCGAGATAGTAAACCTCATAAAAATATGTATGTATTCATTTATTTAAGAAATCTGAAATATGTATTTTAATATAATAATAAATAATATCTCATATCAATAACCAGAATTGTCTTTTTTTTTTTGCAAGAAGATTTGTTTTTTTAAAAAAGAATTTTCTAATTTAGAAATTTCTTGCTCAAAATATAGTTTAACCTTTACATTTTAATGGAAAAAACAGAGCTGTCCATTTAAATTAGTTTATCGCAATTTTTCAATTAAGCCTTGAATAAATTGGTGTCTACTAATAGAATAGACTTTTCAGTTACAGCTTTGTATAACACCCAAGCATTGATAGAAGCGAGGTCCAAAATGTTATAAAGACCCTGCACCGGCCACCTATGTGAGCAAGCTTTGACAGTATATTTCCTTGTCATCTGGTCAATTATGTCCACACCGAATTTAGTTGAATTGTAGAGAGTAATGGTATCGGGTCATTTTTTTCAATCATATGTAATTTCAACAGTTAGATGAAGACTACTCAAATTTTTTTTTCCTCTGTTAGACTGATGTCCTTATTACTTAATACTGTAGTCGAATGCGATTCTGATTTTGACACTTTTTCAGAGATTGGTATTTTTCTTCTTGAGTGTTTTACAATTCCTATAAGGCTGGTGATTCTAAACTTTAATGACTCTGCAAATTTAAATGTAGTAAAAAAGTTATCTGTAGTAACGTTTCTACCTTTGTTCTCATATGGACTTATTAGTCGCAATATAACATGTTCGGAAAGAGGAATGCTTGATGGACACTGGTGATCTTTTTCGAGATATGTAAATTCATTAATCAGGTATTTTGAGTCAACATCCACAGCCAACCAGAATTTGATGTCAAATTCGTCAGGTTTGTTTGGCATATATTGAATAAACCTACACCTATTTTTCGTAGGAAATAACTATTCATGTATAGTGAAGTTAGGGCCTAGGGTTTAGTTAGTCTTACAATTTTCAATGAAACGATTCCAGATATCGGATACAAGGGCAAATTTGTTTGTTTGTAGACTATCTGATCTCGTTGACTTTACATCGAAGACCAAGAATCTCTTTATTTCACGAAATCGGTCTCTCAGAATCGTATTTCAGAAAACAGTTGTCTACAATCCTCTATTGACCACAGACTATCCAGTTCAAGTCCTTTTGCGCAATATCTGCCACGTGTATATAAAAGTGCTATAAAAGCATCAACATCTTCTAATATTACGATCCATTTATTTTTATGAATCCATTTTACGATGAGTTTCATCATCAGTACATTTCTTTGTATGTTTTAATATCCATTAATCGATGAAAAATCTCCAGGCACTTGCCGAACTACCGTTCATAATATTGCGTTTAGCATATGGTGTTGGGCTCCCAACTTCGTTCCCAATATTATGCTTTGATTCTCATCCTAAGTTCTTCCTAATTGTGAGACATTCCATACTGTCCCGTCTTTTTCAACTTTGAAGACCAGCGTAGATACTTATTATGAACTTGATTGAATATATTCATTTATCTCAAAACCACCAGTTCAGACCATTTGAGTGTTTCAGGGGTGGAGACAGACATGCTTTGTGGCTTTAACGTTGTTTCCAGGAAAAAAAGGATTTATTTTTAATAATTCATATATCAAATTTATTTATGGGTCAATTTGACCCGCTCCGCAGTTCTAGGTATAAGTGTTAATAATACCCCATTCAAATATGTTACAAGTTTTAAAATTTGGTAAGTTGTTGTTTACATAAAATTATTAAAGGTCATGAAAGGAATTTTTTTTAAAATTAAAACTTTTCGTGTAGTGATAAATTAAACATCGATTAGGGTCAAATTAACACGCTCTGCGGTTCTAGTGTTAAAATAAGCATGGAACTAAGCAGTCAACATAAACATTAAACTGAAAAAATTTACTTTATATATATATGTTACCGGCAAAGTATGAAATCCGGCATTGTATAGAATGCCTAAAATTAGCCGGCAAAGTATGAAATGGTTTATATTTCACACATTGCCTAGGTATTCTATAGAATGCCAAATGTTATTTAGGCAAAGTATGAAAAAAAGTCCAGATGAGGTTATTATGTAAATGATGTGCATGTTACTGTGAATGACCGAAAACGGTGGTTGTTGACACCGGCGAATGTTGACAATCACATAGTCGCTTTGGTGAATGTCCGAAATATTTATTACATCCGATTTGATATTCATTTATTTGTGGATTTAGTTACATTTGTTCGATATTTTAATACTTACTGACGATAGATTAGAAGAAACATCAGTGTTTTTAGTATCGGGCAAATATATACCGGGCAATGGCACTTGACTTTAAAAAAACATCAGTGTAGGGTAAACCGGGCAAATATATACCGGACAATGGCACTTAACTAGACCTACTACTAGACTTCATACTAGACCTTTGGTAAATGTCCGGTCTAGTTAAGTGTCACTGCCCGGTATACCCTACAATGATGTTTTTTTAAGGATCCGTGCCTCTGCTCGGTATACATTTGCCCGGTATATCCTACACTGATGTTTTTTTTTAAGATCAAGTGCCATTGCCCGGTATACCCTACACTGATGTTTTTTTAAGGACAAGTGCCATTGCCCGGTATATATTTGATCGATACTCCAAACACTGATGTTTCTTCTAATCTATCGTCAATAAGTATTAAAATATCGAATAAATGTAATTACGTATATTCACGAATCAAGTAATATGATATATCAAATCGGATGTAATAAGTATTTCGGACTTTCACCAAAGCGACTATGTGATTGTCAACATTCACCGGTGAAAGTCAAGAACCACTGATTTCGGTCATTCACAGTAACATGCACATCATTTACATAATAACCTCATCAGGACGTTTATTTCATACTTTGCCTAAATAGAATTTGGCATTCTATACAATGCCTAGGCAAAGTATGTAATAATTTTCATATTTCATACTTTGCCTAAAAATGTCAGGCATTCTATACAATGCCGGCGTTTCATACTTTGCCGGTAACATATATATATATATATATATACATATATATATATATATATATATATATATAATATATATATATATATATAATATATGTTATAAACTTATACATAAATAACAATATTGATATAATTTTAATCTTGATAGACTTGTAACTATTTTCAATAAGTTTGATTGATTATCTTTGTTGATTGCTCTTTTGGGACAAGATGTTGAGAAAGCACTCACAATTTAAGACAAACAGAAAATATGTAGTATGTTTTGTTTTTTTTCTTTTCTTTTTTTTATGAACCTTAAGAAAGTTTTTAAAAATTTCTTGCTGAATTTTAAATATTTATTGAACTGAATAACCAATGATTTCTTGAAATTAGAGAAATTATTGAAAATTTCTTTTACTGAAAACAAATAATACACTTGAAAATTGTGATGAATATTTTGATTATTGTATTATTTAAAAAATCTTAAATTTTTTTTTATTGTTTAGGTTACATCTCGTTGGACATTTCGTTGCCCAGGTTGTCCTGTTTCATTATCGGAAGAAGATTCTCATTTTCAAGAGCGACACAGATGTATAGACTTTTTCTCTCAGGTTTATGGATACATGCCACTTCTTAATACACAATTCAGGGCTGATTCAGTACTTTTCAAAACAAGGATACCCCATGATAAACAGAAATGTTTTAAATTTATTTAAATCCTAAAATTTAAATTATTTTTTCTGCTTGAAAAGTAGTATATTCTCTAATATAGCGGTTCCCAAAAGGTGTTCTGCGGTACATTTAGGTATCATGGAAGGGTCCTTGGGGTTACAAAAGTTTTGATTAGTTTTTAACCAGTAGGGATTTTAAAAAGCTTTAATTATATAATTAGTTTATAATTATTTAATACTAATAATTATTTCTTAAAAATATAGGTATTTTCTAATAACATCATGCAAAATTAATTATGAATAAGTTATGCATTTATGTTTCCATTTTTAAATTTTCAATTCAAGATAAAATTATTCAAAGCATTAAATATTTTCATAATAATGTGTTCACATTAATAAGTTACGCATTTTTTGATTAATATGTTCACAAGTATTAAAATACTTTATGAAGTCAGGGTTCCATAGATAAAAAGGAATTGGGAACTACTACTATGATACACAACCGAAGTGTTTATATGCTATTTCGGCATTAAAAAGCTTTTTTATCATTATTATTATTTTTATTTCCAGTGATAAATCTTAAGTCGTGTACTGATTTTTATGGCTAAAAATTATCATCCTTAATTACTTCTTGCCCTTGAGATGCTGATGGTGATAATCATCTAGTCTCTATACCATAATCCATGTCCATCAAAGGTTTACAAAGTTAAAACTCTGACATAATCAGATATAATCTTGTCAAATAACTAGCATTTATTAATGTTTTTATTTTTGTCCTGTATAGCTTAATGTATTGTTCAATGTTAATTTCATTTATCGTCCTTTGATTTGTTTAAATACTTCTAAGCATGTTCTTTTTTGCAGTAAGTTTTCTAAGCTGCATGTTTACATGTGTTACAATTTTAATTTATCTTGATTTTGTATGTTAACTATAAATGTAGAGAATCTATTAAAAATTGAGCTAATTATTTCATTTTGAAAATTTTTTTTGATTTATCACATAACTTTATTAATATTTTATGTGCTCTATTTTAAAATATGTTTGTTTTGTTTGAAAAACTAATTTCTTTTTGTTGAGTACGACTCTATTTGAATAGAAGTCCAATATTTATTTATTTATTTTTAAAAATTAATTTGTAAAATAAATGAAAACATTTGTTTAATTTAAAAAATTCATTCGCATTTTGTTGCAATAAAAAATTGCATTTAACTATTTTTTTGTAATGTTATCAAAATTATTTTCTCCCTTTATTTTATGTAAAAAAATTATTTTTGGCTATGAAGTTGAGTGATAAAAATTACATATTATAATCTTGTAAAATCATTAATAGGTGTAATCCATGTTACCTATTCTAATTTAATTTCTTAACATGACGAGAAATGCTACATATAAAATGAAATAAATATAATTTGCTTTTAAAATTTAAAAGTGCTAAACCATACTGGTTTGTATAAAATATAAAATCGAATGCCTGTTGGATTAGTAATGCTGGCCATTATTAATTGTTAGTTTCTAATAACCCCATTAAAATCTTATGAACCTCATATTTTCTCGCTAAAAACTGTGTTCATTTTTATTATATAAAGTCTCGCACTTTGTTTACAGGATGAATTTATGGGGATAGCGCCATCAATACATCTATCTTTCAAAAAGTTTTTATTTCTGCTGTGCCAACATACTCTGTTGTTAAAATATTTGATGTTGAACCCCATATTATGAAGTAGATATTTAATTGGGTATTCATACCATTTTAATTGTTTTTATTTTAAATTTGAATATGTCTGTGCATTTCACAAACCTCATTTTGGAAATGATTACCAATTGCTGGAGCCAAAATTGTTTTTATGGTTTTAGGAAATTAAAAGCAATTAAGATACATTTTAGTAGCTTTTTTTTTAAATGATATAAATAAGTATTTTTTTTTTTTTTTTTTTTTTTTGTACAGTTATGATGTACAGTTGTCTTCTTATTTAAATTCTTGCGCATTCTATGTTATGTTTGATAATCATTACTTTTTCGCTTCTCTCATTTTTGAATTTTTTTTTTTTTTCACGGAGAAATGCCTGGAATTTAAAACATAGAGAAAGCTATTAAAAAGCATTTTTATTCATTTATTATTGAAAATACAGTAAACTTCTGATTATCTGAGAGCAACAGAGATTTTTTTTTCAAATGGACAATGATAAATATTATTACATTGAAACAAAAAAAGTTTTTCAATTAGATTTGTTTCAAATATAACTAAATGTTTAATAACTAAATTAAAATGGGGAGAAAAAAATGAATCATTCCTTAATTCTGAGAATGCATGTCACGATTTACAGCTACATAAGTTACTGAATGAAGTCATACATATCAGAGAGATTCTGTTTTTACTCCTGTACGCTTTTGATATTCAAATCTATAAAATGTGGAAGGCCATTAAAATGTCAAAATTTTTAATTTTGAGTGTGCGCCTTACTGTCAATCTTCTGCTGAATTTACATATATGAGTGGATTGTACCAATTTCATGGATTATCAGGAGATTGCTGTATAATTGATATTCACCTAAAACATTTGAATCAGAAATTATACTTTTAATTTTTGGGAATGAAAGTGGATTTATTAAATTAACAGGGTGCGCAGCATTTTTTTAAAGTGCTTAAAGGTGCTTATTTTCGTTTTTTAAAAGCCTTTAAAGATGCTTTTTTCTTTGGGTGTTTTTAAAAAGTGCTTAATTTTCCCTTTTCAAAATGAGATTCCTTTATCATGTTGATTTTCGCTGCCAATTATGCAAAAAGTCACAGATCACATTGTTCTATTCAATTTTTTCAAAATTCATTCAACCCTAATCTATTTCAGCATATTGTCAGCCTGTAGCGTATGAATACGCCATTCGTTTTACATGATTCAAATCTTGATGATTTTTGACAATTGTGAAAAACAATGCCAAAAGTTTTTTTTTTGACATGATGGTTAAAATAAGATAAAACCGTCAATTGTCAAAAACTTTCCAACCCTGCCCAATTAGAACATTTTTTTAAAGTGCTTAAAAAATTTTTTTGAGTGCTTAAAAGGTCCTTATTTTTCGTTGAATAATTTGGCTAGGCTCCCTGATTAATAAATGAAATGTAACTTTACCATTTTTCCTATCATTGTTTTAGTTATAATATAGCGATGTATATTAATTGCTAGTCTATGTGAATCTTTATATATTGAAATTAACAAAAATTTATCATGTTTGCAAATTAGTACGTACACCTTCATATTTGATCTCATAATAACTTTTAATATCGAAAAATTTATTATTGTTTATGTGTTGATTTTAGGATTTCATTTGCAAATATTTTTGATCTAATATTTTTTAAGAACTGAAATAATATATAGTACTTAAAATAAATTAAAATAAAAAAATCATAAAAAGATTTTATTTCACTTCAAGATTTAATAATTTATTCATATTAATTACTTTTTGAAAATATGTTTGTACAGATGTAAATAAATATTATGTGCATAACAACTAAAGCATTTATTCATATAATGTAATTTTCTTTGCTGTTGTTAAGAATAAGAAATCTATGTGTTATAATTGTGTTCTGTAGCATAAATAATCATTTCCCCCTTAATGTTTTGTAACATTATTTCTAGTCGAAATATGATGTGTTTTTAGCAGGACCTGGATGTTGGTGTTGCAGTTAAAACGGAAATATTTTGATTGAAATATATGAGAAAGAAAAAGACATCAATGTCAATACATTTCAAGCATATAAAATGTAAATATGTTTTCATTATCATGCATTGAAATATATACTAATTCACAAAATTATCCCTAATTCTAGTGTATTACCCACTATTGGTTATGCGTTATTATGTTATTTTAGGATAAATTATGGTAATTTTGGTTTCCGATTTCTTCTGTAAAATCAGTTTTTTTTTTAAGTTAAGGATTAGTGCTTAGTTATTCTTAGATTTATTTAGAAGATTCTATTAAATTTGTAAGCCTCTTAAGTGTTTCAAAACTTTTAGAGTGATTATTTGTTTTAACTATTTAACTAAAATATTTGAAGAAAAAATGTCTTAAATCAAAATAAGTAAAAGTTATTTCAGAAAAATACTAGTTTAAAATATCACCAGCATCCAGCGTCTAGTTATTGTTAGTCATAATTTTTAATTATAAGTTAACATGTTGAATGTGGTGTTTGTTCTTATATCAGCATTTGAATTGCATCAATCGCTGAGAATTTTCTAATTCCTTTGTAGTGATTTGTAAGTGCCATTTATTTCTTGTTGTCAAGTTTCAAGGCTTGAGTTGTAGGATTGTGAAAAGTATTTTCTTATTGCAGCTAAGTTGTGTAACACTTATACAGTATTTGCAGAATGTCCCTGAAAGAATTAGCTGTTTTAAAAAATTAAAAATATGCATGCGAGTAAAGTTATTTAAATTTTGGTTTCTTTAAAGAGTCTTCAATATATATATATATATATATATATATATATATATATATATATATATATATATATATATATATATATATATTATTATTATTATTATTAAATTATTTATGCTTTACTAAAATGCACTAATTTTACTCTTTTAAACTTAATAGGTCTTATTGATCTTTAAATGTTCAAATGAAGCAAAGTGCTTTTTATCAGTAAAATTTTATGCCTATTATTATCAGTATTAGTAAATTATTATCAGTAAAATCAAATGAAACTTTATTTATCATAAAGTTTCTAATGAAAATACTTGACACATGATCGTATTTGGTACAAAGATCCAGGGTTATCCTGGGCCACCTAGATGAAAATTATCAAAATCAGCCTAATTCTCAGTTTTTGCAAATTTTTATGTGCTCAGATAATGCAACATTAAAGTAATTTTTTAAGTATTAAAAAATTAAGACCACAAATGTTTTTCAATGTCACAATTTCAATTTCTTTTCACCATATTGACGTTTTGCGCCATTTTCAAAATAAGCGTAGACAGCGCTGATAGCGTGAATAGGCTGAACTTGACCTAACAGCAATGAGTAACTGTTGCAAACTCACAGCAGTTATAAATATAGCATATTATTTGCAAAAAAAGCGTTTCATATGACGACGGAGCCTTTGAAAAATAGCCTTAATACATAAATTTTCTCTGCTGGATTTTTTTTTGGCCAATCTAGCTATATGAGCAACACAATTTATTATTTTAATACTTTTGATGATATCGTGTTCTTTAAAAATTCTATAAATTGAGCTAAAACATCTTCGCGCTAGGCCATTTTTTAATACTAGACAACTTTTATATGAAGCAAAGATTTCTTTTTCTAATTGCTTGTTATTTATTAATTTTTAAAAACAGCCTGTTTTTTTATGGACATTCTGTAATTTATGATTCTAATATTGTATTGTTTTTCTCATTGTTCTGAATCAAAATATTCTTTAATGTCTTAATCATGCCCATTGCCAAAATGTTTAAATGGATTCATGAATTAAAATCATGGATTTTCTTTTCAATGTTTACTGTTTTTATACCTTTGTTTGTTTGTAAATAATAATATTTATTGCTATTTATCAGTATTTATTTAAGTGTTTATGTCTCCTGTAATTAATGTAAAAATTGAAATTATGATTTGTTTATAAGTAAACAACATAATTAGAATTTCCATCATTTAAATTTTAAATTACTCGTTTACATTAGTAACTGATTCTTTTTTCAAGTCGTGACTACCGTATGTCATATTTTAAACCTGTTAACCGAGAAATAAACTTTTGTTCAACTCGTTTCACACTAGATTTTTTTTTTCTTAGATAGATGTAATATTATCCCAACTCAAGTAATTTCCACGATGAGAAATGCCGTCATCCCCATTGCAGAAGTAGTTCTTGTATGACGAATTATTTTGCCATACTCAGTTAACGGGTTAAAATAAAATTTTAAATCAAATCTTTATACTCTTAAGCTCAAAGAAAATAAGTGATGTAATATCTTAAAATCACAATACATTCATTATGTTGTTTTTTATTTAAATGTTACCTCATTATTGAACAATTACTTAAATTTGCTTTTACTTAATGTGCTAATAATATCGTTCGTTATATTTGTTGGTATTTGTACCAATAATATTTGCATGTACAAATACATATTATATTACATACTTTGCTTCTGTTAGCTTAGTTACTTTACCAGTTAATGTAGAAAAATTAGCCAATGTCTCAACAATGTGCCATTTTTTAAATTTTTTTTTTTTTTTTTTTTTTTTTTTTTTTGTCGTAACATTATGTTAGGACTTTATATCAAAAATTCAAAAGATGTAAAAATTTCCGTTTTTAATAATTACTGTACACCTCTATGCCATGATTAAATATTGTATATTGCTACTATGCTCCACATTGCTGGTAATTTGGTAAAATAAGTCTTTAGATTTGTGAAGTTAACTTTTTTAGTATTAATGAACAGAATTATTTGTAAGTAATAGTTGAGTTTTGTGAAAAATCATAAAAGGAAAACAATAAATATTCATTTTGTAAATTTGTTCTTTTATTTAAACTGGATTATTCGAAGTCAGAGAGTTCGAATTTAAAAATATGCATTGATTGAAATGCAAACAAATAAAAAATACTAAAATACTGAAACATTAATAAAAAATAAACTAACTTTGATGATGAGCTACAAGGTGGATCATATAATAAATTATAAATTCATAAGCAATGTGCATATGAAGAGATTGGGGATAAAGACGCATTTTTAAATTATCTAAGAGAGTGTTTTTGTGAAAAATCTTATTGTTCCATGTTGACAATAAGATGTTTCAGTGTATTATACTTGTTATCAAGTGGAAATTCGGGAAAACTTATAATATCTATCAGGAAACATTTCTAAAAATTAGTTGGATGTAAAAAATCAGTTTGAAAAAAATATGGCTTATTACTATGTTTACACCAGTCTTTTATTACACTTTATTTTTACAGTGCAAGAAAAAGAAAAACGCAGCACCCTAAATTACTTTTGACTCAACGATCGGGTTTTCACCAGTTTCAAAATTCAATCTTAATGGTTCGAGTACCTAACCTTAAATATGCTAATTAATTAGAGCAGACGATATTGTAAAATACAAAATCGAACACTAAAACGTACTTTTACTGAACAAGGATTCTTGACCCTCGAAATATGGGGGTGTGGTAGTCACAATCTGGGAAATGTGGTCCCAGTTGCAGGAGAGCGGGTGAAAGTTTGGACCCCTTAATATTTGTTTTATATTTAATTATAATTTTACTGTTTGCATATTTCAACATACCTGGAGAACTCTTTAAGTGAATCGCAAATCGTGTACAATCAAATATAAAAGTCGTTTATCCAAAGATAATATCATGCACAAAATATTTTTTTATATATTTTTTTTAAAATTTGATTTAATAATAGCTAAAAAAGATTTTGAATTGTAAGGTATAAAAATTTTTACATAATTTTTAAGAATGTAATTTTAGATAGCAAAATTAAACGAAATTGGCTTAATAGTTCTTGTAAAATCAAATATTAAATGAACAATTTTTTTTTAAACGGTTACTCAAAAACTAAACAACTGATTATGTTAAAATTTAGCTCCTGGATCGCAGTGAACATAGTACTGAAGTAAAATATTCCCAGTGGTAGACGGATCATGGGTTAAAATATCCTTGCTTTAAGGCTAACCGTGGAAGATTTTTCTCTTCTTGTAACGTAAATACGGGTTTGAGTTAGTTCCGCCTAAAAGTCTTTCACAAAGGCTACTTTATCCGAATTCTTGATCCAAGTGTTTCCTTGTTTTTTCTTTGAGCTACAAGATTACAGAGTTAAACGTTGACAAAAGATGTATTGCCTACTCAAAGCCGGTTATAAAATTAAAATGATTCTTAAAATATCTATTAACATAGCTACCAACTTTTACGATTTTCGTTGAAAATTTTTAACAATGGTTATAAAAAATAAAGCAAAAGTATTTAAGTAATTTGACAATTTTGGCATCACATGCACGGTATCAATTTTATGGTTGTTATATATATATGGGTCATTCTCACAAAAAGGTGATTTTCTTAGTCCCTTAGTAATAAATACTAGGAAATACAGCAGATTTCTTAATATTTTCTGCATCATTTTTTGTAAAGGTCTAACTAATCAATCATATGCATTTAATATTTTATTCTTATTTTTTAATAAACATAACTTCAAAATCCCCTCCGTGGACGTCCCTACGTCTGTGACACTAAATAATTTTTAATGGCTATTAAACATTTTAGATGTTATTTTAATGATTTTTGTAGTTTTAACTAGTTAAATGTTTATAGTAGCTTTTTATTTAATATTTTTTTAGAAAAGTTTTATTTTTATAAAATAAATGGTTAGTAAACTTGGTCCATCAAAAATGAAGTCTCCCTCCGTGGATAATTAATGTAGTTCAGTAAATATGTAATAAAGAGCAGCATATGTGAAATCCCTATAAGACAGTTGATGGGGAAGGTAAAGATTCTATTTTCTAGTGTTAACTATCAGTTGCTTTTGTTCTCTTTGGTGTTAGTTTTGGATTGTTGTGTTCAACTGAGGTTTGGCAAAGTTCTCAATGTATACTCCGTGGTCATCATAAAGAAGGTAAGATAAAACTATTTTATATTTGATATATAAATTTTAGATTGCAAAAATAGTATAGTTAATAAAAAGAACTGCACCATTTTTGTTACTTTAAAATTAAAAATCAGAAAAATTCAAGAACTAGTTTTTGTCTCCTCCATGGACTTCCCCTCCGTGGACAAAACAGTTCCACGGAGGAGATGGCACAGTCAATGGAAGAGACAATGTGTTAGACAACCAATAATACATTTTTATAAATTAAAAAACTATTTTCTTTTAATTGATATTTTTTTAATGGAACGAATGTGTTAATTTCTTTGTATATTTAAAGAAAATCAATTAAGTATAACCTTTTTTTATCGGAGAAGTAAGTATTGGCAATTTTTCCAAATAATTTCTGTGGTGTTTAACATTTTTCTTCTCTTCAAATTTTAGGAAAAAAATGGCAAAGTCAAAATGCAAAAAAAAAAAAAAAGAACGTAATCAAATGTTTAAATCTAAAAGAGGAGGGAACAGAAAAAACTTAGCATAAGACGAGCTAGACAGAAATTACATCTCCTCCGTGCACAAGACAGAATTTAAAATATTTTAAATCTTGTAAAAAATAAAATATAAAACTTGACCATTATTATAAGGACATATAACAAAAATAAATAAAGGCATTTATGTAATTTTTATCACTTTTTTAATTACTTTAATTTAAGAAAAAATTTTAGTCTATTTATACCATTTCAGTGAGAATGACCCATTTATATATATATTTATGAGTTCTTTATTTCGTGGTGGTTAAAATAATTTTAAATCCAGAATGACATATTAAAACATAAATCTTGTTACTACTCAAAAAATTCTTTCAGAGAAGCCGTAAAAGTTGCTTTTACGCATCATTATGTATAGGAAATTAGGCTTTAATGGCTTAAATAAGATGCTCAGTTAATCATTTCTGTTTGCTCCAGAAAATTTTTAAATTTGGTTGTCATAAGGTAGTTAGATTTCCACTTGTGACATTTAAAAGAAAAAAAGAAAAGAAATGTGTTAAAAGAATTAAATACAGTTTTAGGACTATGATTCTTCCTTTGTCAAATGACAAAAGTCTAACCGTCAGAAATAAATCGAATTGAAGAGGTTGAATGTCAAACATATAGACTTATGAAATAAATTCAATAGTTAGGAGCAGATGGGTGTGACGTTATTCGATTGACGTATACGCAACAATGAAAGAGTGATAAACGTGTTTCCAAAACTCTTTCAAGTGTTACAAAAAATAAAATTGATAAAAATCTGGACTCATATTTTCGCCATTGAAATTATTATAGATGAAAACCGAATATATCTTATTGGTATAGGCGCGCATTTTCACCATATAATAATGAACTGTTATTTTAACGCATTACTTTAATAAAGTAAAAACTTTATTAGCTATGGTTAAACCGTGTTTGTGAGCCTGTGGACACACCATTCACATCTGCACGAATATGGGCAAAAATATGGAAACTATTTTCTGGAGGATGTTTTCTACACTAGGGATTACCTGCTAGTGACGTAGTGTGGTTATCTCGAATCTCGATCCTTATTGGTTGTTGAAACGTAGCATTTGCTTTCGTTCTTTACGAACTGTTCTTTCCATTCTATTTCGAGTAAGCCAAGCCCATCAAGTATAAATTCTCTTAAGTGACACAATCTTTATTCTTTCAATTTTTTACCATATATTTCTTATTTAACACAAAAATAGGAATGAAGCCATGTAGAACATAAACTAATTATATATCGGAGTTGCCAGGTACACAAAAAATATCACTCTGTTTTAAATTTGCAAAATGAACTTGGATTGCTACTCTAAGTAAATGCAACCACTAACGTGTGTACTATTTGCATCAAGAACAAATATTAATAAACAAGTCAAAAGAAGCCAAATCAGGACTGCCAAAAAGTGAGTTTTTTCTAAATATAGCAACCATGTTGTCTTTTTAACAAAAAAAAAAAAAAAAACAACAAAAAATCACTTCAAACACATCAGAATTACTTAATAATAATGTTATGAAATGCAGCAGATTTAAACTCATGAAACTACATAAATTATTTCTTATATTGAAAGCAACATTATCTGTTTGAAAATGTTGCCTCGCACAGTAAGTTGTAATAAGCAGTTATAAGCTTTCTAATCGAAAATCCTGAGGGTAAAATGCTCCAGATTTGTTTTTAGTTGCATTTGAATCGAAAACAGCATCCGTACTAACACTATATAAACAATGTTTCTCTTGGTAGTAAACTTTTTGGAAAATGTTTTTGGTAATTAATTGGCTATCAATTCTTTCTGGGCTTAAAACTGATGACACAATTCGTTAGATCAAGTTTTATTTATTTTTATTTTATAACCGTCGTTGAACAGACGACCCAATTTTGGGTTTACGACTAATTATGTTCAATTCCGTAGCCTCGTAATTTTGAACCCACTCCAGAAGACAAGAGAACTCCTGGATCAAGCATTCAGAGAAATTTCTCTTCGTGGAGGATTCTTTGATGCAACTAACCCGCATTTACGTTACACGGGGACTCTAACCCATGATCCGTCTATCACAGAAAATATTTTTAAGTCAGCACTGTGGTCGGTGCGAGCCGGGTGTGCATTTCGCATCGACCAGCCATCGTGCGATTCGAAACCAGTTCACAAAATTGGAAGGAGAACTTTCCAGACCACGGCTCGTTAGATCAAGCTTGGTCATCGCAGGTGGCCAGCCGACCCGCGAAGCGGGTTTACGGCTTTTCACGGCCGTCATGGTTAGATCAAGCTTGGAGCTTTTAGAAATAGTGCTGGCCTTGATAGCCAAATTGGTAGAACGTTGGGTCCATGTTCAAGAGATCGTGAGTTCGATCCCCGCCGGTCGAAGATGTTGTAAATGGTGACTAGTGCATTTCAAATGTGTCGGGTTACAAAGTCCTCCATGTCCTCATAAAAATTACACACTACTTCTTATAAATAAATTTAAGCAGATAATTTGAAGGTCAAATATACAGGTGGTTATTTATCAAAAGTTTTTGAAAAACCGTGTTCTAAAATGTCTGCTTTAGCTCACAACCATTAGAAAAAAATATTTTATCAAAATCTTACATGGCTGGGGCGAATGACCTTGTTTCTATACTAAACTAACCTTGAAATTAGTTGCTAAGAATCGCTACAAACTAGTGTCTTTTTGTATCGCATTACTTACTTCACTACTTTTTTCAAAAAGTAGCACAATGCACTACAAACTACAATATGAGACTAAAGTAGTTCCATTACTTGTGAAGCATTAGTTCCGACTACTGAATAAACTCTTTCTATTAAACGTACCACATATTTCACAAAATTTAAAAAATGCACTTTTTAAACTAATTTACCCCATTGAATTTGTGTTGCCATCAGTTATTAGCCTCAGTTCTGTTAAAAGCCTTAGTTCTGCGTTTTTAAAAATTTGGTGATCCTATAGGTCAGAGGGATGTTAGTTTAGACAGTTTTTTAAAAATGTTTCTAAAAACGCTTACTAATCCTTATTTTAAAAATATATTCAGCATTGTTTTTATTGAAACTTGAACGCTTATCTTCTTTTTTAAGGATATATAGCTAAATTGGATGTAAGTATTTTTAAAGTTTTTTTGTGTCTTCAGTTAAACTTATTATTACATATTACTACTTTTGCTATTATTGCTTTTGTTACTTATAAAGAGCAATTCAGTTTTGAGTAAATAATCTTTCATTAATGTTAAGTGAAACTTTAATTAATGTAATAATAAACACATAAGTTCCAACTTCCTCTGTTTCATCGAGAGAATTTTCTGGAACATTTAAACTGGTAAAAAATGTTACTTTTTAATATTTCATTTTCTATTTAATAGAGTTGATTTACAATTATTTGGCCAATACGCTACATAAGAAATATAAAACGCGATTTTAAAGTATTTGGGGTGGAATTCGGAATTAGAGAAAAACTTTAAGAAGCCTGATGTCGTACTTGAAAAACTAAAGCTAAAGGATAAAATGGGCTGGGCATTTGGCTAGAATACAGGAAGATCGCAACTGCCGAAACCATTTAGCCAAGCGTATGGGAACTAGAAAAAGAGGCAGACCTCACCTTAGATGGATTGACTGTCTTGGAATAGACAGACATGGATATTTTGAAAAGCAAAAATTGGAGGACTGTCACCAAACGCAGATACGGCTGGAAAAGACTTCTGGAGAAGGCCATGGCCTCTGTCTTGCCACTGAAGAAGGAGAAGACAAATGTATACTAGTGCGAGGAAGTTTTGAAGTGATGGCATAATTAAGCAAACTGTTATAACTGTAATTGTTATTTCACCAGCAATATAAACATTGTAGGAATCTAGAACTTCTAACTCGGTAAGTATGTAAATATTGTACTAGGGTCTCGACAGTTCCTAAAAAACTTAAATAAATATTAACATAAATTTACTACCATTAAAAGGTTCTGTTAATATTGCCATGTCCACACTAATCCCATACCTAAATGTCCAAACTAGCTCATGGAGTCATTAGTTTGTTTAAACTCTTTATTGGTCAATTAAAAGTAACGTAAATCAAATATGATTGTTAAGATATGGAATAAGCATATTCAATCATAACATAAATAACTGTTATTATACAAAACGATGAATAAAAATAGTCTAAAATAAGCTAAGAAGGTACTTTTCCACAATAAATTTTTTATTTATTTGATAATTAACAATCAAGTGCTTTTTTATGAAATTATGCATGAAAGTGTAACACAATTAATCTGTGAAAATTTACTGAGGAATCTCGAGTGATAAATAATATAAGTAACAATTGTTTACATCAGTCCTATGTTCAGATCTTAGAATAGTTACTGCTGTATGGTTCGCGCTTTACCCTCGACTCCTTTATTAAATTTAGAGAATACATAAAAGCGCTGTCTTTAGTGTTCTACTAAGGCATATCACAAGAGAATACGTCATGTGTTGTGATATTTTGCTGTGTTACTCCATTTTTTTCCCGTTAAATTTTATAGTAAATAATTTTTTAATTTTAGTCAAAAATAACAACAAAAAAAAGTTATTTATAGAATATTTTTTGCAGTTTTTGATCCTAATTCACAAAATTAATTTATAAATAAAAACAAAAAAGGCACACAGTTTCATAGTTTGTTGTTGTTGTTTCTAATCATTCTTTAACAAATCAAACTCGACAGCCTTTGACCTTTCGCGATAATTAAGCCAGGAAAGTGCACCTTTTGTTTGACAAGAACGACGCAAAGGTGAAAGTACGTCTTAACTCAGAACTCCACGGATAGATGACAGCACCATCCATTCGTGAGGCTACTTCCTTAATTTAGACTCAGATGTGAAGGGGAAGGAAATTTTTTCCAGATCCATGTACCCATGGTGCTGCTCAGCGATCTACCACAGGACTTTCGTTCTACAGATGTTCGTGAAAGAACACATATATCGCATGTACTCTGTGGGTCTTAGCAGTATCGACTCTGGTTCCTTCAGATCGGAATCTGATTTTCTTACCACTGCGCTTCCACAGCTGTGTTTCATATTTTTAACCCATTAATATCAAATCTCAAAAACCGGTTTTATTTATGAAAAAGTAATTAAGCGTTTAAATTTAGTGGATATTTTCTTCTATTAACTTCCTTGTTAGAGTATTTTAGATCTAAATATAAATTAATATATTATTGACTTATTATGGTACACAAATCTCTTGTTCCTCCAAATAAATCCTAAAATGGAACATTTAGGATACCACTTTTTTTTTTTTGTTGAAAAAAGTAGTCTTCCCGTTATTGAACTAAAACTTTAGTTAAAAAGAACCATAATAAATGCCGTTAATGTAAGCACGATCTACGCGAAGCAATATGCCTTAATGTCTATATTTTCCCAATGTATAGTGGTTCATTTTATTTTATTTTATGACAGCCGACCCAATTTTTGGGTGGTTTACGACTACTAACGTTCAACGTCGTAGCCTTGTAATTTTGAACACAATCCAGAAGACAAGGAAACTCCTGGATCGGTACCCCCAGAGGTATTGATTTGTTATGGGAACATGGAGGACTTTGAGACTCGACAGATTTAACGTGCATCAGTCACCATTTACTACACGGGGAGTCTTCGGCCGGCGGGGTCCGAACTCACGAACACTTGGACATGGGCCCAGCGCCCCATCGACCAGGCTATCCCGGCCTAGTAGCGACAATTATTTTTATTTTTATATTTTTATTTTATTTATTTATTTCTTTTTAAACATATATATATATATATATATATATATATATATATATATATATATATATATATATATATGTTGTTTTTTTTAACATTTTACATAAATGGCCATCACGGGTAGCTGAAAAGCTCTGGACTCACTGTCTGCCCCCAGGGACTTGGAGGTCAGTGGTGAGGCGTGTGTGGTTATCAACCACGTTGGCTGCTATTGTGAGCCAG
Organism: Parasteatoda lunata; assembly: GCA_949128135.1. Classification (NCBI taxonomy): domain Eukaryota; kingdom Metazoa; phylum Arthropoda; class Arachnida; order Araneae; family Theridiidae; genus Parasteatoda; species Parasteatoda lunata. The sequence continues at coordinate 24,780,589 of OX421972.1, forward strand.
TCCGTGGTTGATTGTGGGGTATGTATTTTTTGTTTATGTTGTGTTTTACCTATTTTTTGTACGTAGTTTGAGGGATAAAAATTATTACAATTTAAGTGATTATTATTAAGCATAAGTTGTACAATCTTAATCCCCTCGCCCCTGAAAGAATTATAATGGACGTTCATTTGATCAAATAGCCCCCAGTAGGTGTGTGATAAATATTTTTGCCACCAAAGAAAATGGTTATAAAATCTAATTAAATTTTATTTAACAAGCAAAATGAATTTTTTTTTTAAAAACTGATCCTATTTTTAAAGACATTATAATTTACTTTAGTTGTTATTGTCAAAATTATGTTGGTCAGTTCTTATCTCTTCTTCTCTGAAATAATTAAAAATGACGCTCAAATGATTAACTAGTCTAATAGGTGTGTGATAAATATGTTTGCCACCAAAGAAAATGGTCATAAAATTTAATTAAATTTCAAATAACAAGCTAAATTAAATTAGTTTAAAAATTAATCTGACTTTTAAGGATATTATAATTTATTTTTGTGGTTATTGTCAAAATTAAGTCGGAAAGTTTTTATCTCGTCGTATATCAAAGAATTAAAAAAGATGCTTAACTAGTCCCAATAGATGTGATAAATACGTTCCACCAAGGAAAATGTTCATAAAATCTAATTCAATTTTAATTTACAGGCTACATTAATTTTTTTTAAATCAATTGTTTTTTTTTAAAGATATTATATTTCACTATTACTAGGAAGAAATTTCCCGTAAAGGAGTTTACAAATGAAATTACGTTGTTTACGATTAAAATAGAGTAATATGAAATTTAAGAAAACTCTGATTCAATTTCAATTAACATGTTAAATTAATGTTTTAAAATCAATCTTATTTCTAACTATATTTCAACTTACTATTACTAGAAATAGTAAGTTGTAACAATTAACCAAATTAACAACCCGTAAAACAATTAACCAATGGAATTGCATTGTTTCCGATTAAAAGACAGAAATATAAAATTCCCGTAACAAACTGAAGAGAAATTAAAAATAAGCGATAGTGGAATTCTAGTCTAGTTAAAGAAGTAGACATCCTTCCTGTTGATTATCTTAACAATGATCGACAATAGAAAATTTTGCGTAATTTCCCCTCATAAAAAAGAAAGCCATCTGCGCGAGTTGCAATCAAATTATTTGGCGATAAAAGTTATTATGGCGAGCAGTTACGGCGAAACTGTCATTCAATGAAAACCTTGTTCAAATGTTAACGGAAGCCGGCAAATAAGTTCTCAGTTTTCCTCATCTAGACAAGTGTTTCGGCGATAGCGGATTATTCTTCAAAACACTCCATTCTAAGACTTGGTTGCCTTATCATTTCATCTATTTTTCTGGTATGTGTTAAGATTTCTTATTTTCTTTCTAAGTTCATTTTATGTGTCTGTTTCGCACGATATGGTAGATTATATGGAATGATATAGATATTTTTTATGCGTTTTTTTCAAGAAAAAATATTTCATAAAATTTGCAATCATGATTTAAATTATAAAGTTGCATTAAAATATTGACTTTCAAGTTGAATTATTACCGATTGGATCATGCATGCCCTAAGAAGGGGGCGGTTTTTATTGGGGAGTTGAAAGTCATTATGGCTAATTCAGAAGGAGGGATAATTTTTTTAATATTTTCAATACCCTTTTGAAGTTTTATAGCCGAAAAATAGTTTTTGAAGATATTCTTTAATATTTAGAATCGATAATATTTTTAATATTTTAAATACCCTTTTAAAGTTTTATAGCTGAAAAATAGTTTTAGAAGATATTCTTTAATATTTATGGTCGATAATTTTTTAAATATTTTAAATACCCCTATGAAGTTTTTTATAGTTGAAAAATAGTTTTAGGAGTTATTCTTTAATATTTAGAGTCGATAATTTTTTTAATATTTTAAATACCCTTTTGAAGTTTTATAGCTGTAAAATAGTTTTAGAAGATATTCTTTAATATTTCGAGTCGATTTTTTTTTTTTTTTTTATTTATTTATTTTTTTTAATATTTGAAATACCCTTTTGAAGTTTTATAGCTGAAAAATTGTTTTCGAAGGTATTCTTTAATGTTAAAAGTCGATAATTTTTCTAATATTTTACATAGCCTTTTGTAGTTTTATAGCTGTAAAATAGTGTAGAAGATATTCTTTAATATTTAGAGTCGATAATTTTAAATACTTGATAGGGAAAATTTTAAAAATTTTTATTCTTAATTATTTATTTTATTTTTAGTGGTAGATAATATTTTTAGCCAAATTTATTATATCTTTAATTTACATCCTCACAAGCACAAAATTGTTATTAAGAGAAGAACATTTTTCACCAGAGTAAACCATGGTTTACATTTGTAAAAAACCAATAATTTTCACTATTTTATTTATTTTTTTTTTAATCTACATTTTTTTTATAGAGGATATTCTTCTTAATACCTCTTTTGATGGAAAATATTTCTCTATTCATTGTAGTTAATTTACTAAGCATACGACTTCATAATCTGAGGGTAAATTGAAAAAGAAATTGAAAAAAAAAATTTACAATACACATTCATATATAGTTCACATTTAGTCTGATGAAAACGTACAATAACGTTGTGTATCTAAAAATATTTGCGTTGCTTTAAGAAGGTTGCTTAAAAAAATTAATAAATAAACAATGTTTCTTTAAAGTTCATGATAAAATTAATTCATGATTCTAGTCCCCATACTTCGAGAACAGTGTTAGTTTCGTCTTTTTAAAATAACTTTATAGCAAATATTACTTAGAAATAAATAGTTTGGTAGATTTTCATTGCGTTCATAAATAATAGAAAATTTGTAATATAAATAGAATTTTTTAATTTTATTTCATGTGTATATTTGTGGTTTTCTGAAATAGGGTTTTTTATCTGAATTTTGAGGAAGGGGGTAGATAACCCATATGATGTCATTCTAATCTAATCATAATAATAATAAAGCTTCTGGATATAAATATAGAGTGTTCAAAAAGTATAGAAACAGTTAAATATTTCGAGAAATTCATTTCGGATCAAAAATATAAAAGTACACATCTTAAAATTTTTTCAAAAGATTCATTTAACGATATCAAACTCAACCCCCTCCCCCCAATCTCAACTTCCTAGGATGGGGGGAAGGCAACTTTAAGATTCGAAATTGAAACCCCTACTTTTATAGTAGATTTGGATTTTCCAGAAGAAAGTACCCTGATTTAACATGCAGAATGTTGCAGTTTGGTTCATAGGTGGCGCGGTAATTTTAAAATAAAAATTACGTAAATAACTTTCAGATAAGAGATATTTCGAGAAATATAGGGAAGATTTTCGTATTGCTGCCTGCACCCAAAAGTCGCCGCAAAAAAGAAAAGAAGGGGGAAAAAAAAAAAAAAAAAAAAAACGCAGATGGGAACCAATTTGACAGGGTATAAATCATACTAGGGTATAATAATCAGGGTATAAATCACTTACCACTACATATTTATTTATTATTATTATTATTATTTTAAATTTTTGCATGCCAAGAAGCCCTTTAGAGTCTTGGCGATTGTAAGTTGGCACGAAAAGGAATCGATTCGGAAATATCCCTGAAATGGATATCAATCAGATCAAGAAAGTAAACCCATAGCTTTTCTACGTAAAGAACTCCACTCGCCATTCGTCTAGAACAGTGGCATTGTCTATGGTTACGAGATTTAACCATTTCAAGTAGGGTTGTTGGGTCAATATTTAGATAGGTTTTGGCTCAGTGATAGGGGAGAGAAATAGAATAATTTTTCTTCGGTCTATTGCGAAGTTTTCCTCTTTGAAATGCCCTATTTCTTGTTTCGATAGCAGCAGAAAATCCTAAACTTTGTGGCAAGAGGAGTTCTTTGTATAGACAGACAATAGACTTGCCTAATGTTTTGAAAAACCTATCTAATTACACTAAACTTGAACCCCTTTCTCACACCCTGGTGTTTAGGGAGCAGATTAAGATCTAATTTTCCCGATTACCGGAAAAAAATTTTAAAAAGCGGCGACGAAAGTTTCATAAGGCTGTTATAAATTTTAAGGGTTTTAATTTCACTTTAAATTTAGGAATTAAGCTAATCATTTTTACCATATAGGATATATTTCCTTTAATTACAAATATATTTTGGTTGAGAGGAATTAGTTTAAACAATTACTGCCAGTTTTTCCTCTTTTCCGTCTTACTTTTAGCCCTGAACTAAACTGCCAATAAATCTCGATGCAATTGAGAGATTATATCGAAGGAGTGGAGTGTCCTCTACTTCAGGAGAGATATCAAAAGTGAAATATTTTAACTGAATTATTTGTCTTCTGATTTTATGCATCTGATTTTGAATTATTTTAAATTATTTCAACTTTTCATTAAAAATGACACAGTTAAACATGTTTAAGTTTAAAAAATACAGGTTATTAGAAGTGGGCACAACGTCTTTTTTTTTTTTTTTTTTTTTTTTTAAAAAAGAAGAAAAAAAAAGTGGTAGCCCATCAAGTATTAATCTTCTTGAGTGACACATTATATATTCTTCTTACACGTAAGTGACACAATCTTTATTCTTTCAATTCTTTCACTATATATTTACTTAACGCAAAGACAAGCATGAATCCATGTAGTACATAAACAAACTAATTATTCATCAAAGTTGCCAGGTACACAAAACAAAAATATATCATGGTTTGAGTAAAATACATAAACAAATAGTAAATCTCAGTTTAGTAAAAGACGAATATGAGCTAGAATTATATTTCAACTAATTCGATGTACAATACGGCTCTGTATTTAGTTAATATCTCTTAAATTAATATTCTAACTTATGTGGAGAAACTTAGCTCAACTTTAACACGCCATTTTGCTTATAAACGATCAGCTCACCCTGACGTAGCAGGTCAAATGTGGGGGTAAGATCTTCTGACCATGATCTTCTTTTTCTAACTCGAAGTGCAAGTGTGATATTTTTTATCAAATTTTAAGTGGAACACAATATTTTCACTACCGAGATCCGTTAATTATTTCAAAGATTATATTTAGTTCTAAAACTAAGAATTATGCTGCTGAAAAAGTTGCTGCATAGTTGAAGGATCAAGATCAGAATTACATTGGTACTGATAGATCGGTTGGTGCTGATTTCGGTGGCAGGTGCTGAGATATTCAGTATAATTAGAATTATGTTGTCGTTAAAATTTAAACATTCTACCAAGGTCTATCTGAAACGAAAATAGACTACAACATACCTTCGAACACTGGGGTTTCTACGGAAATTCGTTCCCCCCCCCTCCAGAAATGGTAAATTATAAAAAAGAAAAAATTGAATTTTTCAAACATTTTTAGTTAAAGGACATTTTATCTTTAGCCAGTATAGCCTTTTATCTGTGTATTTAGATTTTTTATACTTAATGGTATTCTAACCCTTTTAATATTGATATATTATAATGCTAATGTACTACCTTTGCTATCAATAGGAAAAACATTTTTTGAAACTACTGAAATTCCGCAGTTGGTGAAGCGTATGCTAGCACGATGTACTAATTATTTAACTGGTTGCTTATAATTCTAAAACTGAGAATTTCATTGTAGCTGAATTTTAAATTTGAACAAGAAGTGGTAGCTAATTCTCGTTGTTAAAATAAACAAATATTGACAATCACTTTTTAATTTTTGATGCGATGCTTCATTCTCTAATAATAAGTGACCTGAAAATAAAATTGGGATTTCAATCACTGAAACCAAGCATTCGGAATATTTTTTTAAAATTACGCGTTATTAATTTCTGGTTAATTAAGCACATGTTTGAGAATTACTACTACTAAAATTGTATATTTTTGTTATTTTTTGTGACAGTCAATGTTCGATAGTTGAAAATTAACCCTTAACAGTAGTATTTAAGTTAATACGAACTTTCACACTTGTCCGAATTCATTTATTTTGTTGGATGAACTTAATATGGATGATAACTAATTCTTTCCGAAGAACGGCATTAAATTTAAACGATTTTTTAAAAAGATTATTTTAAGTTTTATAATCCTACAGATCCATACTCCTAATCCTACATATTTCAGTTAATAGAATTTTTATTTTATTTTATAACCGTCATTGAACAGCCGACCCAATTTTTATGGGTTTACGACTACCAATGTTCAACTCTGTAGACTTGAAATTTTGAACCCAATCCAGAAGACAGGGGAATTCCTGGATCGAGTATTGGGAGAAATTGGCCTTCGTGGAGGACTTTTTGATGGAGCTGACCCACATTTGCGTTACATGGAGAGGAAGACCACGAGAACCTCCCACGGTTAGCCTGACGACAAGGGGACTCTAATCCATGATTCGAAAACCACTGAGGATATATCACGCCAGCATTGTGGTCGGTGCAAGCCGGATGCGGAATTCGTATCGACAGGGATTCGAACCCGGTTCGCCGCATTGGAAGGCGAACGCTCTATCCCTTGAGCCATTGCGGCGCAGTTAATAGTATTTGTCAGGACTAATAAGAATAACATTTAGAGAGGCTGACAAAAAAAAAAAAAAAAAAATTATGAATTAATTAAACATGCAACGCCAATATCAAAAAACGTCGCGCATGATTTTTAATTTTTATGTTAATTTAAAAAAAAAAAAAAAACGGAACGAAACTGGCTTTTTTTTCTTGGTAAGAGGTTGGAAATTGTTTTGTATGTTCTTAAAATACGGTTTAAGAAACGAATATGTTTCTTTAATTGTCTTTTTTTAGTTTCCAATGGCACGAATTCAAAATTTTATTTAAATTATTAATGCTTCTATTAATTTATTACTTAATTATCGTCTAATACTATACCCAGACCGCTAACTCGGTTGATTTCCTGATAATATCGTCTAATACTATATGTTTTTTTTTTTTTTTTTTTTTTTTTTTTTTTTAGATGTTTGATAGCTGAGAGTCTTGTCTGAGAATCGATAAAACGACCGCAAACAATTAAATAATAAAAAATATATAAATATAAAAAATAAAAAAACATTTTTTCCCCTTTGCATTACATGGAGAGGAAGACCACGAGAACCTCCCACGGTTCCCCACATTTAACCCTTTGCATTACATGGAGAGGAAGACCACGAGAACCTCCCACGGTTCCCCACATTTAACCCTTTGCACTAAGCTTTTCCTCTAATGGATATCTAAAGTCTTCAATCTAAAAGTTAAATTTTTTTTTTACTTAATATTTAGTAGCTATAGTGCTTTATGTTTATCAGTTATAATATAAAAATTTAGTATTATGTGCTATAAAAGATTTAGTGCTCCCAATAGTTTAAATAGCATTTTAAAGTACTCGGTGTGGTACTCGGCTAAAGGTAAAGACTAAAATCATATCGCCGAAGCAACGATCCATGTTTTTTTTTAATCAAAATTTTTAAAAAAATGATAGTCAAATTAAGTTTAAAGGTAACAAAATATATACGTTTTAACTATCTTCTTTTTTTTTAATTTTATTTAAACTACACAATTGTTATTTCTAGAAATATATAAGGCTGAGAATATGACGGAAAAGTGAAAAACACTGTTAGTATAGTCATTCATTTTTATCTGTAAAGCTCCCACTATTCTTAAATCCTGATATAAAAGTTCTGTAAGATCCCGAAGTTTAATAAATTCTATGTGGCTGGGTAATTCCTAAATTTTACCCCGAATGCTTGGTAAAAAGCCGAAGTGGAATCATATTAAAGTAAGCTGACCAGCGTCTTCAGAAAAATAAATTGTAGCAAAACATTCGAAAACTCACCTTTTTACTTTTTCAATAATTAAAAGAAAATCTTTTCTGCAGGGGTTTCCAACTTACATGAGGCCGGTGGCCACAATTAAAAACACAAATCAAATGGCAGGCCGCAACTTTATCAAGATTTTATGTAGGACTCTTTTATGTTTGAAGGGAAATTAAATATTACTGTGAGATTTTTACCAAGTTGTACAAAACAAAAGTATTGAACTTCTTCTTCTTCAGCACGACAGCCCCTTACAGGCCTTGGCTGCCTCACCCACACGTAGCCTCCAACGCCTCCTGTCCATGGCGACTTTTTTTCCAGTTGTTAATCTTTAACACTTATAGATCTTTAGCAGTGTTATCCAGCCATCTAGTTGGAGGTCTTCCTCTAGTCCGAGATCCCGAAGCGTTTTTAAAGGTGGCGATTCGGACCGCATTATTTTCTGGACCTCTCCAGATATGGCCAAGCCATCTTAATCTATTGCTTCGGATGACCTGTACTATCTGTGGCTGTCCATAGAGTCTATATAATTCAAAGTTTTATCTGATAAAGTATTGAACTACAAATTAAAATAAGAAGTCGATTTTTAAAAATATTTAATTGCATATTAAAAAATTCGGGCAACAATTACTTTCATGTGCACCCATATATTAAACAATTAATGTGCAACAGGTATCTAATTGTTAAGATATAAAACTTTAAAAAGGTTGATATTAAAACTTACATAGTGGCAAACAAAATGTTCAATGACAAAATTGAGGTTTGTCTGCTGCAACCACCAGAGAATAGATATTTACATTTTAAATTAAAAATTTACAAATGTGTGTGTAAATATTTTCGTCCAAAATGAGTGGATTCAAAAAATTAAATCGGAGAATTTCTTCGAGAAAATTTCTGATACACACATGCTAAATTATATTCACAAAATACAAAAAAAAAAAAAAAAAAAAAAAAAAAAAAAAAAAATCAAATAAAAAAGAGCAACATGCACGATTATTTTTGTATTTGAAAAAATATTTTCTTTGATGCAAAACCTGAGAAATATATATATATTTTTTGCACTGTTGGTATGTTAAATTTCACAGAAACGAAGAAATTAGGTTTTTATTAACGAGAAAAGTATTTTAAACACATACAGATTTTTTACGAAAATTGTCTCCCAAAAAATGACAACTAATATATTTTAGTTCGCGGGCCACAGAAAAAGGCTTCGCGGGCCGCCAGTTGGAAACCACTGTGTTAGAGAATCTTGGCGAGCGATTTTCGTTTACAGAATATTAAATTGGAAAGTGAAAGTAGTGAATTTTCAAATATCCGTATAGAAATTTAACTACCAGTTTCTTAGTCTTTTGATGACGTTGATCAGCTTATATTAAAGTATATTTTGGAATTTTACCGACCCACTTTGGTAAAAGCTGAGTTTTGCCGGTAATACCTAAGATTTCCTAGACTTCGGGGTTTTTTACCGTAACAAATTCTAAGTTTTAACGGTAAAACCTAGGATTTACCAAAGTGGCTTTGTAACTGCTAAGTTTTCCGCCAAGGCTTGATAAAAGGCCGAAATGGAATCATATTAAAATATATTTCTTTTTTTTTGCCAAGCAACTTTGGTAAAACATGAGATTTACCAGACTTTTAGTTTTCACTGTAGCATATATTTATGTTATAATTGTAAACACAAATTTTAGAATTTTGGTAGTCATAGATGTCTTAATCTTCCCGAAAATAATCTATAATGAAATGATTTTCTTTTCCTTTTTTCCTCTTTTTCATCTTGATACATATAAACTTTCAGGCCCGGAACTAATTACATTATTATTAATATGTTTGGTATCGTGTTTCACCCAAAATTCGATGAAAAATATGATTTTTATCCATCTTTTTATTTTAAATAAGCAGCTGCGGTCACTGCACTAGAGCCAATAGAACTGTTATTTTCTGTAAACGCAAATTGCGTAAGCCAGCATGCGCACAATAACATGTAGATATACTTTTACGTCATAACATTTACTTCCGACGCTGCTTTTTTACCTAAACAATAAACAGTGTTCCACAATATAAAATCATCACTACAGGGTTGCCACGGGCGACTAAAAATGCAAAAAGTGGTCATTAATAATTTTCAAAACTTTATTAAAATAGAGTAAAATTAGTAACTTTTTATAGCATATTTTTTTTTTTTTAGTTTACTATTGAAAATGAGTTCAAAGAATGCTTTTGCTTTAAATATTAATAATTTGAAATGTAAGTCCCAGTGGTAGTTACGATCGACAAATTAAAGATTGACCAATAGAGTTTCTGCCACTTTTTACCCTTTTAATCGCCTATAGCATCCCTGTCGCTATGATTTTTTCTTAATGTTTTTAAGTTAATTATACAAATAAATTTAGGAAACATTTTTATTTATATAATTTACATGCTTAATTTATTATTTAAAAAAAAAAAAAACAAAGAGATGAGACTACGAATAATAATTTTGAATGTAAATCGAATTAAATTGTGAAAAAAAGTAAATTATATTGACAGAACAATATAGCCTCACCTGTTTTTTTCTTTTCTTTTCTTTTTTTTTTTTTTTCCTTTAATAATAAATTTTCTTAAACTGTAATATTTAGAGCAGTTTAGTATATGTTTAAGGAAAATAACGTCTATAAAATTTTAAAAAAAATTAAAATTGACCTTTTTTAAGGCATAAATGAGAATTCTGTATACAAACTAACGCTTTCAAATAGCGATCAATGTTTATTTGCCCAAATGGTGTCGTAATCCTCGATATCATGTAACCGAATGTATCGTGATTCACGCTACAAATAAGCATTGGATAGTTTTTTTTATTGATTCTTGAGTTGTAAAAGAAATTCACTGAGAAAGGAAATGTATCTGAATGTGATTTTTACTGGATGTTACTTCATTTGAGATGTTAAAAAGACTGACACGTGCCTGAAAAAATGTATCCAATTAGTCGTTAAAGTAAGAAGAATTCATCAAAACGAAATCTAGTAATTTTAGTTTGTAACTTTTTTTTATTCAATATACATCGATACTATCTTCTAATAAAAGAAAAGAAATACAAAATTGATAGTTTCAGCGCTAATGACCCTTATTAATATAAATTACAACAATAGTCCTAATACATTTTAAGCAGTAATTTCGTGTAAGGAAATATAATGGTTTGGGTTGCTTTCAGGAAAGAAAAAAAAAAAAAACTTTTTAACTCAAAAAGCATTATTTTGAAGATATTTGGAATAATTTTAACAAATCCTAAAAAAAATAATTATTTTTTAGAAGATATTTTTAAAAATCCCCTTCACTCTAATTAAGTAATAACAATGCATTAAAACACAAAACAATCTGCTTCAAAAACTAATGATATAAAAGCTAAAGCTTATAAAAGTATTTTCTTTTTCTTTATACTAAAATTTGCTTACAAGTCACTAAAAAGTACCACCCTAATGTCAAAACTTACAAGATGAATATAAAAAGGGCCGTTCACGCACCCAAATAAATGTTGATGATAATGTCTTAATCTTTAAGCTTTATAGAAAATGTTTTGGGTTCATGTTATACCTATATAGAAAATTACACTTGTTAAGCTATATAGAAAAAGCTATATAGAAAATGTTTAGGACCCCGATATTATTTGGGGAAATGTTTCATTCATCGAATATTTTAGCAAAATCCTCATTTCAAATCTATTTAAGAAGCTTGAGACCCATACAGGAAAAAAAACAAAATTTATTTTGACAATTGTATGTAAATATGCATTTAGTCCGAATTAGGGGAAAGCGGTTCGAGTCAAAACTTCACATCTCTTAAAAAATTAAAATAAACAAAATTATTTTTTGTGAGGCCAGAATTTCTTGGCAGAAACTTTTAACATTTTATTTTTCCTTCTTTATTTTTGTCATAAATATTAGTAAGAAAGAAACTAATAACGTTCTAGTGGATAACAGTATTTTTTATTACTTCTGTTTAATTGCAATACTTTGTTTATTATTATACACTGATATTCATTATCAAATCATATCGACTTTTTCTAGAACTACTTGACAGATTTTAATCAATGTAATTTTGTATCAACAAAGGTTGACAGTTAAAGATATACCATCTTTATAATGTGATTTCATATTGAAAATTAGAGCGGTTTGAAGTTTCTGTGGCAATTTTTTTTGCACTTGCTCCAGGCACTATTTCCTGGCTCTAGACTGTTTTCGACGATAGATTTTAAGTTCTAATTGCTCTCTCCAGACCCTCTCGGACTTTCACTTTTCAGAAAGTCATCGACCAGATAATCTTTCTGTGGTAACGCGATGCCATCCAATAAAATGAAATCAGGATTAACTACGCCCTTAAGTAACCGTAGGGGTCTAAGATTGTGTCCCAAAATCCGAACTCGGCTAAGTGTCTTTCTCAAGACATGGAGAGGTGAGAAGCAATTCAACAAAAAAGCCTTCTTAGAACACCAAACCTCCGCATTCAAAAAGGTCGCTTTCTCTCGTGTTGGAGGTGAAAAGATCTGGTTCTTTGTTCTCAAGTAAACCCGTTTACTTCTCTGGAATATCAAAGAAATAGACCAATTATGACAGCGGAGGTTTGATCATTTGGGCAGGATTTTTTTGTACGGCCCGCATACTCCTTCATGCCTTCGAGAGGCACTTTGACTAGTATGAGGTATGTCTTTGAATCCTGTGCTCGGAAGTGCAGTTGACCGCAATTTCACTTTAATGGACGACAATAGGTGACCACAGAGAACTCAACGGATTGCCGATTTTCTGATAGATGAAATTGAGGGCTGGCGCTAAGGACTTCAAATTATTAACTCGTAAATTAGTCGATGATCAAAAGTATAAAAGTATTAGCCAAATTTCAAAATTCTTTGCCAAAGGAAAATCTTAAAAAATTTTTATGACTGATTTTTTCCCCACAGTAAACTTCGAATTAAAATAAAAATTTGCTAATAATTGAATTATTTTATAAAAGGCAAATTCAAATTAAGAGTAATTTTGCTGTTGGGGAGCAGTAAATGAGCAATGAATGGGAGAGAGGATGGAAATTGTAGATGTTTTATCGTCTTTTGAGGAAAAGAAATAATAATAGGTTGGGGTTAATTTTTGATAACTTCTTAAGACTAGAGCAGTAATATAAGGATAAACCTGAAGCAACATTATGTTACCGTCACAATATTGTATACGTTTATGTTAAGGAAAACATATTTTTTGCTAAAATAGTTGAATAATAATATGTATCTTGCTACCACTTAATCTATTTTATTGAAGCAAACTTTGGCACGTGATATCGCATGATTCGGCAACGAACTTGGTGATTTGTATTTTACCATAGTTTCTCTCATGCTCACATAATCTTTCTTGTTGCTTGCATTATATGGATTTAATTTAATTCTAATTGGTTATGGGATGCAACTAATGAAAATTACGGAAATCAAATAAAAAATACATGATTTGTGTAGAAAAATTCCCTTTTTTTTTCAGATCGAGAAGAATTAATATTTTTCTTTTCGGTAGAAAAAATCATTCACCAATGGATAGTTGACTGAATGTAAACAATAACAAGATTCCTGAAACCGGAAGAAATTTAGAAAACTTCCGGTGTATCCCTCCTCTTATGTTATGCATACGAGGTGATGTGTGAACAAGGCTTAATATTCTAAAACGTTTTATTATTGTGATTTGTGTATAAATTTACCATGCGTAAGAGTTTTCTGTAACTTATAAATTCTGACTGATTGTGAACACAAAACAAATTTTTAAGGAAATTAATATCACAACATAAATAAAGTGTAAGGTTTGCAGTGTTTTGAGTGTTATCCCTTAATTTGCTACATTTGTGTAAAATATCACCTTTTGTTATTTTTTTGGGTGACATCTTGCAAGACATATCATGCTTGCAACTTCTTCCAAATTCATTTGTTGTTTATTTCATTGAAATTTAAATTTTAAAAAAAACGTGTTATATTGTAAGCACTACAAGTGTAATTAATAATATTGGTTGGCGCGCTTTTAAGTAGAAACCGGGAAGTCTTATGATGAATTTTAGTCCTTCTGTTTCAAGCGCCCTCTGTGCATCTTAGCTTTACACGGCCCACCTAATATGGTGACCCTGAAAGAGTGACCAACAAATCTGCCCTTCAAGTGCCTGTATGACCTAGGTCATTATCCAGGTGGGCATTGGAAAAAAAAAAAAAAAAAAACTTTCTAGAACTAAAGAACAACATCGCTGAACGAGTAGAAAAAATTGTCCAAGAAACTTATTACGTTGTGAGGTTTGTATGAGGGGCCATAAATCAGTTATTTACAATTTTATTTAATTTGATTAGATTCTGTAATCATTGTTTCATACCATATAATTATTGTTTCATACATACCTTCCACCGACTCCGAGGGGCGTTGCACAAAATCATGCGAGTGTAACCGCTGAATGGTTATTTATATTATATCATTCTATGTTCATAGTAAATTATATTAAAATCTGCCCACGTAGCTATTGAGATTTTTCAACTAAACCTGAAATTTCCCTTAATTTTAAACCGCAATATATTAGGGGGCCCGGAAAGTAATGTCGTTTCGCTGCATTTGATTTTTGCATTTGATATTCACCTTTTTTAGCAACAGCCTTTCAATATCGGATTGAAAATGAATCGAAGAAAAAAAATTAATTGGTTTTTAAGACTAACGGATATTTAATGCACCGAAACGACATTACTTTCCGGTCCCTCTAATATTTTGATTTTTTTAAAAGTTTTATGGTGATATTTTTGTTGCTGTAGGATTTTTGTTGTTGCGTAAATCCGAATCAATTATTGTTAACTGCAAATGATGAATAAAACTATTTACAACATGTATTCATATTAAATTGTTTATGATAGTAATTTAGATAAATATTCAGTATGGTTGTTTGTACTTACAGTTCTAAATAAAAATTAATCTCTAATTTGTGTCAACGAGTAAAAATAATAAATTCTCTATTTCGAAACGATTTGGATTGTGATCTTTGATAAGAAAGGAATGTTATCCCTTATCTATTTTCAAAAATTGACATTTTAAGTTAAATGTCTTGTTTTAAGAGTGCGCAAATTAAATAGCTTTTTATTATTTTTCTTTATCTGTGGTTATACTATATATGATTTACGTCTCTTTCACACTTAACAATTCGATATGTTATCAAAATGCGTACCAGTTATAAGCTTGCGTTTATAATAGTTTTTTTTCACTTAAGTAATACTTTTAAATTTTTAGTTTAAAAATATTAAAATGAAACAATAAAGTTTTTTTGCTAATGGTAAATTGAGGTTAATACTTTTTATGAGGCTGTAAAGCCAAAAATATTTTCATTTCATTTTATTTAATCACCGTCTTTGAAATACCGGTCCATAGGTCATTAACTTCCATAACCTTCTAGTTTTGTACTCGATTTAGAAGATAAAAATACTGATAAAAACTTGCCTTCCAAGAGTAACCGTTTCATATTAATAAGTCACGATAACTAAAACCTCAGGTGGTTAGACAAACGGATCTTTGATTTTTGCCCATCTAGCTGCAGAATAATTTATTATAATCAACTTGATTTTAAAATAAAATTTTATAATGTTTACATTTGAAAACAGAATTATCGTCGTTAGAAACCAAAATTTCATTCTCTTTAAGATAAATTTGAAATTTTTTAAGAAAAATAATTTATTTTTGTTTGGCCTAACAAAACAATATTCTGTATTTGTTGAGCAATGGACCATTTAATGTTTCCCAGGGATGATGTAGAAAACATTTTTTGATTTTCTACAGCCGTTTAGTAATTTATTACAATCAGCTTGTTTTGAAAATAAAACCCTATAATGCTTATATAAAAATACAGAATTAAGTTATTCAAAATGTTATTCTCTTTAAGATAAAGTACCGATTGTTTAAGAAAATACTTCATTTTCGTTAGGCCTAACAAAATTAAAAAAAGTGTGCGTGTTGTACCTTAGACTTCTTTGTATCTTCTTGTACCTTAGCAGGAACAATATGCGAAACAGGTTCTGCTAGCAGAAATAAACTGAATTCCCTGTGAACTATGCTACCTACAATATGTAAAATTTTTTGTTTTTAGTACAATTATAAAATTTTGATGTATTCCACTAAAATATTCATTTATATTACGTTTGAAATTTTAGATTTATTTCAGCTTATGCATAAGTTACGTAAGGAATAACTTTTAATTGCACGGATATCCAAATTTAATCGTTTAACAAGTTTAAGGGAAAATAATTCAAAATAAGCGTCGTCCAAGTAGTAACATCCAATAGTCCAAGGTACAAAATGTGGTGATGCAAATCCCGTTCAATAAGGTTACATTTCCTGAAATATAAATTTCCGGAAATGTACAATAGGGTTCTATTTCCAGAAATGTAACCTTATTGAACAGGAAATAAATTTTCTATGGTAGTTCAAAGTGTGTATAAATTTTTTGTGGCACCCTGTATATATTAGGGCAATGTAATAAAAATTTTATATAATGTATACAAATACAAATCTATTTGTGTTTGAAATCATATGTTTTAAAAACTGAAGTGATTTTTTACAAAATAAAATATTTAGTTATCTTAATAGAAAATACCGTATAGTTTAAAAGTAATTACTCTGTATTCGGAATGTTTTTTTTTATTTTTAAAAAATTACTTTGTCTATTACTTTGTATGATCGTGAATAGTAAAAAAATTTCATTCGAGAAAATAATTTAGTGTCTAGATTCGTTCGTGTGATTTACCAGTTTAGTTTCATATAATTAAATTAACGATAAATCTCTATTTTGCTGATAACATGCTTTCATTTTATTAAATTTTAATAAAAAAAAAAGATTTCATTAACATCAACTTATTTTGTTGAAATTGTTACAATCGTTACTACTAAAAGGAATGTCACTAGCTTTCCATGAAGCGAAGTAACGACTCGTGATACAAAATTAAATGCGAAATTTTGGTCTGATGCGGATTTGAAAAATATGTTCTCTTTGTTCGCGTTGATTTTCGGAATTTAAAATCGTCTGATTTCCATTGGAAGAATGAAAAAAGAGGATCTAATAAATATTTACGAGAACTAAATCCGATTAAATTATTCTTTTCTTGAATCTACTGATTTATT
The DNA here is from genome assembly GCA_949128135.1 of Parasteatoda lunata. Taxonomy (NCBI): domain Eukaryota; kingdom Metazoa; phylum Arthropoda; class Arachnida; order Araneae; family Theridiidae; genus Parasteatoda; species Parasteatoda lunata. The sequence continues at coordinate 24,797,485 of OX421972.1, forward strand.
TATAAAGAGGGAATTTAAAACGATTTGTTGTGAACTGAACGCTGTTTCGTTTACAATACACCGGTATTTGAATGATGCACAATATGTCGTAACGTTATCATTTTTCGTGACTAGTGTAATCGTAATCGCAACACCTGTTTCTAACCTTCGTCCGTGGAACTTTTTTTCCACATTAAAATTTCTCTTTTTCCTCTTAACTATCGTCTGAAAGAAATTGCGCTTCTACAAAAAATAATAACCAGCCGTAAAATTCAAAAGAATTCAGCGAGAAAAAGCGAAGGTAAGCTGTTGACTTGTTTATTGTTTTCATTTCATTATTGTTTTTGTTATTTGCGTTATGTGAGGGGGAAAGAGCATATATGTGAAACTTTTATGTATGTTTGAAGTCTTTAAAATCTTTACACTCGATTTCCTTAAATGTTGTAACTTTTAAATACAATAATGCAGTTAACTGCTATTATAATGGACTATTTAAAGAACAGTCCATTATACAATATATTGCTAAATCTAATATATTGTACATTATTAGCCTAATATTTTTCTTTCTCTAAAATATTATGTTTTTTTTGTGAACAATATACAAACCTTCGTTATTTTTTAAAATTTTGATTAAAGATTTTTTAAAGTGTTGAGACTTTTATGAGCACAGCAGGGTTTGTTGATTTAAATCAGCTTGATTTAAATCACGATTTAAATCATGATTTAAATCAAATGATTTTTTTAAAAAATCATTGATTTAAATCAACTGATTTTCTTTTTACATATATATTGATTTTAAAAGTTAAAAAACAGTGTTTCAAATAATTGATACTTTTATTATTTTCTTTTCTTAGTTTAAAATTTATTTTAAATAAATTGCTGAATTAATTAATTTTAGTTAACGAAATTATTTTCTTCCTTGGTGCGTGCTAAATTCCAACACATTTGAAATGACATTTTTCAAAATCTTTTGATTCTTGGGATTGAAAGTACAGATTAAAGTACACATTTAATGCTGTCTTAATATAGATTAGCATAGCTGTAATATAGATTAGCATAGTAGAAAATAATTATTAACATGATTTTTATTTTTTTTTTTAGAAAAAAGCAAATATTGTTATTTAAAATTCTACCTTTTGATTGAAAAAGCATGGAATTAAAATCTTCATTATATTTTATTGGTGGAAAATGTATATTTGTAAAGCTTGAGGTTATATTAAAAAGAAATTACCCTAATATGCCAAAAAAATAGAAGGAAAAAAGGCTGATGAATTCAGATATTTTTTCCTGATATAGTGTCATTCTTCCCTTTCATAGTCTATTTGAAGCAATAGAGTTATTAACTGGTAACTGATATTTTTTTCTCATAATATGCTTACAGTATCTTTGACATCATATCTTTGACAGTATATTTCTATAAAGAAATTTTGTGAAAAAAATTCCAATGAGTACATAGATTTAAAAAAAAAAATTTTTTTTTTTAACTTATCTATTTTGATATAGGATTAGAAATTAATATAAAAATATATAGATTAAATATTTATTTATTTTTTGTTGAATGACTACATTTATATACACAATCTGTTACATTTATTTTGTCACATTAAAAATGAAGAGAAAAGAAATCACGATTTTAAATTAAGATAATGGTTTGCAAATTGAAACTTTGTTTTAATAGTTAAAGAACAGGGGTCTATCCAAGCCAAATTTACAATCGCTTAGCGGTACCTTCACAAAATACTTTTTCTTAAAATTTTATTTTTGTGTCTAGTAAGAAATGATAAATCCATATTTTTGTGTTGTTTTTTTAAAATAATTTTTAATTTTCACAAATTATGCCTAAATTTTCACAAAATAAGTAACTCTTAGAAAAGCCTAGACAGACTCCTAATTATTCTTTAAATTCTCTATTTCATCTAGTCTTTAAATTTCAATCATGCATTTGTTTCAAAATGGTTGCTATGCATTCAAAGCTATGTATTATAATGAAAAATTATTTTAGTAAGTTAGAGCTTCTAAAATATAGTTAAAGTTTTTTTAATCATAAGTTAAAGTTCTTACAATGTATTTGAATAAAAATGAAAAAAATCTGATTTAAATAAAAAAAATCCGATTTAAATCAAATCTGATTTTTTTGATTTTTTAAAAAAAAATCCGAACCCTGAATATAAGGTAGTTAACTGTTATTGCATAACACTAGGAATAGTCCAATGTACTATCTCTAAAGTGATTTAGTTAACTGTTATAAATTGACTATCGTCCATTTTGACTACAGTCCTTTTTACAATATAATGGTAAGTCTAATTTATTGTACACTGTTAACATAATATTATTTTCTTTCTAAAAATATAAAGTTTTCAGTGTATAGTATACAAATCTTCTTAATTCTTTAAAATGTTTATTCTATCTTTCTTAAAGTGTTACGGCTTATTAATATACTGATATAGTTTACTGTTATTATATTGTATTATATAATGAACAGTCTATTCTACAATTAAATGCAAATTCAAATATAATAAAAACTGCATAAGCAAATTTTCATGTAATTTTTTTTGTTGCAGATTTTGTTTTAAATTAAGATAGATAATAGGGTAATATTTTTTTAAAATAACGATAGACATTTTAAAATTTTGAAAAGCGAAAAAATCTTTGTTTGTCATGTTTAAGTGTTGTAACCTAATAAACAATGAGTAAATTATCTTAATTGGTTAAATGTGCGAAAACTATTAAAGATAAAACAAAATGTCCTTTTAAAAGGACATGATATGTAAATGGATTGTGGTATTAAGATAAGAGTTCAAAGACCTTTTTAGAAATACTTTAAATTGCGTTAATATTTTATATCAAAGACATTTCTATTATTGAAAAACACTTATTTTTAAAAGCTTTTTTCTATACTATTACTTACTTTAATTAGTTGTGAAAAAATACAAGTATTAAATTATTTTTGATTAATTCTGTTTATTTCGTAGTAATTTTTCTTTTTCTTGTTGTCTGAATCTGACTACAACCAAAAGGGCTCTGAACTTTATTACTTTAATCAACTGATTTGATAAAAATGATCTGTAAATGAAAATATCAGTAGGTGATTAGCGTCCTATAACAGAATATTTTATGATACTCATACAAGTCTGTATTAAGAGCAAATGTGGTCATTTTAAAACTTTATAAATATGTTACAGGAAGCAATATTTTTAATTTTAATTTATTATTAAAAATTAAAATAATATTATTTAAATGGTGGTAATTATTCAAAATTTAAGTAACTTTTTTTGAATGTTTGGTTGTGATATGCTAATGAGCGTCAAAATTTGTATTGTTTGTATCCATATAATTTCTAATTACACTGTAAATATTTTTTTATTGATCCTAAATAAATAATTATCACAAAAACAGGGCAGTCGTACGCTAGAATTTGAGAAAAAATCGTAAACCATCCCGAACTCGAAGTGTGAAAAATTACCGATTCGGAAAATAATTTTCATATGAGTTAGTAAAATAATTGTCATATGAGTTAATGCTATGTGAGTTATTTTTCATATGAGTTAGTAAAATAATTGTCATATGAGTTAATTCTATGTGAGTTATTTTTCATATGAGTTAGTAAAATAATTGTCGTGTATTCTTATTTATGAATTCCGAATATTCATTCCGAAATATTAATTTGAAAAAATACTAACATTGATTAATTATTTTTTCTTTTCATTTCGTAAAAGAATGTTTTATGAGCTTCCAAAATGTTCGTTTCTCCGTTTATGTTAGTTAGAAAATAAGTAATTAGAAAAATAACTATTCTGATTCATAACTGATTCCTCACAAAGTCATAATTTTTATGATTAGTATTGTGAGCAAGTTAATGTTGTGTAAAAAATGCTAACATTGATTCAATACTTGTTCTTTTCATTTCTTAAAAGTTTGTTTTATGACCTTCCAAAATATTCACTAGCTAAATTAGTGTTGTATAGAAAATAAAAATTTGGTTTCATAACTGAGTGCGAAAGTAATCATTTATTCAATCGATCCAAAGTAATAATTACTCTATTTAGTATTGTGAACAAGTTAATGTATGGGAAATCAAAATAAAAAATAATATTTTTAAAAACTACGTTTTTGAAGTGGAGAATAATAATTAGATAATTAAAATTTGAAAAACGAAAAACGTGGGGCGCATGAAATACATAACAGTAATGCTATATTAGTGTGTGTATGTGTGCATCTGACAATATGTATATCTGTAATTGTATCTGAATGTGAATGTGGAATATGTATGTATATATGCATGTGTAAGTATATGTGGATGTGTATGTGGCTGTACACGTGTATGAGTAAGAAAATGTGTATATGTATGTGTATATGTACTGTTATGTATTTCATGCGCGCCACGTTTTTCGTTTTTCAAATTTTTATTTTTTAATTATTATTCTCCACTACAAAAACGTGGTTGTTAAAAATATATATTTTTTATTTTGATTTTTTTTTTTTTGTACTCACATCCAAAGACAATCGCGAAAATATTAATTTTTCTTTAATTTTGTTTTATTTTGCATGTCTTCCTTCTCTTCATTTTAATGCATTGTCATTCAATTCTGAACTATTTGCCAAATTTGAAGTCTTTAGCTAGTCGGGAAGTTACTTTAAAATCGATCACAAAATTCCACCCGAACAGACATACACGAAGGCAAGTTAATATAAACTTTAAAAAAAATACATACACCGATTCATTGCTTGTTCTTTTCATTTCATAAAATTTTGTTTTGTAAGCATGCAAAATATTCCTTTCACCATTTAAGATTATTAGGAAGTTAATGTTGTATAAATAACTATTAACACTGATTCGTTACTTAATCTTTTCATTTGATATAAGTTTATTTTATGAGCTTCCAAAATGCTCAGTTCTCCATTTATGATTGTTAGACAATTAATGTTTAAAAAGATAACTATTCTGATTCATAACTGAATTCTCACTGAGTAATCATTTCTATAATGAGTATTGTGAGAAATTAAATGTTGTGTGAAAAAAAAATTAAGTAAAAAATACCAACACTGATTCTTTACTTGATCCTTTCATTTCTTAAATGTTTGTTTCACGAGACTCCAAAATATTCACTTCTGTTTAAGATAGCTAGAGAATTAGTGTTGTACAGCAAATATAAAAATTCGAATTCATAACTGAACCCGAAAGTAATCATTTATCCACTCAATCCAAAGTAATCATTTCTCTATTTAGTATTAGCAAGTAAATGTTGCATAAAAATATGCCAACGCTGATTCATTACTTATTCTTTTCATTTCATAAAATATTGTTTTATAATCTTCCAAATTATTCATTTCTCTATTTATAATTGCTAGCAAGTTAACTTGCTGGACCCAAACAGCAACTTAGTAACTTATTCGTGAATTGAAGGTGATCTTCAATTAACCATTGGCCTGGGCAGAGCATTATTCTCATTTACGCAGATGCTCTTGTAAGGTCAAATGCATTAGGAATAAGTCTTTTAGTGAGTGGTCGAAAATTCTAGAATAAAAGAATTTCATTTTCTGATCTTTTCACGTGCAATCAACTATGGGTGCCATTACCACGTGACTTGCAGTAGATGGCCCGTTTCCCTTCCTCCGCGATCGCAATTACGCAACCTATCGCGTAATTTGTTTTTTACCTCGCCCAAAAAAAATCAACCACGTGTCATAAACCGCGTAAATCAAAAAATGAGACACAAAAGGAATGTTTTGTTCTTTTTCCATACAAGTCGTCCGGCCTTGACAATGTTCCACTTTGGGGAAACAGGTCTTTGAGGCCATGGTCACTGTCGTACAGTTCTAAAGAAAAGGAAGTAATGATTTGTTTATTTGTAAGTCGATAGGGTTAAGGATTACAAAAAACAGGTAATTCTTGCGTAAAAAACAAGGTACACAATAAAATAAGCAAGCATTTAAAAAATTTCAATACGTTTATTTTGAAGTATCAGGTCGTCAGAAGTTAATGTGTTGGAGGATATGACAAGTTGTTATTGACAACTCTTACAGATTTGGCATTGGCTTGATATTAATACCGTTCTGTTTCTTTTGTTAAAAAGATTCATGTCTGTATGTCGTCTGTTTTAAAAAAAATCATTGTCAGCTGTAAAAAATAATAATTTTATTTTTAAAATTAATTTTGTTGTGAACGGAAAGGTTGAAATTCATGCTACTATGAAGTTAGAATTCTTATGTGGAACACTAGTAGCAAAATTTACGGAGTCAATGTGCAAGACTGTATAGTCTGCGATTTTAAAGTAGTTATATCAGAGATTTGTTGCAAAAATTTAGATTAATCTATGAAACTTAAATTTTATACAATCATACTTTAGCTTTGCCCAAAACGAGAAAAACATATGCTTTTTTCAAAGCATTAAAAAAAAAAAAAAAAAAACAGAAAAAGTTTAGCTGGATGATAATATTATTAAATTAATATCCTTTTAATTGAAGAAATTAACGGAATTTGTAATTTGTGGAACTCTGATTTGTGCCCATTTAAAGTTCCTTCAAATGGAATTCATTACTATATCAACACAGATATTTTGCAGACAAATAAAACTAATACCAGAAAAATAAACATTGTATTTTTTAAGAAATAATTTTTATTTTTATTTTTTTAAGAGCAATTCCTTATTTTTCTTAAATAAAGATGGGAAAATATTTTCTTTAAGCTTTCATCTTTAATTTTTACTTGTTTTCGACCATTTTCTTTATAAATTGAGGTGAACAACAATCTGCAGATATTGTAATAATTTCCAGCGTCTGCTGCCGTGTGGAGAGTTTCTACTGCCGGGAAACCTCGTAGGCTGTTCGAAACGGGCTTGAGTGTTAACTGAACTGCTGGACGAAGGTTGAATCATTAAAATACACACAAAAGCTGAATGTTTATATTGAGAAAAAAGCAGATGCTGAGTAATTGGTACCTAGCGCAGGAGTGATTTATTATGATTTTACGAAGTTTGACTCATTGTTCACAGTAGAAATATATTGCAAGCTATTGGACGAAACGATGCAAAAACTTTAAGAAAAAAAATTTAAAAAAATAGCACTGATTAGTCAATAGATCGACTCTTATCTTATTGCATGACAATGCTAGTCAGCAAACTGCACAAATGACGGTGGCATAACTAGGAGAACTGAAATGCCACTCCCTACCCCTTATTCCTCAATTAGGAAAAAAAAAATTTTTTAAAAAGAAAAACAATTTACTCTCGAAAAAGCTGTAAAACTGACCTTCCAGGAATTTTCTGACCCTCGTCCACCAGGGTTTAATCCCACCAGCCTGCAAAAGCTGCTACTTAAATGACAAAAGTGTACAAGCCATATAATTGCATATATAAGCCATACAATTGATGATTAAAATTGTTCCTCTTTCTATAATATATCATCAACTTTGCCTTTTTTTCTACTAATTTCATTCCTGAAGATCTAACACTTTTATGTTGATAAACATAATTAACACCGAAAAATGAACCAATAAATAAACATAAAAGGTTACTCATTTTACGATAGTTCTTTCTTTGTTTCATTTAATGTGATATAGAGCAATTTTTAAGAAAACATTCTATGGGAGAAAGTATTTCTCTATATAGTTTTTAAAATCGGCTGACTTCTAAAATTAGTGTCGTTTGTGCCCATGCAAAATTTGTACGGATACACATTTGGGCAAAATTACTAGAGCCAAAAACGGTTAAAAGTCTGTGTATAAATATTTTTCATGAAAGTTCTATATGCGATATGGGACATTTTTCTTAAAACATAAGAGGCTGGAAAGTAGGGTATGAAAATTATAAATTAAGTTAGAAATAATTAAGATGAAAGGGAGGAAAAATAAAACACTTTTCATTTAAGTTTTAAAATTACATTTTCTGTACCACAATAAATTGTTTGAAGAACTGAGGCGAAAATTAATATTTGTTTTTGCCCTGATCTCCTCTACACATTTATCGGAAGGCACCGAAGTTGTAAGGGTCACCACTGAAAAAAAGAATAATTTCGATTCTTTTTTCTTCTTCTTTTTTTTTAAATAAAAGCAAACTATATTATAAGTGACGCATGTTTGAGAATAATTATGCTTTCTTACAATAAATTTAAGTTTGAGAATAGTTATGCTTTCTCACTATAAATTTAAGTTTCAGAATAATTATGCTTTCTCACTATAAATTTAAGTTTGAGAATAGTTATGCTTTCTCACTATAAATTTAAGTTTGAGAATAGTTATGCTTTCTCACTATAAGTTTAAGTTTGAGAATAGTTATACTTTCTCATTATAAATTTCAAACATTTTTTTATGAATTTTATTACATAGAAACTCTTTTTTTTTTTTTTTTTTGGCAATAAATACTACAAAAATACAGTTTACAAGTAATGCAAACGATGATTTTAGCTTTTTTTTTTCAGTTACATGCTGAAATATTTCTTTGGCATTAGTCCTTTAATATTTTTAACGTAAGTTTCAGCGGTATTAAGATTTAATTATGAAAAGTTATTTTTTATGATTTCTACATCTAATATAATTTTGGTTAAGAATATTACTAAAATAAATTAAAAAAGTTCCTAGGTATTACCTAAAACTTTTTATGTTCCAAGTAGGATCTTGTACTGCTGGAACAAGAAGTTCGAAGCAGAACCTCTACTTTAAAGATTTATCATTTGAAATAACTAAAAAAATATTTAATTTAGAACAAGAAATTATTTTTTCCGAATACATTTTAATATTTTCCATTCTATAACTTTTAGTCAGTATTTTAGCGCTTGCGCAGATTTATCCGCATTGTGACCGTAAGTTTCTTCAAAACCTTGATGCATAAAATGAAAATGGCAACATTGTATGAAAAATAAAAGAACGTGCGCTTATTGTTTTGCTTTGACAGAACTTATGCGAATTATATTTCTTTTATGCACATCAATTTATCATACAGTCAAAAACACGGAATTAAAAAGAATGTATTTTCATTATTTCAAAACATAATTTTTCCTCACTCACTCACAGCTTTTAGTTAATGCTTACCTTTTCATATTCAGAAAAAAAAATATCTACCTGTAATGACAACAGCATTAAGTAACAAAGGACGGTATGGCCTTTGAGTCATTCAAAAAAACCTTTGGTAACTCAACCATGATTATATAAACATCATTGTTGGTACTAGTAATTATTTGTTTTGTATAATAATTTTTTAAGCCACTTAGCTCTGAGCTATCGCCAGTATTTTTTACTATTAAAATGTTTTAAGCATTTGAAATTTTTTTTTAAATACTATAATTTTTTTGTAAATCACGAAAATAATTTTATAATTTTTACTAGTATAATAATAAAATGTAATAATAGTAAAATAATAGTGATAATAATACTGATAATATGAAAATAATAATAATAATATGATAATATAATAATAATAACACAAATTAAAACAAATATAATAGTTTGAAACGTCGGTGTTTAGGCGGTCGTGGATTTTTATACAACATATAAATGGGGATAATGTTTGGTAAATTAAATACAAAATTTGAGATTTAACTTATAAAGATTTTAGTCCAATTAAAATAATTATATTTATTACTTATAATAAGAGTTCGTAATAACTGTGAAGAACTAGGACTGTTTCACCGTTATTTTTTAAAAAAAAAAGAAAAAAAATTCAGCGCAGTTTTCTTCCATTAAAAATTCTATAAAAATAGTGATGGGATTTTACGCAACTTGCATAATAATGATATAAAATCATTTTTTGCCAAAATAATGTTTAATACATTTATATAAAAAAAAAAATTTAAAAATATTAATACGGCGTTTATGCAAAAAAAAAAAATTTCAATAAATAAAAAAAATAAAAAATAATAATTAAAAAAATAATAATAATAAATACAATATTAAAAATAAATCATGCCTTAGCTTATTTTTATTTACATTAAAATAAAATATCGTAAGTTTCTTTTTAAGAATATGGTTTAAATAATTGCACATCAATCATTTGTTAGTTTAGCTATTTTATAAATACAAAATCTATATTTCCATTAAAAACAAAACAAATTTGAAACGTCTAATATGAACTTTGAAAGCTGTTATCAATAAAATCGGAAGACTGAGAAGTATTTTAGTTTTAGCTTGATTTTGTTTTATAAATAAGTTGCGACGTACTTTTGTATCCAATTATACAAAATTTATCATATAGATCAGTGTTTCCCAAACTTATGACTTTTGTGTACCCTTTCTAAATTTTCCGTAAAGCTGTGTACCACTAATAAAAAAATGAGTGTATTTTTTTAAAAATATGTTTAGTCTTTTTTGGTAAAAAATTTTGTTAATAAGTTTATTTGCATCAGTGAGAAGGATGATATTGTTATTTGCTGTGATAAAAAAATTGCACAAAAGTTAAAAACCACAACTGGCTGTTGACACCACTAATTATTAACTGTTAACACAGCAAAAAATAGCTAATACAAAAATACATAATTGTAAATTTTCATGGCTAGCTTTGTTTTTATATAAACAAACTTTGTTTTTATATTATTTGTTGTAAGATATTTGGCATAAGAACCTGTATCCCCGCTAAACTGTTCCCGTACCCCTGGGGGTACGCGTACCATACTTTGGGAAACACTGATATAGATATTTTAAGATATCCGATAAATATTCGATTCTTTATAATTACACTGATATTTTAATGCCTAACCGCAACTTTCTGAATTTTGACAGAACGTTTAGATCTTTGCAAATAAATAAAATGTGAATGTGAAGCTTCTTCTACTTTAAAATTTAAATTCATAAAAAAATTGCTTGTTTATTCGACAGTGTATTGTTCTACACGTCCTAAATAAATTAATCAAAGGAAGTTTTTATTTAAACATGCTATGAATAGTGAATAGCAGTGTTCAGTGACCCTTGAACCAAGCAAAAAGATGCATGAATGCCTAACCTTTTAAATACCATATCCGGCTCTCCCCTTTTCGCGTTTTATCGACCTCAGCTTCATATTTTTCGTCTTCTGCAGTCAGACGAATATTTTATTACACGATCCTTGTTCATTCTATTCAAATTTTGTCACATTTCAAGATTATGTTTCATAATGTCACATGAGTTTTCAGTTTTTGTCTCAAGTCATGAGAATGAATGGCATCGAACTTTAAACATGATAAATTAATGAGCAGTGAACTTTTTACAGATAATATATTATGCTTCATAATATCACATGATTTTTCATATTTTCTCTCAAGTAATGTGAATGAATAGTATTGAACTTTAATATGTGATGTTAATGAACCATGAACTTTTGACGGAAGTTTGATCGATAATATCAGTTCTAGACTATATCAAACATACTATTTACATCAATGAATTTTTTTTACTTTACTATGGTTGTGGAATCATGAACCAGTTTAGGCAAAACTCGGGTCCATAAAAGCTTTTATCGCAAAAACGCATACCTTCACAAAATAGTTCATCCTTAAAACGGACCGTACACAATTCATAAAATATTTTATTGTGAAAACAGTTCGAGTGAATGATATCGAACTCTAAAAATGATATTGAAGGAACAATGATTTTTTGACGTATGTTTCATCGAAGATATGAGTTACTATATTAAAAGTATTATTCACATCAATTGTTTTAGGGGCCAGTTGAGAAAAAATTTTTGATCCGTTAACCGACCTTCATGAAAGCTTCAATTGTAAAAACGTAACGTTTACAAAACAGTTTATCATTAAAACGGACTTTTCACAAAATATTTTATCGAAAAAACTGACCCGTTACAAAATATTATAACGCGAAAACGTACCCTTGTTAATTGATTGAATGATACCGAACACTAAAAATGATATTTAAATGAACAATGAACTTTTCACAGCTTTTTAATCCATGATATGAGTTTACTAACTACATTAAAAAAACTATTTACATAATTTTTTGTTTTTAACTATGTCAATCGAAATCAGAGGCCTATTTAGGAAAAATTTGAGTCTGTTAACGGACCCTCAGTAAAAACTTAAACGTATACCTCACAAAATAGTTTATCGTTAAAACGAAATTTTGCAAAATATTTTATCGAAAAAACTGACGCTTCACAAAATATTTTGTTGCAGAAACGGACCCTTCACAAAACTATTGCTTTGAAAAGTGTCATTTTTGAGTCAATAACGTCTAAGATGACATAATGAATTTATAATTTTAATTCTAAAACTCCTAGAAATAATGTTTTTCCTCACAAAAATAGGACCTAACTTAACTCCACAGATCCATCAATAATTTTCACAATTAAACTATTATCCCTAGGAATATACTTTATTAGGATTCTTCATACAATTTTGTGTTCGATTTTTTTAAACATTACGGTAATTTATCATTATTTTGAGCAAAAATGAAGTTGATTCACATAGTAGCTAGTAGTATTATATTTTCTGCTGATACGCTGATGATTTTATCCATGCATTACTTAGGGAGCTCCAAACATAAAATGAACAAATGTTACTTATGACTTAGGTTTTATATCCTTGTCATTCAGTCTATTACAGTGAAGTTATGTTAACTATTTTAAATTCTGAATGATAGATTATAAGTCATTAACACTTTGAATGCCACTCTAATTTTACATGGCTTGCCCGTCTGGCCAAACGGTGAATAACTACAAACTAAATTTGCAAATATTAGACAGATTTTGCTAGTTTTTTAGAAGGTGACATATCTGAAAAAAGTGGTGAATTATATAAGCCTACGAATTGTTTAGAAATAGTGGTGGATAAAAATTTACTAAATTGAATTTATTAAACCAATTAATAAACTACCACATGAAAATATATATTTGCTGTCCGGAGCAAGTTGGCATCTCTGTGTATATAAATAGAACTATTTTTGTGTGTTCTATATTGTATTAATTTCTTCATGCCACTACAGTAACGATAATAATTTGAAAAAATTAAAAAAATTATTCGAATTATGTGTTTCTAATAATCTTATTGGCTTCACCAGTTACCGTTGACCCCCTGGTGCTACGAACAAATTCAGTGCCGATCACCGGTGACCCCCATGGCATTCAACGTGTTAACAGAGATGCCAACTTGCTCAGCCATGTAAAAATATTTTCTAGTGGTAACAAAATTTAAGTTAATTTTAGTTTAGTACTTTTCATTTTAAGGCATTTTTCTATCACTACATTTCAAATATTCGAAGTGAACTAAGTGCTGCTTTGTTGCACTTATCTCGTAGTTACTCTTATGAAGAGTGGGAGTAATTATCCTTATTCTGCAAGTTTTACTATTTGATTCACTACTAATTTATTAAAATTGCAGTAGAAAGTGGAGCAATTGGCTTCCCTACATTTACATTTAAAATAATAGTAAGTAAATGGTAATACCGACAACAAAACTTTTTGCTTTTAGAGAAAAATCGTTTTGCAACTATCTTGATATTTTAAATTATTATTTCTTTATTTTAAATTCTTTTAAGGTTGAAATATTTTTTCTTGTTATCTTTTAAATAATTTATTTTGAAATTTATTCATATTAATTTTCAAGAAATGTTTTATTGAAATAATTTTTCTCATGGACATTTCATAAATTAAAATTATTTATTATCGAGATCTAATCAGTTTTAAGCAGTTTTCCCTTATAATAAAGCATAGGATAAAACTCACTTTTTAAAATTTTTTACAAGAATTATAATACTTAATATTAGTTTTCAAATTATTCACAACTCACGTAAACGTAAGTCATGAGTTTTTTTGTAACCTAAAAAAAGTGATTTCATCTGTATTACTTTAATAAATAGTAATATTTTATTGAGGGAAAATTTTTAAATCTTTTAACCTTTAAATGACAAATTTTTTTCTTAAATTTTCTTACAATTTTTTTAGGTTTCTTACAATTTTATTAAGTTTTAGGTATATTCATATATTGAGCCAATGTTGGCGATGAGTTACTTTATGACCCCAACTCACAATAGAGAGATTTTGCACTCTCACATGGAATACCACATACTCACGTAAGCTCTGTGCAGTGCAATTACCATAAAGCGAAATTGGTTCACTACAGACATTAAGCACAGTTGGTAGCAAAAGTTTTGAGACGATATGTTTCTCAGTACCAATTTTTACTATGAGAAAAATCTGTTGGTTTAGTCATTCCACAGGGGAGCAACTAATAATAGACTTAAAAATTTTTTAGTTTATCAAAGACTGTACGGGAATTTGAAAAAAGGAAATTAAAAATTATGATACGGTCTATCACAATTCATGTTTTTGTACTTAACTTAAAAATATGTAAGAATTTCTCACACAAAAGTGCTCCTTTAGATCAGTGATTAGAGCTGAGGAATTGGATTTGAATCCAGTTCCTGCCTTTATCGATGTTGATATCTTTTTTCTATGCATGCTGTATGCTAATGGTTTTATACTTACGATAGCTTTGCAGATACGCAAATTAACTTTACGTATTTTTACGTTCCTAGAATGTTCTAGAATATGCAATGTTTCGTATATAAAGCTGGGTTGTGTTATGCGAAACTAATTTACATCCACTTTGTTGTGTGTGGATCTCACTTGCTTAATTTTTAAAGAATCTGAATAGAATCCTATTTTCTACGTGAAAATATTATTGTTTATTTTATCAGCCTCCGAATGAAGACAGAAAAAAACTTGTCTTTGATTACTCCTGTTTTGATTATTAAGGAAGATGAAGCAAGATTTCATATTCTGCTATCGCGGCAATTTTGGAATTCCAAAATCAACTGCCGCATAGTAAAGAAATGGAAGAATGGAAAAAGTATTCACGATCTTCCAAGATCAGAAACCCCAAGAGAAAGGTCACGCTATATTACAGAAACATATGCAATCTATTCAGAAACAAAACACATATTATAGATCATATTTCTAATTTCAGCCATGCGTTTGTAAGAATAACAACAATAATGATAATTAGATGTGCACTTATTTTGATGAAAAATATGAAGAAATTTTTTTTTATATAAAAATATTTAATTTGCTTTCTTTTTTTTTTTTTTTAACTCCAACCAAAATGTGCTATGTTAAACTTCTTGATATCTCCTACCTTGTCACAATCTACAAACTGTTCCAATTTTCAAAGCCCTCTCCCTTCCCTTCCAAGCGTGACATCATCCATGCTTGTCCTCTAAGTAGCCAAAAGAGAAATATAGCACTTACGCCTAACAAGTGGTCCAACTTACGATATATTTTTACGACATATTCTGTCCTAATTTAAAAGGGCTCCTTGCCACCGGACATCTTGGCAAATGGACCAATAATGTTACTTACAGTATTAAAAATTTTGAACTAAGAAATTTTTTTTAATATATGCGATAATCTTATTTGAACTTGACACCTGCTTTGAATCATAATATCTTTCAAATTTACTGCAATTTCTAAGTTGAACCATATTATCAAATTTCTAAAACTTGATTACACGACACGATGGCTCAATACAGTTAAATTTAACACCTTAAAGTTGTAGCAAATTTAAGGGGTTAACCAATCAAACCAAACGTTATTTTGGTTTGAGGTTCTGATATTATTGTTCAATGTTAAACTAATTTTTCAGGAAGTGTTGCCAGAGAAAAAGCATATTTACTCAGATTTATTTCCTAATTTCTATTGGTATTTTCTTTTGTTCAATAGTAAAAAACCAATGCACATAATTAATAAACACTATTAATCTAACTACTTCTGAAGTTAATGTGCTTACCGTGGAAAGTTAAACACGAAAAATAAAAATAGGAAGGGAAAAAATGTTTATTTAGTGAAATTCGATCATAGAAAAATTACAGAAAAGGTGCTCAATTTCTATTCATTCTAAACAGAATTAGGTCTTCTTTTTCTGAAATATAAGATGGCAACTTTCCCCAAGTACAAGGTCAATTTTCACTGAAGGGATTCATCAGGCGATTGGAGCAAAGTGAATTTCAAACCAACGGCGAATGTCACGAGTCCCTAATTCCACAGAGAATGCAGGTGAAATATTCTTACTTCTCTTGTTTTTAAGGCGAAATTTGAACACCTGCTTAGGTTTATCTCTGATTACGAAGAAGTCTCTGTGCCACAACCTAAAGGCCTTAGAAGAGAAGTAAATTCTAGCAGTAGTTAGATCCGTATTGATTCAGAACACAGTGTTTAAGAATCTTGAGTATAGAATAATTGTTCTGGTTGCTAACAGGTGTAGGCATCATTGTTCATCAACATGTAAGTGTAAGTTTTAAAGCCTTGTATCAGTTTGTTGTAACTCTTCAGTTAAAAAAGACGAAAGTTTTTTTTTAAAGTGTTATATTATTATTGCATATTTTATAAAATTATTTATACTTGTCTACAGCGTTTTTAATAAAAGGCAATGTTGCATTTTATCGTGGTAAACATGGATGGAATATATGATAGTTGGATACAAGGATACAGGCATTCCTTTCTTCCATCACTAGTGATGTAATGTAAGAGGAATTAGAAAAAATCGCTATTTTTTTATTTTTTTATTTAGAAAAATGGATTATTCCATAAGCAATTCAGGATCCCATTAATTCTAACCTTTTAGATAGGATAACGACCTCAGATGTTTAGTTCAAAGACCAAATCCTAATTGCCTGAATATTTTCTACAATTATGAGAGTATTTTGTTCCAGAGTGGTTTGTTTACTAGCTTTATTACCAACCTGCATTATTTAAACGATTGTTTGTTACAAGTATTATTACTAAAACGCGCATAAATCTTAAGAAACAGTAATTGAAAAATACTAAATTAAAGGAATATATGTTATAAGGTTTCACTGTTTTGTTCTGAAATAGATTTTTATAAAACAATAACAAATCTCATTTTCGATTTTCACATGGTCCTTAGAAAAATTGGTTATAATTTTTTTTTTCTTCCTCATTTACTAAATTTGTAGGAGAAATAAAGTGTTCAAAAATAATGAAAATTTGAAAATTTCTATACAGGTTTTTTATTAAAGTAAAATAATTGAATAATAACTATTTAAAACATGAAATAAATTCTTAATGAAATGAACTCTTAATTAAAAACAATAAAATTTGTTTTTTCAAAATTTTGTATTACAGTGGTTTAAAAAGCATTTTTTCCGGTTATTAAAAAATAATTTTTTTTTAAAAAATAAAGTTTAAAAAGTGGTATAAAAACTATTTTATCTGTTTTCGAAAGAAATGACTCATTCGTTAAAAATTATGATGTAAGATCGCTTATTACCAGGAAAAGGTAAACAGTGGGGGATACTAGGAATAGTAAAAGCTTTATGATTTTACTTTCAATTTGCTTTTAAAAAAGCATATCTCTAATAAATTAGCACTTAATTAGGTATAAGGTAAGACTTACGATCACAAAAAGGTTAAAGGGCGACTAAATATAAAATACGGCGAAAAATTTTTTTTTTGTTCATCGCCACTTTTCTGGCTGAAAATGCACGCTCCAAAACACGTGCTTCCAGTTTCTCCTTTTTTTATTACGTGGAAAAGCTGTGATCATTCCCAGATTGTTATGGTTATTTTACGTTGGCTCAAAGTTCCAAGCGGGAGTGGGGGGGGGGTGGCAGAATTTACTATTTAAAGGTGTCATTCGAGTTAATTTAATATTCAGTTTTTTTTTAATTTATGGCCGATAATATTTTAAAAGTAATCTAATTAATAAAATTTCATCGTTATGATTATAATTATTTAGGATTTTTTTCTTTGAAATAAATTTTACATTGGTTCAAAATCATCTGTTGGTTCTAAAACTCCAAACTCTAAATTTTATTAGTTTTAAACGTTATAAATCATACTTAAACTTTTAAATGCCAATGTTCTATTTTTTGAACATGTTCTATTTCTATTACAAAATATTAAAGACTGGTCACTCAAATCTTTCATTCTTAGCACAGGTCTTAGAAAAAAACTAAATATTCCTTTCAACCGAAATGTAATAATTATATAAAATTATAAATCATGCGATCTATTCATCTTTCTTGAAATGAAACAGTTGTTGCATTTTCTATCAAAATTAGTAGCCTAGCTGAAGAAAATTTCTGTTTAATTTATATTCAGGCATTCTACCAGGTTTTTCATTCAGACACTTTGTGCAAAATAG
This sequence comes from Parasteatoda lunata, assembly GCA_949128135.1. Lineage (NCBI taxonomy): Eukaryota > Metazoa > Arthropoda > Arachnida > Araneae > Theridiidae > Parasteatoda > Parasteatoda lunata. The sequence continues at coordinate 24,815,542 of OX421972.1, forward strand.
GAGTCCGGTTTGTAAATGGTTGAATTTTACAAAAACCTCCAATGAGACGACAGGTAATTTTTTTTCTCATTTAGATGTTTGTCATGTTTTCAGAAATTCTTTTCTTAAGAAATGCTTTTCATTAATAATTACAATAGTTTTTTTCAATAGTTTAGAATCGAGTTTGTGACCACTATTAAAATTGATACTTCGGGCCCTTTGGCAACAACTCCTAGAAGGGAGAAGGCCTCAGTACGGATCAATTTAGAAGTCCCAGTTCGACATAACGAGCATAAACCTCGCAATGGAGGTAAATAAGAAAGGTCACTACGTTCGGGCTACTAAGCTGCGCAGTGGGGAGAAAATACGAAAGATGCCATTAGGTTTGTACTACTAAAGGTTTCAAATTGTTTATGGTAACCAGTGCTGAGGCCTTCTCTCTTCTAGAGGGTATTTGCCTTGGTAACAAAACTTCTTAATTTTGCCTTAAGATATGACAGGAAATAAGTCTTGGTGGTCAAGTCACAAATGCTCTACTTACCGAAAATATACTAGAAATGAAATTGTTTTACTGTCTGTTTTTTTTCCTTCTTCTGAGTAACAATCAGCCGTTTCCGCTTGCTTACTACGCCGACCAACAAAAGGAATGAAAAATTCCTCCTAAGTTGAGTGATTCTACTTGATTTTTGACTAATGAATTTTTGATTGACCTCTGACTAATTGATTTTGATTGACAAATGAATTTTGATTGATATAAATGTTTTAGTCGAATCCGCCTTCGGTTTCTATCCGTCTCCAATTTTGAAGGGTTTTGCAAACAAACTGAAATCAACATTTTTTGCTGTCTCAAAAGTTTTAAAACGTGAAATATAAATTAATGAAAATGTTATTGCTCTGCAGAGAGTAACTCTATGTAAAGCTGAACTAAAATATTGTCAGAATTAAAGTTTTTTTTTTTTGTGTGTTTAATTTTAGTCAAAAAATTGAGTTCTTGCTCAAAATAAAGTCAATCCAATACTTTTTCTTGTACAGACTATTTTCAACCCGCCAGCTTTACCCACTTTTTATCTTATTTGTTACATTAAATGATAATGAAAATATTGTACAGGGTCATTCAAAATTCCCTCCGCCTGTAGACGCCATTTTTCTTTACTACAACTGGCTTCAGTGGTACATGTTACTGCCATCTACCGGAAACTGCTTAAATTAAAACTTGAATACTTTCGGAATAATTCATATGTTCTTTTTTGCCATATTCGTCTTCGTTTTTTTACTATAACGCTTCGAAACCCCGGAGGGAATTATGAATAACCCTTCGAAACCCCGGAGGGAATTATGAATAACCCTGTATTTAGGAAAAATTTATTCTGGTTTAAAATCATCAGTGATCAAATTCGGATTTATGTCGCCAAATTTTTAAGTTTTCCAATTTGCTGTCTTCTATTTTATGTACACGCATATCAGCACAATTCATTTGTTTAGTTTTTTGGTAAATTTGATTTTTAAGGTTGTCACATTTTTGACGTTTACTCTACATTCCAATTATAATTTACCTTTTTTTTTAAAAAAAACTACGAAAGCTCTACACTATCCCCCTCCATGCATCGTAGATGAACGAGATTAATTTATTTAAGACATTGAAAATTACAACAATTTACATGTAAAACAAATTTACCAATTATGACTGATCAAATTATTTTTAATAAGTAAATATTTGTGTTTTTTTGTTGTTGTTTAAGTTTGCATTTAATTTTATATCATTAAAATTAATTACCTTTAAAAATGAGAACAGGTTTGTTTGTTTGAGATGCTTAGTTCTTTTCTAAAACATTTTTTTTTTTCTAATTTAACTCTCAACTCTAAAAATAAATCATTGACAACATCGTCTTTAGTGCACTCTGACTCATGGCTAAAGAGATGAGAGAAGGGCTAGTTCATTCCGCTCTTAGAGCTGAAGCTACGATATCTCTCCTCATGACGTCACTGTGTACACAGATCTCGGAGATCGCTAGCAAAGATATTATGATAACTTTGCATCTTTCTTTCTGTAAAAATAAGTTAGACTTTTTCTGGTTATCAGATTTCAAACTTTACATAATTAACACATTATTTCCGTTCATACACATAGTTCAAAAAAACTTTCTTGGCCATTATATTAAAAAATTACCATTTTAAACTTATAAAAATATTTTACTAGTTGGCGAAAATGACACTATAAATACTTTATTTTAAAAAGTTCAGTTTTAACTTTAATTATTAAGAAAAGCATATATCGACACTTTTTTATCTCCATAATCTCTGATAACTATAAGTTGGGTTAAATTTAAAATCCTGATTTTAAAATATGCCGTTAATAGCAATTTGTTCATACTTAATCATTAGGAAATATCAACCTTAAACGCTAATTACTGAAACAAAATAATAATTTAGGTTCATAATGATATTTGAAATTTTACAATTGTTTATAGATATTTAAATTTAAGATAATATAATTTATAGATATTTAATTTTAAGAGAATATAATTTTAAAAAAATCATAAATATTTAGAATAACTACATTAAAAAATATGTTATGAAATTAGGAGAATTTTAACTATATATTTTATTTACTCTTTAATTTTTTTTGACTTTATCCATTTTTAATTTTTTTGCCTGTCTTTCTTTTTGAAGTAACGAGGCAGTTTCTATTTAGATGGTGAATTTTTATAAAAGTTCTTAACGATAGAATAAACGTATTGCTGTTTTATATTAACTGTGTCATTTCGTTTGCAATTCGTTAAATCCATTCTTTACATAGTTGTTCATTTACTTTAGGGAACATGTGGAAAATTAAATTTTTTCCTTTTGTGTTTCTATCAGAATTTTTGCAAGTTGCAATCGCGCAAACTGGCATTTCATTAATAGTTTTAAATTTTTGTAAATTCACTGCAATAAACTGAGGAAAATCATTTTATAAAGCAACAAATGTCTTGGAATATGTCACAAAAAGGAATGCTTCAATATTAGTTAGAGCTAGTTAGACCGAGTTAGACCGAACGCTCAGTTTCTTCAAAGGAGAGCCCTTCTATTCTCTTAGCCCTGACTCTGACTTCTATCAATCTCTTTCAAAGATCGCCCTTAAAAAAAAAAAAAAAACAAAAAAAAAAAACACTAAACAAGAACCACTCATAAATATTTTGAATCTAATTTTTTTTTTCCTTTCCTTTTTTTTTTTTTTTTTGTTAATATTTTTTGTTTCGATATTTTTTCGTGTTTCTATATTTGGCCTTTTCTGTATTTGGTGCAGAGATTTGCTCGGTCGCTGGGAGGGTTTTTGATGGTCTCTCCTAATGGTTTTGTGCCTCCCAAAAGTGGTCGTTACACAGAGGTGGTCTTTCCTGGAGGTTTCACTGCACCATATACCACTTTACGAATTCGTAAAATACATCCGACCAACAAAAGGAGAAGTTGGAAAATTTTTATAGATACGTATCCGGAAGTCCTACAGCTCTTTAAGGTCTTTAATGTGGATGTGAAACCACAATTAAAACATTAAACGTCAGAACTCTAATTTACTCTCGTGTACTTTTTTCAATAAGGTGAAAAACTGGTAACTGAATTATTTCATTTTTTTTTTTAAATTCATTTCGGTGAATCAAAAACATTCATGCTCGTCAATATATATTATGTATACGTAAACAGTTATATTTTTATCTAAAATGATCGATTTGTAATATTTTTTTAAAACAAAAGTGGTAAGTCACATGAGAAACTATCAACTTCCATCTAGCGCTGAATTTCGTATTATTATTTCATACTCATATTTCTTACAGAAGTTTTGTGCTCGAAACTACCCGTCTTGCATTTCGATTCAGAAGCAATGAAATGTTACAGTTTAAGTGCGGTTTCTATGCAGTTTCTTGGGATTGTTTATTTCATGTTCACTGTAATTTAATTCATGCAGTATTTTACCCCTGTAATACTCTTAATTTTAAAAACACCAAATTTTGCAAAATATTGCGCAATATCAATCTTTCCAATGGATTTGCAATATTATTACGTCAGATAGCATATAAAAGTAAGATAATCAGTAAAGATAAGTAAAAGTAAAGATGACACAAGGAGGAAAAGTGGGAATATGTGCCTTCTTATATGTTTCTTCTTATTCTTTAAAATGAAAACTTTTTATAAATAAAAATACTTATACATTTTTATAAAAAGATTAAAAAAATTCATATACAGAGTCTAATTAATCATCCTTGTTGGGGAAGTCCTGGTGTCACCCCTGGTAGATGTGATAATAGGAACCACGTATGCAATATGATCCCTATGAATATTTTGCACAATTTGAACTATTTATTAACTTATACCTTGTTTAACTATTGCTTTCTGGTTTCATTATAAATGCTAATTTTGCAACTATAAAGTGCCATTATATAGGATTTAAATAATGGAGAAATTCTAACGAATTGAGGTCAGACAAGTCTTACACGATATTTTACTCATCGATATTTTACTCAATATTTCTGCTGAACCGATTAGAAAAATTCTATTAAGAGTACGCCACACCGCGGGAGAAATTTTTTATATCAAATTCTGTTTCATCTCCATTCGAATTTTAATATTTAAAGTTTAGAGCAGAGTTAGTTCAGAGAATCCTAGAGTATATCACGAAATTTCAAATGCTGAAAAATTTTTTTCTCAAAATATCAAAATGCAAACAAATAATGGCATGATAACTTTTACAATGCCTAATTCTGAGTAATCTTGGTATAATTTATTTTCATTCTGATGTTGTGAAAAAATTTTTTCAACGTTATATATACTTCATGGTTTACTCTACCTAAACTCAATTATTTTTTTTTAACTTAACATTTTCTAAATATGGCGGAATAGCGCCCTCTTCAGAAGTGTTTCCCTTTTTAATTTTTAATTCGTTCTTTTCTGATGATTTGATTGGAACGGTGTTCCGTCTATTCAACGCTGAAACGTCTTTCACAGAAACGCCGTTCTGGCTTGTTCTGACTCACTTTAACCGCAAATAGCAATGGATCCACTCACGAAGAAAGATCACTGCACACCTATTTTTCTTTTTAAAGAAACCTCAAATAGTTTTTTTTATCAAAACAATTGTGTTTATAAATATACCGACTTATTTGCATACAGCAGCTGGCAGTTTGAATAAAATGCAAAACACGTGGTTATGAAGCATGTTTGCTACACGTTTAAGTGAGATAAAGTTGATAATAGAATTCAGTCTACAGAATCACTCGATTACTTTTTCGAAATAAATCAATATGATAACACAGTTATTGTATTTCTTCCTTCAACTTTGTAGGTTTAAATATGTGACTCAGTCTCATATGAGGAATTTTAATTCCAATCACTATTTACAATCAGTAATCCATCAAATGTTTTAAATTTGTACCTCCTTAGGGGCCATTCAAATATTACGCACGCATATTTTTTAGAGGTTTTAGATTTCTTGCTCAACGCAAAAATATGCGAATTGTGAATTCTTTCTAGACCCATGCTTAAATGTTATATAATGTCAGAATTCGGTCGCAAAAAGAAAGCGTTTAAGTTCCGTAAAGAGCATATTATCGATGGATTTTAAGTAAAATTCTGTTAAAATAAATATAGCACATTATCCTTCAAAAAAATAAATAAAATAAGAAAGAAGGGTATAGCGGCTTAAAAAATACGCCTTTTGCTAACTATTTCATTATATTCTCTTTAACTCCGGACAAGCCATGACTACTGCGCATTTGGACACGTCCTCTGCACTAAAAGACTTGGACTGTATTGTTAAGAAGCACTGGAGAGCTTGAAGCCTAATGACCTAATAGTCAATAGCTGTTTAATAATAATAATAACAATAATTCTTTAAAAAAAATTCCTGTACCTAAAATATTTTTTTGTTGAAATTTTTTGCTCGTCATCTTTCATTAAATAATGTACTGGAAAAATGGTATAATGAAAATATTTTAAGGACCAACATAGAAATACATTTTGCTATTTTAAACAGATGGATATAAAAAATTATTGCAGCCAAAATAAATCATTTTTGTTTCAAATCCTTAGATACCTCATAAAAAAGCGCGTGAAAAAAATTTTTTTTTTCGTAATTTAATGCAGTTGATGTAGATATTTATTGTATGTATTTAAACTAAAACTATATTTTCTTAATTCTTCTTTCAGCTTTAACCCAACTATCCAAAAGAAATCATCAAAAACATTGTCTGCATGGAACAACACCAAGTCGCTGAAATCGAAAACAGAAATGAAAAGGAAGAAGAAATTGTTTCCAGCAGTCCCGATTCCGGGATCAATGTGTCCTACGAAGACGGGAGGAACTCTGCACAAAATGACGTACATTCCGAAAAAGCTTCGAACGCAGACAAGCGAATCCTTGGTCAGCAAAGTGTGGTACAACCGAACTCTCTGTACCCTTTCTATTATAAATATCCAGACAATCGGAAGCTGACTCTTCTTAAATCCCTTAGCCAGGACAGTGAGTACTCGTTAGATGCGTCACTTTTCGACGCAGAGGGATTCTTACAAGAAATGGGATTCGCTGGATCGTGTGATCCGATTATTCCGGACAGATTTTTGCCTTCACTTATGCAGAGGCTTTCACAATTCCCAGAAACAGGTTAGTAACTTCTTTCTTTATGGATTTTAAGAATTTCAGGAACTGTTTCTGTGACAGAAGTTAACAATGTTAACGAAACCTACAGGACGATAACGTAATGTAAGAACCTTTAGAATGGTAACTAGACATCGATACCCGCAGATCGATAATGAGATATTAATAGTTTATAATGCTTAAACAATATTATCGAATGTATTTACAATCGAATTATGTTAAAAATAAGTAATAAGGATAAGTAATATTCGTTTAGAAATTTCCTTTAAAAAGAATTGCATCATAAATTTAAAAAAATATATATATATACGACAAACAAATGAGAAAAGAAAATTATTACTAGATTCGGGAATCTTTCTGTAAAAGAATTATGCTCTACATTTTTTAAAATTGCATTTACATGTTTTTTCCTCGTGTCTGCTACAATATAAAAATTTCTCTATGAAATCTGTATTTACCTTGCTAAAATGAAGGAATACTTAAACATTAGATTTAAGCCTACAAGTCCTTTTTAGAACTAGCTTCGATTGCGAGTATCTTAAGAAAATTTAGAAATACATACTTTATTTCCGTTTGCAAATCACCATTAAAAATGTTGATTCAATTGCTTATTTTATAATGCTATAAAATGTGTGTCAATATATAATATAGCTATGTCGAATGTAAAATGTTGGAACAAAAAAAAAAAAACAAAAAAAAAAAACATTTGAGCTAATTTTATTCATAGAATTTGACCTTAAATTCAATGATATAATAGTTCGCCTAGACATTTATCATAAATATCCAACTTTTATTATATCTTTTATCATTTAAACAAATATAGACTACTTAAAATTTGCTTGTTTTTTTTTATATTTAGTGTGCATTTTTCACCAAGAATATTTCATAATATATCGTTTTATTAAATAAACAACCATATTTTTTAACGCGAGATAGTGGTATTGTGTTTGATAGTTAATGCATGATGCTACCCTCAATTGTTAAAGAATGTTAAAAATCATACTTAGATATATGTTAAAGGACGACGGAAAAAAATATCACATTTCGACTAAATATGTTAAGCGCCTCACTCCTGTAATAAGTTTAACAATTGTAGTTGTCAATTTCAAATCACTGCATTAAAAATTTATTCATTTTTTTTCAGAAATGGAAAGTTTAAACGACCGAATTGTACAGTCCATCGGTTGCTTCCGGAGAAAAGAAGGTAAAAGAAGACTCTTTAGAAACCTTAGTATTGGTAAGGATTCTCAAAGTGATCCATCTCACAGAGGTAATTTATCTTGCCCCAATAATTATCCGTTGCTGCGATCGAACACAGGACCTGCTGCATTTTCCTTCGATGACCCATCTTCTGTTAACGAGTCAACCGAATCATCTCGTTACAGCAAACTTATTTCTAATGATAGCAACAATTCATCGTTTGCAGAAGATGATCTTTTCCCTACTAGTCCTATCGCAATACTTGTCTCGGCTGCTAGCATCGATGCTGATAACGAAGAAAATATTTTGGAAGAATCACCATCATGTGATGAGCTTTCTCAGGATTTTCAGACGAGTTGTTTAGAAAATTCGAACCAACCAACAGTCGAAGGAAAATATGTTGTTGAAAGTGGTAGTGTTTCAGTTATTGTCGATCAAAAAATTCAGGAAGACGCTAGTTTGGAATATTCGTCTTCCAAAGAAGCTGATACACTTAATTTAGATTTCTCATCCAACGAAATAAATAAGGATTCTTTTTCTAAAACTATTGATAAGGAGGAGCAAAATGAAGTATGTGTTCAGTTAAAAGAGTTTGAAAATGCTGAGATATCGCAGACCAACGCAGAGGATTTTTCAGTCGACAGTAAACCCTTGGATTGTTCTTTTCAGACATTTACTGATGTAGGTGAATCTATAAAACCTACAATAATTAAACAGCCGTTAAGGCGATTGTCAGAGGGTTCATTTTTTAATTTCCAAAATTTCTCCATGACACGAGAGCTTAAAACTAGCGATTTTTCTAAGAACTTTAATGACAACGTTTTCGAATCTTTTGAAAAACCAGATGAAAGCGATAGCGTCAACACAGAATCCGTTAACGTAGATTCTTCAATAGAATTTTACGATTCTTCTACATCGGTTAGTGTGAAAGATGATTCCGAATCTTTTCATGATACTCTTGAGCAAGAGTCAGTTGTGCCAATAGGATATGAAACGCCATCTTCGATAGAAACGTCCAGTCCAGCAACTGTAAACAACTTGGCGGACTCTTCCAAAAGAAGTAAACCTAAATACACGCGTGATGATTCATTATCGAACTTCTTGTCATCTATGCTGAACACTAATGACGAAAGTTTATCACCTACCTCTCCAACAGCTAGTCACGTTTTCACTTTTGATGCTAAAGCAACGAATAACGAGCTCACAAACACTGAAACATTTTTCGATTGCACCACCCTGCTAAATGATAGCTCTTTGAAAAATGTTCCAAATAAGCCAATTGTTACAGTTGCCCAAAAAATTAAAAACGAGAGTTCAAAACTTCTTAGAAATGCTGAAAAGGACAAATTACCCAACCGGAAACGTCGCCTTTTGCGTAGGATGTCCTCCTCACTTAACTATGGTGATGAAGAAATATCCCCTATTTTTCCAGAACCAATGAAAAATCAAGGTTGTACTTCATCTAGTTTTTCTCCTTCGACAAATTTCATGCAATCTAAGCAGCCGATTCGTGGCACTTTTTCTGCCCCTATGATCTCGAGTTGTCCAATTATATATCCATGCTGCTGCTTACCGGCGGTGAATGTGTCTTCTTTTTATGGTTGCCAAAGAGACGATATTCAAAATTCCTGTGATAACCCCTACTGGTCGTCTAGATGGAATAGTACTGCAGATAACCAAGAAATAAAGACACAAACATCACTGCCTAACAGAAAATATAAAAGAAGCCATAAGCGAGGTAGATACCTTTCTTGTCCAGTTTCTATGAACGATTATGGTTGTAATGCATGTCTTCATCAACGAAATCTTTCAAAGTCAACTCAAAATTTGTGTGCAGAAACGACAAATGATTATCGCCATTATCCAACAAACTTCCATTCGCAATCCTTTACTATGCCCCGATGTAGTAAGTGTTTTTCTAGATATGAAGTAAGAACTAGTTCTAAAGAATATTTATCGGATCCACAGAATTCAGAGAGCATTAGAAACATCTCAAGAGATTATTGTAATCCATCTTATTCACGTCCATTGAGTCACGACGTGAATTTTTCTTACAAACTCAGAAACAGTCATCCCGTACACAATAAATGGAGCTCAACGCCAGATGTTCGGTACGAGTACTCCAAAATGTCGAACTATACTACTAATTCATGTGATTATAAAAGCTGTGATACAAGAATCAATGTCTCTGATAAACTATCAAAAGAATATTCTTACCAGTCTCCAGTTTCTAGACAAATAAATTCCTCTAAACATACTGCTTTACCAAAATCAGGAGATTTTGGTTTAAATAGATACAAAGTGTATCAGTTTCCAAAGCAAAGAACTTCTGTAGTTAAAGATCTTCAAGACAAATCTTCCTTATGCAATTCACAGTTCCTATCTTCCTCAAAAAATGAGTTGAATAACGAAACATTATGCCAAAATTTGTCGCCTTCTAGTCAATATTTAAATAGTGACACAAACTATCGAAGAAATATGCCCCTTAGAGCTTGTAACTCATATCCACTTCAAGATAAAGACAATTCCGAAGAGGATCTAAAATATAAGTTTCAAAATAGACGATCGTCTTATGTAGACGAGCGTAGTTTTCATGACTCTAACGACTCTGCTTTCTTTAATAACAACAAGCGCGAGGCTCTGATGGAGAAAAAAATTCGCGTCTTTTCGAAATTTCTTACCAATTTAGGGAATCTTTCCAAATCGATATCAAATGATAAAAACGATAATAATCGCAATAGCACGAGTGAACAGAAGTGTCACGACTTCGCCCCTCTTGATAAGACAATGAGATCCTACCTTTACAGTAATCAGGATAAGCATTTAAAGCCTGATAAATGCAAGACGTCGTCACCGGAATTCGGGAAATTATTAAAAATTCTGAATTCTATGGAGTTGAATAAAACTGCGACAGATGTCGAACTGCCGAAGGAAGATAGTAGTGTTTTTCATAGTGTGAGTCCAATTTATGAAAACAGTGTTTCCTTGGAGCTTAGTGATAACAGTCAAAGTCCTCAACATCATGTTTTCACGCCAATATCTTACACCTCTTCAGTATCCATGATCATTAATAATGATGATGATTCTAAAGATTCTACCCACAGGTATATTTTATATTTCCTTCTATTATAATTATTCATATTATAATATTTACAAGATAATACGCATAGAACTATGTTCTCTCATCTCCCACTGGTATTAGAAATGGTTTAGTTTTGAATTGATTTTCTAGCCAGTGAATCTTTAATAATTTTGCTTAAATTTTTTTTTTAAATTCAAAGATTAAAAGGTTTAATATACCACCTAAACCTTTTTTAATTAATAAGGATAAAACTATATAACTATTAAAATGTATTATTTTTATTTATTTTTTATTTTATAACCATCGTTGAACAGCCTACCGGATTTAGGGGTTACGGCTACTAATGTTTAACTCCGTAGCCTTGTAATTTTGAACCTAATCCAGAAGACAAGGGAACTCCTGGATCAAATATTTGGAGAAATTTGCCTTCGTGGACGACTTTTTGATAGAAATAACACACATTTGCGTTACATGGGGAGGAAAACCACGAAAACCTTTCAAGGTTAGCCTGACTACAAGGGGACTCTAAACCCATAATCCATCTACCACTGAGGATATTTTAAATCAGCACTGTGTGGTCGGGTGCGTAATTCAAATTGACCAGCAAACACTGGGATCGAACCCGGGTCACCTCATTGGGAGGCGAGTGCTCTATCCCCTCTGGGCCACTTCGGCTCTTATATTTATTATTAAAAAGTTACTTATTAATACTTAATAACATAAATTTACTAACTCTCATTTATTTAATAAACTAGTTCTTATAAATAAAATAAATGGCATTATTAAAATAATAGCGATTAATTAAATTAATTATTTTTTACAGTAATTAAACTAAGAAAAGTATTGATGGAATGGAATTACATTAATTACATTGCATTAATTATTGTTATTTAATTCATTCAGCATTGATAAAAATTAAATAATTAAATTAATAAATTTATACTTATAATAAACATGATGTTTGAAAATAAGAAGAATGCAGATTTCTTGAGGAAATGATTTTTTAAATGACAATATTGGAATTCTTTTTCCTTCAATAATTTGAATCGAATCACTAACTTCCAATCAAAGAACTAGACATTTTGTGGGCATATCATTACCGCTACAAGTAGAATCTGTTGACAAGAGAAGTTCTAATCGTTTTCTGACTGCTACAAAGAGAATTTATTACCTAAGGCAGAAATGGGCATTGTTTTTGTGCTGGGGTTATTTTGTTGAAGTGAGGGTTCAGGATTGAAATTGCTTGTAGAGATTCTCATCACTGCGCAAAAGTGCTAAATTTACAAAAATTGGGATACTATCGAAAACGTTGTGGGTGTATGCCCTTTCCCTTACACCACTATACTCCTGTTTAAAGCGAATTTTTCTGGATCACACACACACAAAAAAGAAAAAAAAACTCTTAGCGGGCCGTAAATGGCCCGCAAGCAGGTATTTGCCCACCCTTGATATAAGGGAATTTATTATTATTGTCGATATTTTTTCTTATGAATTTATCGACCAACAAAACTTAGGTAATAAAATAAGAATTTAAAAAATATCTTTTCTAGTGGACTAAAAAGGAGAAAATTATTTCGGACAAAACTAAAAACGCAAGGACAGTCGTTTTCGGAATAAACACCTATCGTCTACCCTTTTCGAAAATTCTTCGAAATTTTCTCTTGGTCAATGTACTTAAGAAATGAAGTTTTTAAAATTTTTATTTCAATTTATTATTGTTTCACGCTATTTCACTTAAATGTGCATTGTATCATTTTCTTCTACTTTTTATTCAGAATAAAATTCTTTCTCTACATTAAAATATAATATATCATGAACATCCAATTCTGCGCGGTAATTTTTTATGTTCAAATTTACGTTACATTATTATTTTTTTTTTCTGCACAAAACCTGTAAGACTTGAACTTACAAAGGTCTGTAGAAAAAATGTACAAGAAGTATGAGATGAGAGTTATAAAGTAAAGGTTTTGAAAGTTATTACAATTTACTTTTCTTCACGAATTTTTTCACACTTTTTTCGTTGTACTATTATGATTTAGAAACTTCAAATTACAAAAATGTGCAGAGAAAAGTACGATGGAATAAAAAAATTTAATATTCCTTAATTAATTCATGACTGTTAAACTTATAATGAGAATGATAATAGTAATATTGTTAACTACCCTTAATTTTTCGCTAAAAACAAAAGGAAAAAAAAAAGAAAAAACGTTCAAATTCGTTGGCACGCCGATAGATCAAGGATAAAAAGAAGTAAATGTAAATACTATACTGTTTTTATCTTTTTTCAGAATTTTCCTTCCAACAATAAAAACTAGCTATTATTCATTCAGGTGCTTAAAATAAGAATAAAATCACGATAATACAGAATGTCATGAATCGTTTTTTCCGTCGTGTTTGTCATTCATTCATTAGGAAATACTTGCGTAACAGAATAATAATGTAGATGAAATATTTACTCAGGAACTCCTGAAATGTTACCTATGCCGATATTTAATTGTTTCACATTTAATTCTTTAATCCTCTAAGTTAATAAAGTGCAAGAATTCTTCAAAAAGAAATACGCTAAAACAGAATTTTTGAACTGATTTATGTATTTATTTATTTTTTTTTTAAAATATTAGGTCAGATAAAGAGAGTGTGAACCAATCACTAAAAGAGGAAAGTCGTAATTTGTCTAAAAGGAATAGCAATATTCAACGATATTCATTACAGGTGAGTAATAATTTATCACAAAAACTCATTGGTTATAAAATTAAAAAGTGTTAACATAAACGTGTGCTTTTCTATTGAATTTTCGTATTTTAAATTTTTTTTCCGTATAATTTTGACCATAACTTCATATAAATAAATATGACATCATAAATTTAAAATAATGTTACGGTAATATGGGGGCCGCACTGGCCTAGAGATCTCACCGTTCTGCCAAACGCTCCGTAGCTAGAAGGTAGCGGGTTCAAATTCCGCCACAACCCTAATTTGAATCGAAGGAAATGTATCAAAATATATGTTTGGTTTTAAATTGAAGGAAATGTATCAAAGTTTGTAAAACTGACCAATAAAATTCCTAAAATTAAAATTAAATCAAAACTTTTAACATTTCTAAAAGTTCTTTTCCTTACCAACCATACATATGTTTCCATTCCATACATTCTGGTTTTAGCCCCCCCCCCCCCAAGTATGTACTTTTATGAAACCACTTTATTCTTTTTTGGAAAAAAACAAACAAAAACATTCTGCTTAATAAACGCTTGGCTCAAACGGATTAAGTTTCTCATGTTGGATTGTTTCATAATCGTTAGGTTTTGATAAGGATGTTACCGCGACAGGAATGACCGCTTAATTCTGCTCTCGAAATATGGTCATTAAAATATCATTATACTTATGCATTCTCAAAGAGTGTCTGTATTGTGATTAAGAAAATAATAATTTCAAACGCATATAGTTTTTACTTTACATCATTGTATAGTGTGGAAAATTAATAACAGAACACCAGAATACTTTTTGAATTATGATAATTTTCTCACGTACTTACGCGCTCTCTTAATAGTGCAAAGATGTACCTTAAATATACTTTTGTACAGATAATATTTTAACTTACCGTACTTTCTCGGAATAATTTTTTTGTTCGATTAATTTGGATAGTCAAAAATAGTTTTATTTCTAAAAAAAAAGAAAAAAAAAAAAAAGCGAAATGTTTCTCTGGTATTTTTTTGTCTTTTCTCGTATGTTGCAGACCTTTATTAACTAATACGAATATATAGTCAAGCTAAGACTTTGATTCATATCCTGATTCTGAAAATTTTGATTATCTATGGATGATTAATGGAAATATGATTTTATTATTATGTTTTCCTTGCCTCAGTTTCATTTTCAAGATGCTGCTGCACATTTTTTTTTTTTAACCTTGGAACTTTGAACTAACATATTTCTGTTTTTATCTTATCTGTTTATTACAGCTGACGTTAAGTAAACTTAAGATTCGAAAAATCTTAATGTCAGCCGAAGAAAACACGTGTTTGTATCATATCCGGGGGCACAAAAAGAATGGTTCTATTTATCACACGTAAAGAATATCCTAGAATGAAATGTCAGCCTATCTTTTTTTTTCCCCAATGAATTCAGTTCAACTGTCTGAAGACAGTTTGTTACTGGGTAATTCAATTTAGAGCTTTGAATTCTCTGTTGAAATAAATGAGGATAAATTATTTGATTGCTGAATCATTTGATTAGCGAAGTAGATGTTTCTTCGCCTTGTTGTAAGATCCTGTAATAGGATAATGAGCAGCCACTGGAATATCGAATCATTTTTCAATCAAACAAAATACACGTATCTAAGCAACTGTCTTCAATTTAATTTGCGATTTAAGAAAAAGTACTTGCAGCTGCGCTTTCTCTTACCCATTCGTGCCTGGAGCAGGGATGCCTTCTTTAAATCATTTTTTGATGTGGTGGAGAGTTTATGTATTACTAAATTATGCAACATTTTATAATGCTCTGAAAATATTCTGAAAAAGAGGGGGATCCTATTCTCAAAAATTAAAAAGATGCTGTAACACAAGTGTTTCATTATAGAAATTTATTTAGCGAAAACAAGATGATTCCGTTTACCAGAATGAATTGATAATATAAATATTTATATTTTTGATCTGAAATGCAGGCGTATTGAAGGGAAAGAGGTGATAACAGAATGAAATATCCACTTCGTGTTGTTAGTTATTTTTTTATATATAGTTGCTTTTCATGTGCAAACCGCTACCAGAACTTGAGAAAGCGACCATTGGTTTAGCTGACCTTTTATATACAGTGTGCAAAGAAAAGTACCACCCTGAATATCTTTTGATCTAATGATCGGATCTTCACGTTCCAGGACTCAATCTTAATGGTTCGAGGGGGTAAACTTTAATATGCCAATTAATTAATGATAACGATGCTTTAAGTTACTGAATCAGACACAAAAACGTATTTTCTCTAATTAAAGACATCGTTTTATCGATGGATTCGGATTTCTGATCCCAAAAATATAGGGGTTAGCCACAATTTGGGAAATATGGTTTTCATGGTTTGGTCAGGAGAGCGGTCTAAAATTTGGACTCCTTCATGCGAATGTCGTCATTTCTCAAGAACTTTTAAAACGAATTGTAAAATTTTTGGATACAATTACAAAATTCGTTTCTCCGAAGCTAGCTTTATCCAAAAAAATTTTTTCAATAAATATTCGATATTTTTAATTATTTTATTTAATATTGGTCGAAGAGATTTTGAATTGTGAGGTATAAATTTTTTTACATCATTTTAAAGACTGAAATTTTACATGGCAAAATGCAAAATTCGTCAATTAGTTCCTAAGAAATCGAATTTTAATCATACAATTTTTTCAAAATTTCATTTCTCAGGAACTATTCGAACGATTGTGCTCAAATTATGCGTCCATGCGACTACCCCCTATATTTTAGAAGTCAGAAATCCGAATCCGTTAAAAAAAAAGTTTAATTTATTCAGGTAAAGTACGTTTTCGTGTCTGATTTTGTAATCATCAATTGATTTGTAATCATCTGCACTAATTAATTGGCATATATTTGAGGTCCCCTTATCACACTATAGCAATTGAGTTCTAAAACATGAAGATACGATCATTAGATAAAATGTTATTCAGGATGGTCCGCTTTTTGTTTTGCTCACTGTATAACTTAATACGTATATGTTCAAGGAGGCCAACTGCGTAGCTAAGTGGCAGAGTATAAAAAGCTAAAGTTTACCAAAATTTATTTATTTTTGCAAACAAAGCCTCACCATGAGAGCGCGGGATTGAAGTATCATTTAATGTGAACTTTTAAATTACTTACTTATAGTGGTGTTCAAAATAACTTTTAATCACATTTTCTAAGCAAACAATCATGCATTAAAAAAAAATTACTGAGTATCGAATTAACTTAAGTATTAGATTAGAGTACAGAGTATTTTATTTATGTATTTTCATTTATTGAATTTTATCATGGATGCCATTCTTTGCAGATGCCTTTCAAAGAAGTTTCACGGGATCTGGAAGAGCTTCAGCTGTCGATAAAAAAAGCCAAAGAAATGAGAATTGTAAGTTGCAGATTTTCCATTTGCAGCTCTTGATGTATAGTTAAATAGGTTCTTTAAGTGTCGCAAATTAATATTATAATGAGAAAACATTTAATGAAGATTTGATGATTTATTATCAAGGTCAATTAGAAGAAAAACGTGATTAAAAGCAACAAAACCAGTTTGATTGATTGATGAAACAGTGTAAAAATAACGAAAAGAAGGTGTAGTTAGATACGCGTGATGTAGTTTCATAGTGCTATTAAATATCGAGGTTTTTAATTCTTTCTTTACTGTTATTAACCGCATAATTTCTTCACGGTAATAATTTGACCAATTATAATAACGTTTTAGCTGGTATTTTTCTCTTCAGTAAAAATATCAATTTGTGAGCCAACATTAAACAATGATTGGGACTTCAATTAAACAATAATTGGGACTTGTACATAAGGGTGGGATGAAAAATGCTTTTTTTATTCGAAATTTAATAAAGAATTATATTTTCAGCGTGGAAAGAGTTCTATGTGGGTTCAATCAAAATGATCTCAAACATCATTTGAATGAGAAAATAATTTGAGCCTCCGCATTCATTTGCATTTCATTATAAGATTTTCAGAAAGCAGGAAACATACTATATAATACATCTTTTACATTGTTATTCTAATAGTACGAAAGAGGTCACGGGTCTAATAATTATATTATGGCTCTAAAGTCCATAAGGGTCTAATAAAACAAACATGGGTTTATTAAGACAGGAATCTAATGCGTTATGGGTATGGTAAGAAAATGATTTTGATCAAATAATATCTTGATCAACTGTTATAGTTCTTGCACAGTACTTGCAAGTTTCCAATTTTTAAAAATTTTCCTTCATATTGTTAATAATAGTCATGAAGCTGTAATAGAGGTAGAGCAAGCTCGCAGTTTTACTTTTTTATATCTCTTTACCCGCAACACCAGAGTCTCTTTTTGTCACGTGATCCCTCTCTTTCGGGGATTTGGGCGAGGAAAGAAGAGAGTGGGTAAAAAAACAACACAGCATCATTAATCACTTAATTACTCAACTCCGGTGTAATTATTACACATCAATTGCATCATAAAACCGTGTTTAACGAACGAGTAAAATTACTTCACAATAATTTTTTCTGATTAAGCCACACAATCTCTATTTCTTAAATTACTTTTTTTTTTCAATTGCATTTTATTGTTTTTAAACCCAGGTAATCGTTCCGATTAATTTTTTAACTAACGATTGTTATATGAAATTATAAATTCTATTTATTGTCAGCAGGTAAGTGACATTTTCAGAGGGTTTTATCAATGAGGGAAAATATTATAAAGTGGTTAAATCAATACGGGTATGTTTAATATAACACAACGTTTTTGGCTTTTACTTTAAGTTTAATATAACTAATCGATATCAGTTTTGCGTATACTGACTTAATTTATATTTTAAATTAGGTAGTAACGAATAAAATAAAGCAAAGAATTATAAGCTCTTACCCCAATATATCTATGAGAAAATAGTTCGTATATCACTTGTTTTCTTCTTACCTTAAATTTAGCCATTCTTAAAATGTCACTTATCTGGTTCAGCCATTCTAAGCTCTTCAAATATATGCTGCCTATTTGTTAGTTAACAAAAGAACTATGCTTTTAAAAAAAATCAAAAGCTGCTTTTCAGAATAGCTCTTTCTTAGATTAATTAACTCAACTTTGTCTGAATCTCTGTGTTATTATCAAAATTTCCTGCAACGCATTCCATATCAATTATTCTTTTTTAGTCGGCATCTAAAGAACTTCATTTATTACAAGAGCTTCTTTCTAAAGACACTCATGAAGAACACGAAATAGTCAATGAAAAAAAGTAAGTCTTGTATATTTTATTGTTTAGAAAATTGTGTTCGTAAAACGATAATGTACGCACTTTGTTTGATTATTTTTTAAACATGTTCAATGGATGCAAAAACTTCGTTAATAAATTTTGTATGAAAATTATATTTTATTCGACATAAAATATTATGCTCAAGCATAATATTTTATTATAATATTTCTCTGTTCTTTCGCCCATTCCCCCACTATAAGCCACTAAACATGTTGTTTAGCCGCTTTCCTTACCAATTTTTTTTTTTGAAAAAAAAAAAAAAAAAAGCACAAAACCAACATATTTTTTATTTCATTAATAAATACAGCGAACTACAAAAAAACCCAATATGCAAGCTTTACGTTGAAATTTCAATTTTTTTATAAGTAAAAAATATTTAATTTACCGTAGGTTTACTATCCCAAGTTATCTTGGGCAAATGAAAAAAGGTCTTAGTATATGTTCACATCTTCATAATTTGAAAAATCATCTGGGCAAACCTCCAGTCACAGCAGATCAGTTTTTTTTTCTTTACTTCCGACCAAGTGAAAACGTGATGAAACAAAACGTACTGATAAATTCTGCTACACCCGAGTTTTCTCGGGATAATAAATATTTGCAATATATACATACCCGGGATAGTCAGGGAAGCAGTTAATACTCATTTTTACTATTATTGCCTAATTGTGGCATTATTATAACAATTACTGCCACTTGGAGTATTACAGTAGTAATTGTAGTATTGCATCTCATAACACTGGACAAAAAAGGGTAATCGAATTGTTTGTAAAACTTATCTGACTATCAAGAAAACAAAAATATGCTACAGTGAGGGTAACAAACAAAAAGATAAAGCTCAATTGAACATTTCACGATTCGAATGTAACTGTTTCATTACCAGGGGTCTGTTAAGAAAAAAATTTGGGTCCATTAACGGACCCTTCACAAAATATCTTATCATGAAAACGGACCCTTCACAAAATATTTTAACTTAAAAACGGACCCTTCGCAAAATAATTTATATTTTAATCGGACCCTTCACAAATTTGTTTATCTTCATTATTGTTTTGTTAATAACCCTTCCCAGGAAGGGAGGGGGGAAAGAAAGACAGATGTAAACGAACTAAATTTTGTCTTCGACAAACGCTTCTTCATTTATTCGTCCGAAATGAATATTCTGCGTTCAGCAGTATAGGCTAAATACCAAATATTTGTATGTTGCATCTCTAAATTATGTTGCTGTTTATTTTTTAAAATTTAATTTTTTTAATTATTATTATTTTAAAGTGTTGAGCATAATCTTGTATGTCTTCACAATTTAAAAACTCCTTGAAAAAGTTTTTTTTTGCAATAACGGACCCTATTTGCTCAAATTCACAAAAGCAGGAGCCTGGTTGAAAGAATGTGACTTAACGTTTATTTTATATTCACAAATTAGGAGTAATTTTTTTCACAATTTTACAAAAACGGACCTTTCACAAAATGTCTGGACAGACCCCTGATTATTTTATTTATGAAATATTTTTGGAACTCTATCCTATGCATCTTCTTTCTTTTACGTCTGGTTCTATTAAATAATTTTTAAAACTAAATCAACAGCAAAAACGCAACTAAACTAACTCAACAGCAGTCTTGCGGACACATCAACTGATACTAGTTCTTATCAAACACTGTTTGTAACCTAGTTTGTCTTCAAGCGTATTTATTACAGTTTACTTTCTATTTTATTATTGTTCCTATAAAAATGTGTTTCCCCCCCCCCATCAATTTACGTAGGGAAATACATATTTAAAAACGGATTCTGGATACGTTTCCCAAAAATATCGTAAGAAAACCCGATATTAGATAATATGGAGCTTACTGCGTTCTATTTAAGAAATTGGATTTATTCTCACCAAACTTTTAATTTAGTTACAAAGTTCCTCAACAGATAGCGCTGTTAAGCGAAAAAAAGTATAAAACAGTGTTTTCTGTTACACATCTGACTATTCCAACCGAAAATATTTGCACTAATATATGTTAATTTTATACGGCGATATCTTTTGATTAACTTGGCAACTAATTTTTAAATTTCGTAAGAAAACATCTAGTTTTCTGCACAAAATGCTGCAAACTGAACATTTTTCTCTCCTTCATTTTTTATATTTTCAAATCATAAGCTATTTTTGGGTAATCCTAAAAGAAAAGAAAATTTAAGAAAAAAAAAAAAAAATCGAATTTTATTATATTTGGTTTTTAACAGGTTGTATAAAGTTTCCATGACCTGGTAACTCGATTTTTGCTTCAAATGTTAATTCCCCCTCCCTAATTTCGTTTAATTTAATTTAAAAACAATATGGAAAAGTCCTACATATTTATTTCAGAAACAACGTTGGATTTGTTCTTAAATATTTTTTTTTTGCCAACCGGACCTTGAAACCTAAATGGGCCTCATTATCAGATGAAATAAGTTTACTGCTTTTTTCGTGGAAATATGACAAGGAGATATAGAAATTTTATAGATTTATTTTTTTAAACAACAATGCAAGGCGCTTTTTGCTCTAAATGCTTATTTGCTGTAAGTTAATTTAAAAAGAGGAAGAGTACTGTTATTCATTTTCCACGACTGTTATCGTCCGTTCTGTTATGGCAGAAAAATGAATAATTCTATATTACCCAAAAGATTATAGTCTTCAACATAGATATTAGAGATTTAGTTTAAATTTTCATCTGGATCTAATTATGAATCTGAAATTATTAAGAGTAAGAAACTGGAAGTTATTGAACCTCTAGCCTACGTTTTGAGTTGATTTTAAAAATTGGTATAAATTTTTCTTAAAGTTTTAGAAATATTTCCTTTTATTTGAGTATACATTAAATTATTTGTTTGAGTACTAATTTTTATTTTAATTTTTAAAAATCAATGGCTAAATTTTATCATCGTATTGAAAGATGAATAAGACGATCACGATGGTTTATCGTTTATCCGAAATAATATAGATTGCGATCACAACATGGATATTTAATTCCTCAGTTAAACAAGGCAAAATGGCACTACAAGTTTTTTTTCCTCTTCAAGTTTCTAGTGAAAGTAAAATGACCGTAGCGAAGAAATTTTTTTTTTTTTTTGTCTAGTACTCTAAATATGCATTGTAGATAGATATACCGTAGAATTATGTTTACATTTGAATAATTAATATTTTGCTGTGAGCAAGAAAGTGTAAAGACTTCTTTTTTTTTCTAGAAAAAAAATAAGAATCAATCTTCTTCCCCCCCCCTGCACTATAAACAAGCATAATGAAGTAACCTCAATCCCCCCCCAACATAAAGAATAATAGAATACTAATAGTAAAAAAATTCTTACCTATAAATTTATAATTAAATATGCATTGGACTTTTAAAAAAAATTTTAGTCAGCATTTTAATTTTAAAAACAAATTATACAGAATTTCAAAGCTAATTTGTGTAATTTTAATAGAATGGGCATCTTCGTTTCTTCCAAAAATAGTTGGAAATTTTACCACCTATTTTTTTCAAGCATTATTATTATTAATTTTAGAACAAATCTTACAGACATTCTATTATTTTGTCCTATTCTCCATTGCCTCGTGGGAGTCACGCCCTACTACATTTTCAGAACCATTGAATTACTCTATACATTTGCTTAGATTATTTTAGGTTTCAATGAATAAGATACAGCATATGTTATTAAGGTTTTTTTAATGTACGTAATTTGAAATAATGAACGAAAATATTAAAAATTATTTATGACATGTAAAATTTTAAACAAACCTCCATGTGAAGGATATGTGGGTTAGTTCGAACGAAAGCAGCCTTATACGAAGGCAAGCTTGCTCTGATATAGCAAAAAAAAAAAAAAAAAAAAAAAAAAAACAATTTCCTTATTATAAAAATACGATTCAAAATTACTCAATCGCGTTAAGATTTTTTCCCTATTTATCTTATTAAAATTTATCTTATTAAACATTTTGTTGGGGTTATTTTGTTCTTCGAAATAGTGAAACGAATTTTCTGTAGTAATAATCTCATTTTATGCTGTAGTTTGTGCTAATTCTCATTATAGCATCCTATTTTATTTTTAAAAACTATTTTTAATGTAGTCGTAATGTTTTTAATGTGACTACGTTATAAATAATTATAAAATACCAAGTTTCTCGCGTGTCAGCTAATAATATATCTACAGTATTTAGAATTTTTGCAAAAAATGAAGTATAGCAGTATGTGCATTTGGGTTCGCAAATTAATTTTTATTAAAAGAGGGGAAAAAAAAAAAAAAAAAAACGCTGTCGAAATCTAACGAACACTTCTGAGTAAAGTGGAACTGATATCAAAACCAGTTTGATTGCCAGAAGAAACTGAGAATAGTTTAAAAGTTTTCATTAGATACAGTTCTATGTTTCATCCGTCAATTAAACTGGTTTTCAATCCCATTTTCCTTATTAGTGATTCGTGAGATTTCGATAACTTTTTTGTTTCTTACTCGCACAAACAGTAACTTGACGGGACTGATTTTGATTTCAATTTTCATTAGGATTCGTAAAATATACCTTTAAGTCGGTGATTAATCACATAATAGATTTTATTAAAACGCGTTGATTATTTTCATAACAAATAAATTTTTCTTTCAGCAGTTTTTCTATTTCTCAACAAAAATATCAAAACGAGAAAGGAGATGGAGAAGACAAGGATAATAAGAGAGAGGTTAGTATAAATAAAATGGTACGTGTTCTATTTTGTACGCGGTCACAAAACCGATCTAATTTCTTTTTTCCCATTGGCAACAATGAGCTGAAACAAACTGAGTTAATACGTTGGGCAGAAAAATTGTTCTTCTAAACGAATTATGTAATATGTTTGATTTGTCGGTTTAATGTATGTAGGTTACATAATAATTTAGAGCGATTTAAAGTTTTAATTAACGGAGAAGAAACAGGCGTTTCAATGAGGCAGAATAGAATTAACGGAGAAGAAACAGGCGTTTCAATGAGGCAGAATAGAATTAACGGAGAAGAAACAAGCGTTTCAATGAGGCAGAATAGAATTAACGGAGAAGAAACAGGCGTTTCAATGAGGCAGAATAGAATTAGCGGAGATAGGACAGGAATACCTCCGAAATAAATGCAAATCATTCAAGGGGAGATCTTTCAATTCTGTTCCTGCAAGGGCCCGGATAGCCTGGTCGGTAGGGCGCTGGGGCCCATGTACAAGAGGTCGTGGGTTCGATCCTCGCCGGCCGAAGACTCCCCGTGTAGTAAATGGAGACTGATGCACGTTAAATCTGTCGAATCGCAAAGTCCTCCCTGTTCCCATAACAAATCAATACCTCTGGGGGTACTGATCCAGGAGTTTCCTTGTCTTCTGGATTGGTTCAAAATTACAAGGCTGCGGAGTTGAACATTAGCAGTCGTAAACCAAAAATTGGGTCGGCTGTTCCATGACGGTTATGAAATAAAAATAAAATAAAATTATGTTCCTGATGTATTTCTAAACTCTTTAATTAACAATTGTGTAAGCTGGAAAATTCTATAATTTTTAGAATCGCCCACTTTTATGTTCCTTATAGTGAATGACATTGCTCGCCCTCTTAAACTTTTGTTTTAACCCAGTAATATTACCTCATTATATGTTTTTATTTTTTTTTTTTCGTTTTTCAACCCATTTCTTTAGTTTCCAATCATTGTACGAGTTTCTGCGAGAATAAAGGACCTAAAACTGTTTGGTCAACTAACTAAACGTTGTGAATTATCTGTTGCATAATTTTAGTACTTTATTTTAAAAAAGAGAACTACGATTCATGCAAACACATCCGTGGAATAGTGTCACACGTATCATTTCTGGATTAGTATCCAATGAACGAACGAAGCAATCCGAAAGGAAGAGCGAAAGGAAGAGCGAAATCAATTCCTAAGAGTAGTAAGAGACGATGGATGACTCGTTGTATAAACAAATAATAATAAATAAAAAAACTATGAACCAAAATTACATTTATGAACAAAACCAGTTTGATCCATATGTTTACTTCAAAATTAACCTTTTTCAAGTTGGTTGCGAGTATCAGTCTTATAAAATATTTTAACGTCAAAAACTTTAAAGAAATATATGATTATTTAAAAATACTTGTACGGAAAATATCGTTTTTAGAGATTTCTAAGAATTGGGCTATTTCTCTAACATTCATCCTTTTGCACTCGGGTGTTACCTCTGAGTAGACATAAAAAGCCGAATTAATAATTGGTTACCACATGATCATATATAATATGTTAAAACTATAATTATAATATTGTATGTAATATTATATATTATATGTAAAAATATTTTATTAAACGATTTAATGCTTACATTAGTTCAAACAGCATATTTCAGGGATGTAAACTGCTCGGCTTTCCGCAATAAATTTTTTAAAATCAAAAAGTAAAACTTGTAGAGTAAAGGGCTAATTTTATCAACTCATTAACAGGTTTCATCTCGACTTTTTATATTGAAGTGATACAAAAAGTAACTTTATAGAAAAAGTGCTATAATATATTAGACTAGGCCGGGATAGCCTGGTCGGTAGAGCGCTGGGCCCATCTCCAAGAGGTCGTGGGTTCGATCCTCGCCGGCCGAAGACTCCCCGTGTAGTAAATGGTGACTGATGCACGTTAAATCTGTCGAGTCTCAAAGTCCTCCATGTTCCCATAACAAATCAATACCTCTGGGGGTACTGATCCAGGAGTTTCCTTGTCTTCTGGATTGGTTCAAAATTACAAGGCTACGGAGTTGAACATTAGTAGTCGTAAACCCATGAAATTGGGTTGGCTGTTCAACGACTGTTATAAAATAAAATATAATAGACTGAGCAGCGCTGACTCAGGGGATAGATCATTCGCCTTCCAATGAGGTCATCAAGGTTCGAATCCCAGTGATGGCTGGTCGATATGAATTCAGCACCCGGTTCGCACCGACCACAGTGTTGTCGTAAAATATACCCAGTGGTAGATGGATCATGGGTTAGAGTCCTCCGGCTGTCGGGCTAACTGTGAGAAGTTTTCGTGGTTTTCCTCTCCATGCAACTCAAATGCGGGTATCTCAAAGTCCATAAAAAAGTCCTCCGCGAAGGCTAGTTTCTCTCAATGCTTGATCCGGGTGTTCCCTTGTTTTCTGGGTAGGGTTCGAAATTACTAGGCTACGGAGTTTTGGACAGTAATAAGCTCAAACTTGGGTCGGCTGTTAAACGACTATTATAAAACAATTATATAAACATATAACATATTACATTTTATGGCCATTTTCAATTGTTAACCACCATTTCTCTTCAAAAGGTCTTAAACTTAGATTTATTATTTGTTTATGAATTTTATTGTAACCGTGATATATTTTTGTACCTGGCAACTTCGATCCTTTATAAGTTTGTTTGTGTTCTACATGGATTCATGCCTGTCTTTGTGTTAAGTAAGAAATATATAGTGAAAGAATTAAAATTTTTGTGAAAGAATATAGAATGTGTCCCTAAAGAGAATTGATATTTGACGGTATTAGCTTTACTCGAAGTAGAATGAAAGGAACATTTGCTAACGTAAAAAAATGCCTCGTTTCAACAACCAATCAGGATCAAGATACCCACGCTACGTCACTTGCAGGTATCCCATTCTTAGTTTAGTAAATTTGACTTATAAGTTCTTTTGTCCACCACTAAGAATAATTAAAAAAATTAATATAAAACGCTTATTTGTTCTAGTTATCCAATGATGACGCGTGACTTACTCTTATTGGATTTTTTAATTTTTTATTAGCTACTACTAAAGTTTTTGCAGAAATCTCTCATTGATATGATTTTCCCAGATGTTTTTTGATTTAAATTCTTAATATATTATGCTGGATACAAATTTCTTGTAAATAAATTCTGAAATTTAAATCTAAAATAAATTTTGAAAATTAAATAATTGCGTTAAAATTCTGTATCTTTTTGAAAAGAAAAGGGATAAGTTCCCAAAACAGGAGCTTTGGCGCTTAGTGGCGTTAATAAATGCAAGTGTTGCTAACACTTCATTAACAATTATCATTACAATTTTCACTATTACAAATTCATTAACAATTTTCATTAACAATTATACAAGTTGGCTGTTACGCTACACCCTCAGAAATTTAAAATCTTAGAGCTTCCAGTGATTCTCCAAAATAATTAATGCGGTAGTAAATTTTATATCAGAAATTAATCCTCGTATTTTTTTTAAAAATTGTAATGAAACATTTTTGTTCACCATGAAAATTTAATAACACAATTACAAATATTGAAATCTGTCATCTGCGGATTTAAACTTAAGTGGTTGCTAAATAAGGGAAATTTCCTTTTGCCTAGTTTACTACCATTTGTATATTTTTGGCGGAAAGACAGGGAGTACAAATATAAGTTGGCGATAATGAGATAGGGGAATAAGCATTTATTTCGGCCATTTTTCTTTTTGAGGAACGTACTAGATGTACAGAGTAGTCACACTCTGGAAAAATTTAATTAATGATAGAGAAGAATGGGCTATACAAACTGTTTTAAACTTATTTATTGCTGCTAAAAATATTTGTAAATTAAAGGAATATATGTAGGTGTTGAACACATATATGGAAACACTTCTAGAATTCTATGTAAATAATCTTTTCTTTGGCAAAAAATATTTTGTAAGATTTCACAAGACAAAACTGTTGGCAGAATTTGAAAGATCATGCTTGAAGCTTTTAGAAATGGTGAAATTTAACAATAAAAAAATGTGTTCCGCTGAAAACCATTTACAACGTTTAGATTACTAGGTTGCTTTTCCTTAAAAAAACCATGATCTGTTTATGTTATTTATTTTTAGTTTTTGTTTACATCAAAAAACAAAATCATAAATTGATTAGATGCCTCTCATGAGCTGAGAATTCAACTGTCAGACATAAAATCTAAAACAATAGTTGAAAAAAAAAAGAAAAAACTTGCACACTTCTTATTTAATTTTTTTTCCAAAATAATTAGTTTTCTTTCTCGGTTAATGTGATCACAACTGCCAATGAAATTTATTTCTAGAGTAAATGTTTCATCAAGGGAGATGATTTAGGTTTCGTAGACGCAAAAAGTTGGAAATTGCTGATGACTTTGTTAAAGTTAAAACTGACCATATGAATTTCCAATCGATTTATGAAAAGTATGTCACCACATTTTAAGTTTTTTTTCCAGACTGTAGTCCCCCTCTTGTGTAGCGAAACTAAAATAACTTGATTATTTTTTTAAAAATTTTCATGTCCTTTTTTAACGTTGAAAAATAAAATCACAAAAATGGGACACTAAACGTTTAAAACAAGAAAGTGCAATTTTTGTTCGACCTTTTTCAAATTTTAAAATAACATTGGTAGCATTGAAGTCTGCGTACAATGTAATAGAAAAAATATATAATTAATTTTAAAGTTATAACTAAAAATATGGTTTTTAATTGTTGATAATTGAAAAGGTCCTTATGATCGAATTTTAATTTTAATCTTCTCTCTCCCCCAAATACGTTGTTTATGGGTATTTAAATAAGTTTAAGAGGTTATGATAAAACCGAATAAAAATATAACGTAAGCAGGCATTACTTTTCTATTTTGTTACTAAACATTTCTTTGAAAAATGCGTTTAAATTATGTTTGTGCATTTAAAATTAAACAAGGCACATCAAAGAGTGTCTGCAATTTTTTTTTATAACAACTGGTATGCATAGAACTTTTTAGAAGTGAAGATCGAAAAATTCCATTACGAGAAAAAGCAACTTCGTCTACGGGAACTACATGTTTGATGTATGGACATTTACAAATTCATAATCTCATCACTAGGTTAGAATAACTCTGATTTAAGTATGGTTTATTGCATATTACTTATTAAAAAAAGTTTTTTTTTTTAAATCTCTAAAACCAAATAATGGTTTTTTGAATGATTTTTCTCATTCTGAACGTCCAGTAGTGTTCCCTTACCCTTTACATATTCTTACATTATTATAATTTATATCTAATTTTGGTCAAAACCATTTAAAACCAACATCAAAGAACAGATGTTTCCATCACTTAAAATATAAAATCTTTCTGAATAACCGGAAAAGTTAACAGAATAATAAATTTGAATATTTTTAAATTTTATTTTATATCTCATAGAGCTCTGGAAATAATCTATAATTAATTTATTTTATTAGTGAGTAAAAAAAAGTGGCTAAATCAAAGCTTCAAGCAATTCTTTTCTTATAAAAGAAACTAAATAGAAAGCACTTTGGAAACAGATGACCTTTATTTTGGCGTACAGTTGGCGAAATCTCCTAACTTTCCTCGAATGGCAACCCTGTAATGGACATTAACAAAAGCTGAATGGCGATGATATGACATGCTTGTTTTTTTTTTCCACGATGTCGTTTCTCATAATAAATCCAACAACGTAGTTAAGCGAATAGTTGTTTTTCTCTGTAAGATTCCAAAAAAGATTCTTCGTGTTTAATTTTAAAGAATCATGTCTCAAGTATCTCCACAATATATTCATTTCAAGACCAATTTGCTGTGTCATCGCGATGTATACAAACGTCTGGCGGACATGCGTAAGGTAAGAGAAATTTTTATTTAGAGAAAAAAAATATAACCACGTGGTTCACGAAACTGGGCGTAACTCTGACTCGCCCCGGCCAATTGATTTTAAGAAAAACTGGTCGATGATCAAAACGAAGTTGTTTTGATTCAAGTTTTTTTTTTTGTTGTTATTTTCTAAATTTATTTTTTCTTTACGTTTTTTAAAAAATTCTTTTATTTTTTGCATTATTATTTTTCGTAGATAAAATTAACCCGGTATGTATACTTTAGTTTTGCTTCGTTTCATCAAATTATAACATTTAAAGTAGACAATTTTGAGAATAAATTTTTTAAATATAAAATTACCTATTTCTTGAATACTGAAAATGGGCGCCTATTTAAGAGCGTTTGAAACAAGTCGACTGTTATTTCCAATTTGTATATACATTTGAAGCGAATAAGCTTTTAATCAAGTAATAAAATTACCCTGTTATAGAAAAAAAGATTTCGAAAGTGAATCCCTTCGTTTTTATTTATTTTTAAAATAAATTTTCATTGCATTTTTTAGCTACTATTTTTTCTTTTATTGATATATTTTGTTTTTTATATTTCTCAATAAGCTTACCAATTTCATACTATCACTATATAAGCGCTCTATTTTATTATTTCGTCGGAATCAGGATTCCTGACAACTTACCGCGCTGCCAACCCAGGAGTTTCGTAATAAAATAACAATCAAATGCTTTTAAAAATATTTCCCAGTACTTGAAATCTTTACACCATGCTTATCAGGTCTTTTTCAAACATCGTTAAATTATTTAATCAAAATAATTTTAAATCGAATGTTAAACCATATACATTTTACTGCTATTTAATATTTTCTGGAGAGAAAAAAAAAAAAAAAAGCATGGAATGTTGGCAGGTCTGCACTTGTAAAATGTTTTTTTTTTCTTTTCAATATATTTTGTTTATTTTGAAGGCTATTGCTCGCTAATGCTTATGGAGTTCTTTAAGACTCGCTATGCTCGCTCGCTCGTTCATATCGCTTATATCTTGACCAATTCCTTGGTTGTTATGCTTTAATTTCTTTTATATTTAAATTTAAATATGTTATGTTTTCGTCTCGCTGCCGTGAGCCATTTACTGCGTGACAGTCAAAAAGGGGGCAATGGCTTACTTCGACTTCTAAGTGCACTAAAACTTTAAATCTGTTATTAGATTATTAATATTATTTTTAGTATGAAATTATTTTTTTAAACTTTTATTCTTTACCTGAATATATACTTGACTTTAGTGAGATATTTTGTGAAGAATAAATTTTGATTTTCAAACAAATGGAATGATAAAGTTTTAAGTAATTAGAATTTATTTATTTATTTACATCCAAGGAAATTTAAGGCTGTTTTGTTGGATATGAAAACACGGATTTAAATTTTACGAAATATGTATCTTTACTATGTTATTTTCTCATTGATTTAATGGGAAATTTTAATAATGTTTCTTTTTTTTTCTCTTGCGCAAATAATACTCCTATTTTTAGAGGCATCTAATCGAGGCGTTTGCCCCAGGCATTCACAAATATCTGTACGCCACTGCATTCCTAACACAAAATGATTAACTTCACTTTTTCAGACATTTTAAATTTAAGTATTGAAACAACTGTCCCATTTGTAATAAATTTTTCAAATAATAAATTAATTGCTTAGCGACAAAGTTTTTTTTATTAAAAATTTAAATTATAAAGAGGGGAAATTCAAAAATTAATCTATTTCATTTCGTCGCATTTTCCTCATTTTGTTTTACGTTGTCATCAATTTGTTCTGTGCACGGCTCAATTCTCTCACCAAAATTATAAAATTATTTCGATTCATAAGAGCGTGTTACTATTTATATTGAATAAAAATTTTAATAAATTTTTATTCAAGAATTATCAAAAAATACATAATTTAAATTATTTAAATGTTGTTGAAGTTTGTTCTAAAAATATGAGAAAAAGCACAAACTCTGAGAAGAGGCTGCTATAAAACTTAAAATTTTTATCACAATATTTTATGAATATCTAAAAATATTGTACTACGATTAAATTATTTAATGTTTGCATGAGTTCAAACAGAATTCAAAGTACTGAAGTGCCAACTGGCATCAAGTGACAGGCATTTCCACGTCTCCTGCAATAAAGAAGACGGCGCCCTGAACTCTATTTTGCACACAATTATAAGATTCGTTAATACAAAGATAACTTTATTAAAAATTTATTATTATTTTATTTTGTAATAGTCTAAATAATTTTGTATTGAGAGGTATACAAATTTTTAAATTTTTTTAAGAAATTTAATTTTATGTGGCAAAGTACAAAATTTGAACAAAATCGGTCGAATAGTTCCTTTGAAATCCTAATTTCTCCGTTGTTAACCCCAGATAACCTTTTTTAATCAATTTTCAAGCACTTTTAGGACCCATTTTTTTAAAAGTTAGATTAATTAAAAGAACAAAAAAATACATGGAATAAATTAATAGTAAAATTATGCTAATACCCATTTCCTTGTATGATGTTGTCCAATTATTTCTTTCTGCCTGCTCTAAGCATTAGTTAAGGCAGTTGTTCCATCTAATTAAAGTAGCGAATATTTTATGGAATGAAAAACAATCTATTTCCAAGATGAATTGGTTCAATATTTCTCTTGTCATAATATTCAAGGCCGGTCTTTATATGAACGCGATTTTCATTTGATCACATGTTACCGAAATAAATTGGTGATTTCTTCGAATAAATTGACCAAGACGAAGAGAAACATTAAATCGATTTTATTGTAAACGGAAAGGAAGTATTGAATCGTCGTTTCATTTGTATTTGCAAGAACCTACATAAAAAAAATAATAAAATTATTCGTTGGTTTGTATCAGGGATATGTCAGTTTTTATTTATTTATTCATCAAAATAATAAAGATTTTAAATTAAAAAACTGGCTAATAAAGTACAAATCTCGGACTTATTATTATTTTATGATTTTATTAGTCATGAATATTTAGAGCAGCGGTACCCTTTTTTTTTCGGTTACAAAACCCTATATGATCGACCTTCTTTTAGCAGAACCCTGAGATATAAAAGAAATTTCATTAGCAATCGTGAAAAATATTATTCAACTAAATATCATTATTTAATTTAAAAATATTTGATAAATTAAAATTTTATTTATTATTTTAAAAATATTTAATGAATATGTAGTTTTCTCATTTACTAGTCTTGAAATTCAGTTTTATGTCAGTTTAAGTTAAAGGCCTAAAGTGGCATCTAGTCTAGTTCATAATTTGATTTTATTGGATGCATAAACAGAAAATGAATGAGCTGAAATGCTGTTTTCATCTATGAAATGAAAAAGAGCAGCTGGTGGCTCAGGAGATAGAGAGCATTCGCCTTCCAATGAGGTGAACCGGGTTCGAATCCCAGCGATGACTGATCGATTAGAATTTCACACTCGGCTAACACCGGCCACAGTGCTGATGTAAAATCTCTTCAATGGTAGACGGATCATGGGTTAGAGTCCCCTTGTCGTTTGGCTAATCGTAAGAGGTTTTCGTGGTTTTCTTCTCCATGCAACTCAAATGCGGCTTAGTTCCATCACAAAGTCCTCCACGAAGGCGAATTTCATCCAATACTTGATCAAGGAGTTCCCTTGTCTTCTGGATTGGGTTCAAAATTACAAGGCTACGGAGTTGAACACTACCATAGCCATCTAGTAGGATGAGTCCTTGGTATCGGCTTGAAGACCACTCAGTTTCAAAAAAAAAAAAAAAATATATATATATATATATATATATATTTTTTTTAACTAGCTTGTCTGGGAGGTAAAGGCAGTCGGTGTGCAACATTGATTACAACAGGAGTTTCCAATTTTTTTTCGGTCCTGGAACCCTAAATGATCGACGTCCTTTCTACGGAACCCCCGACCCAGTAAATAAAGTCAGTTGTGAACGATTTAAAAGACTATTTCATTTTAAAAATATTTAATAAAAGGAATGAAATTTTATCATCGTTTTTTTTTTCTTTTTCTCCATAAATATTTAAAACTTATATTTCATGTCCGACAGTTGAATTCACAGTCTTGGAGCTGAATCTATAGTCTATATGACTTTTTGGGTTGTACAATATACATAAGCTGAAAATGAATTGTAAGTCGAATTTCGGTTTTCGCTGGAATGAAAACTAAAAAGAACTATAAACGTTAAAAATGATTATGAGGGAAATATATTTCTTTATTAACGACTTTAGCTATTTCATTTTGATTTAAAAAGTGCAATGGGAAATACTGTTACAATATTTCATAAATGAATGTCCTTTTCATAGTTTATTCAAAACAATATTATTAGAAAAATCATATTTAAAAAAATTGCCGTTTCTTTTTTATTGGCATTTTACTTTAAATAGTTTTGCAAAGACAATCGAAACATGAAGTAAATAATGGATTGCAGATTGGATATAAATATATTTACAGATTTTTAAAATGTTTTTAACTCTTGGACCCGCTTTTACTCTTCCGCGGATCACCATTTGGGAACCCGACTACTGTCATGCCGCTGGTTACGGAATTGGAACCTTAACCGCCATGACACCACGGCCCACAATAGGCTGTTGCGATAGTGTTTTTCCCCTATAATGTTTAATTAAATTATATATAGTGGTGGTCGTTTTAAATTAAATTTAAAATCCGAAAATTTAAAAGATGAGCATAAACTTTGCTGCCACTTTAAATATAAAAGTAAAATTTTACAGAAAATCCGTTAAAGTTGGCAGCAATATGCTAAATCTGAATTTATTATGTCATAATGAACGTGTATTATAACTAATGAAAAAAAAAGAATTTTTGGGGGATAAAGCGTTCGTCTTCCAATGAGGTAAACCAGGTTCGAATCCCAGCAATGGTTGGCCGATTCGAATTGCGTACACGGCTCGCACCGACCACAGTGCTGACGTAAGAATCATGAGTTAGAATCCCCTTGCCTTCAGGGTAATCGTGCGAAGTATTCATGGTTTTCCCGGCGCAAATGCTGGTTAGTTCCATCAAAAAGTCCCCCACGAAGGCAAATTTCTACCAATACTTAATTCAGGAGTTCCCTTGTCTTCTGGGTTGGATTCAAAATTACAAGGCTACAGAGTTGAACAGTGGTAGTCGTAAATCCGAAAGTGGGTCTGCTGTTCAACGAAAGCTATAATCGCCCGCGACTATAAAAAAACAACAATGTTTTAGTAAACGTAACATGACAATAAATGTCATTTTTATCATTATTTTAAATGGAATTACAATAAAAACTAATTTTTAAACAGTTGTTCTATTAACTGGGCACTTTTAAAAATTTGAAAACACATTAAAGTAAATACGAATTTACGTCATCACAGACCTTCATAAAAAAAATAAGCTGACATCTTCCAGGAAAGTTATGACGACCATAAGAACATCGGTGAACGTTTTATTCCTAATTCTTGTGTCACACCCGTATCTCACAAATGACAGGTTAACGAACGTCAAGACAGTCAGGTAATAAATTTCAAAGGTGAGGCTTTTGTTTATTATAGAATGAAATAAATAAATGAAAAAGAGAGAGTTTAAATTCTATGTCATTTTATATGTATGAAAAATTGGTGCGTTTGTGAGAGTTTCTATGCGTTTTCTTCGCTTTTAAAAAAATTCGTCTTTCATGCTCCTCATTCTAGCGCGGAAACATTAGCTGAATAAATAAATTTTAACAAATATATTTGTACAAAATAGTGAAACAATGCAAAATTATAAGAAAAGAGATAGTTATAAATATCTCAAGCGTTCACTGACATATAAGAATCTTACTAAAAGTATATTCATTCACATGAGTATTCACTAACACACGGATTATTTAGTGAATATTAACTCTATTACAAATACATTAAATTCAGTGGCATTATTTTTTTAATTAAATTTGCAATTTAGCTAAATAAATTTAGTTTTGGAATTTATGAATAAAAAGATAATATATATTAACTTAATATAGATTTTTAAGTAGTTTCAATAATTGTTTAGTATTTATCCATAGTTGAATCGAACAAAGGCTCGGAAAGGTAATAACGAGTAATTATAAATACTTTTTCAAATAATGTCCTTAAGATCAAAGATTTTTTTTTATAATCTATACAATATGATTTTAAATTAACCGGGGGTCGGGCAAATTTTTTCGACTCCTTCAAATGCAATTTGCTTTTGTTTCTGACTTTGCTGTTTTGAATTCTATCAACTTTTAAATAAAATGGACACTTCTTAGAAAATTTCATGTAATATTTTTTTTTTTTTTTAAATCTGACATCGGATTCTATATTGAATTGGATAACAATATTCAATCAGCAATCATGAATTTTATAACTTTCACGAATATAATTAGAAAAAAAGAAATGGTAAATAAATAAATAATAAAAAAGCACTGAACACGGTGCAAAAATAAATCGAATATAAAAACTGAATTAAAAGTTAAAATATATTTTTATTTGTCAGGACATTCTTTTAGTGTTTTTTCGTATTTTCCCTACAGATAGATAGCTTTCCGTTGAGAAACTTTTCATGGAATATTCTGTTTCATCTTCTATATTATTTTAAAGTTCAGAGAAAAGTGAGTTCTGATAAACCTAGTGTAAACAATACGAATAGGACTAAATAAAACGAATTCGACTATTAAATATACAACTTTTTTAAAACTGGATTTCACAGAAACCAATTTCGCTCATATTTTGTATTATGCCATGTAAAATTACAACCTTTAAAATGATATATAGAATTGCATTACCTTGGAATTCTAAATTTTTTCGATTAGTATTAAATAAAACAATAAAAAATAATAAATGTTTACTGAAATTATCTTTTTGCATAGAATTATTTTTAGATAAACGAATTTTATAATTATGCGCAAAAAAGTTTCAATTTGCTTAAAAAGTTCTCGAGATATCACAAAATACACAAAGAATAAAATTAGATCCAAATCCAATTTTGGATCGCTCCAAATTTTGAAAAGAGGATGACCTAACTATTGGGACCATATTCCCCCGATTGCAAGTACGCATTATATTTTGGGGGTCAGAAATCCGAATACGTCGAGAAAAAAAAGGTATGTTTATTCTAAAGTACGTTTTTGTGTCTGATTACGTTACTTAAAATAATCATCTGCACTAATTAATTACCATGTTTGAGGTCACCACCTCGAACTATTAAGATAGTCCTAGATCGTGAAAATTCAATCATTAGATAAAAAAATTATTTGAGGTGCTCCGTTTTTTTTTTCTTCCTCCCCACATATTAACTTTTCTATACTTTTTAACTTGCTTTTTTTAGATTGGTGCATTTCGCTTTTTAATTTTTCTTTAACTATGATGAACTTAGATTTTATTAGAACTATTAACTATACTTAGATTTTTATTTGACATACAATAAATTTTTAATCGTAAGAGAAAGGATTTGAAAGCACAACTATACGCCAAACATACTAACACACCCTTACTAGTTCACTTTACTGCTTTAAGTTAACTAAGAATTACGCTTAGAATTTGTCGACAAATTTAATGTATTCAGTGTAGTAGTAAGACTGACTCATTCCTTTTAAGATGAGATTCTCGCTGTTAATTAAAATTGAATAGAAGAACTTTCCATTTCCAATTTTATTATACGACCTTCACCTACTTCCTTGGAAAAGTTGTAAGATCAGTTTACTTTTTGAATAATAATTTTGAAGAGCCACTTTTTTTTACGTTAAGAACGTTAAAATTATTTCAGATTTTAAAAAGTATTTTTTTAACTTGTTTCTAATGTCAAAAAGGGATTTTAGATTATAAATCTCATTTTAAGGTCAAATATAAATCATAGTTTGCAATAGACAATTCTCTCCATCCTCCTGTGAATGTAAATTAAATTGTGTTTACACGAAAACAATATTCATCGGCAACCTTTTCAATGGTGTTTTTCTTTTCTTATTACATTGTTTTAAATGTTGTTTTGTTCTAAAAATTCCCTAAAAATTTATAAAATTAAATTTTCTAGTAACTGTGTAAGGGGGAGTGGGGGTAAAGAAGAGCTATTTAAAAGAAAAGAAAAAAAAGTATGAACTTTTACACCTGATTAATTTTCCAACTATTTTTTTTATTTTTAATGTACTGATTCGATTTTGATACTCAATGCTTTGATTTGATTTTCTTTTAAGTATTTCAAGGCAATTTTTGACAGAAATTACTGTCTTTTGGCTTCACCCATTCACTGGACTGCCTAGGCAAAGAATATATTCTTTGACCTCGGAGAAAAAGGGTGGAAAGTTCAATTTCGTAATTTACCTAAAATTATTATTTTTTTTAAAATAATTATTATTTTTTCAAATGGTACAATAAATTCATAATACTTTTCTTGTTTGAATTTGTTTTGTTTCTGTTCTGTGTATCTTCTTGCGTGGTGTATTTTCGAGTTTAAATTATGTGGTTTTTGCATTTGTCCGGACTTACGTTATTTATCAAAAATGACAATCTAAAACCAGATATATCTTAAATTCATGTTTCCCTTGTACTATTTTAAATTTCGCTTTTATGTATATAAACATGAAAAACAAGTTGCGTTATTGCTTAGTATCCTTTCAGTTTTCTATTTTTAAGTATAACGTAGTTTTGCCCATATTACCCTAGTATTTTTTATATTATAAGATTTGTTTATGTTCATAACAGTTGTATTATTTTTTAAAAAAAGTAGTCCGTCATTATTTACCCCTCTTTCAATCAGTAATTTTCTTTTAAATTTATCGGATTCTTTGTTTTTTAGGCCTTAGCTGATCTCCGGAAAAACTCTGCCGGTGGATCTAAAGAAGAAACATTTTGGCAGGAAGAAATAAAGAGGATAAAGGAAGAGAATGATGCGGTAATTGACCTGCATATAATATAGTTTTTGTATCTGTAAATAAGTGTTCAAATTTTGACATATGAAGATAAAAGCTTGAGTCATAATTTATTGGGAAAGAAATGCGGCCAATTAATTTTGTTACATAAATTCATAGCAATGCTAAATTTTTTTTTTTTAAAATCCAACTTATCATTTAAGAAATGATCCATGTATAATGGACATGAACAAAGTACTTAATTATAATTTAAAAATAAACAACATTAACTATTCAATTAAAAAGCTAAGGTTTAATAAAATTCGTTCGAGGAATTCAGAGACCCGCTCAATATTTCATTCACCAAATGTAGATGTTATAAGTAATGCTTTTAGTGGGGGAGAATCTTTGTAAAATCTCTGTAAATTTATCAATGTCACACTCAAAAAAATTTTTAAAAAAAAGAAAAAAAGTGTATATAATTAGTTTTTTTTTATAAGAAAATTGCAGAAAATTTATATATCGCAATTTTGTATTATAAAAACCATAGTTTTGTATAAAGGGTCTTCAAAAATTCTACAATAAAAACAAGGCTTTTTATGCATTTAGGAAAGGGCCCGTAAAACTTGGCGTCTGGCAAAAAACTTAACTTTGATTTAGATATAAACATTATTTCATATTCTATTAAAATAATTGAAATTTCTTCGATAAATGTTTTTTAGTCATATCAGTAGTGAATTTATAATACTTTAAATAAACTTATTTGTTGTTGTTTTTGTTAAAAAAATTCCAATGAATTCAAGGTTTAAGTTAAGTAAAGGTTCTAGGAAGATTTAAAGGTAATACAATCATATAAGGGGCCGGTCAAATAATACGAAAGCACCTAACGGGAAAATGGGGTTGCGATCTTGCTTATTTTTGCTGACAAGAGGAAAAGAGTGCATTAGCTAAGCATACGTAAGACAATATTTTCTTAAAAGCCAAAATAAAAAAATTACACATAAAAAAATTTAAAACGTGGAATAAAAGGTGAATTCTTGAAAAGAAAAAAATGGGGAAAAATTTTTCTGCAAGGATCTTCAGAGGTTTACAATTTTGAACACAAAAGGAAAAAATAAAATTTTTTTAAATGAATTAAAACATAAACTTTTCTTTGATGCAAAGTTTTATTTTTTTAAAAATTAGAATTTAATCCCAAAATTGGATTACTGCAATGGAATTAAAAGTAAAAACCAGGAGGGCGTGGTGCAAATTTATCACGTAAGCATGGTAGGGGTTTGTGATTCGCTTACTTTTGCTGACAAGGGTAAGGGAGGAGATATCCAAAAGTGCCAAAAATATTCTTACGCAATATTTTAAGGACACTAAATATGATCAATAAATTTAATCGAATGAGTTAAGACATAAACCTGTTCTGATATTCAACACTAATAATGCTTGGAAAGCAGAAAGTTGTGTATAAAAGTATTAAAGATTTATTTTAAAGTCACACAAATTCATTGAATTCATTCATTCGTTCATTGAATAATAAATTCTTTTACTTAATTTCAGAATAGTTTTCTAGTAAATTTTATAATTGTTATTTTTCCATTGTATCATTTTTCATTATTAGGAATTTGACCCTTTTAAAAATGAAAAAAAAAAAAAAAATGAAATGTTGAATAATGCTTTAATTCTCTTATCAACTAAGATTAACAACAGTTAAAACACTGAATAATTACATTAATCTGTATATAAATATTTATAGTCAAAACTTAAAGCTATTTGTTAGAAAATTTATTCCATATAACTACGGTAAAAAATAAAAGTAATAAAATGTTTTTAACGTTATATTTGGAATATTTTTCCTTTAGGTATGGCAGAGCAAATTAGATATATTAGAAAAAAGGCTAGCTAGTCAAGAAGAAGAGCTTCACATGGTTCAGAGCGCAAATGAAACGTTACAGAAGCAGTTGGAACTGCAAACCTCGATGTCTCATAGTTGCCACTGTAGAACTGATGTGGTTCAAAATGGCGTGGGTCGAACTGATTCAGCATTTGAAGATGACGAAGATTACATGAACCACAAGTCTTCCATTCCTGTAAATAGTTTTTCTGCCTCATTTCTTATGTTTTTGTTTGAGCATTATCCTATTCCCCCTCAATTCTTATGTTCAAAAATTTTGGAAACTGTCAAATATCTCGAGAAATATACATCAGATTGAATGAAGTGAAAATAGTCACGTTCAATATTTTTTAAAAGCCATCCAATGATATCAATCTCGATATTTCCTCTCCCCACCCTCTGGGTTGGGAATCGAAGATCGAGATCGCATTTTGCAGAGAAAAATTAAATAGGACACAAGCTGTTTAAAATGGCGAATTTCGAGTCCCATAAAATAAAAATAAACAGGTTAATAAAAATGTTTATTGAATTTTTTTTCTTTCAAAAATCATTTTTTTTCGAAAAAAAAAAAAAAAAAAAAATTACAGAAACATTTTTAGTTCTATTTAATTTCATATTCAGTCTGATGGGTTTCGAGTTACCAACATTTTGTACTCCTTTTAATTTTCTCGGATACAGCGCCATCTATGAAGCATAAACCTACAGCTCAAAACAAAGCTACCTTTTTCTGAAGAATCCGAATCTGCAATGAAAAATAGGGGTTCATATTCAAGATTTCAAATCAAAGTTGCCCCTCACTGATGGGGCTGAAAGATCGAGTTTGATATTATTGGATAGCTTTTAAAAATAATTGAATGTATCGAATTTCACTTTTTGATCCGTTGTATATTTTTTTTTATTTATTTGACAGTTTCTAATCTTTTTTATGTCCTGTTCATTTTTTAAAGATGATTTACGCGAGCATTTTAAAACAATGAGTTCGGCTGCAAAGGAGTTAAATAAAGTGAAATGATTCTAATGAAAGGAATTCATATTTCAGATCCATTCTTCGCGACAGGAATGCGAAAGACTTCAAGAGCAACTTTTAGAAGCAGAGCAAAGAGCTGATCAACTCAATTTGCTGTACAATCAGAAACTGATTGAGTTAAATAAGCTTCAGCTCACCTTTTCCAAACAGACCAAGGTATGTATTTAGAATTATATCAAGGTATCATTTTGTTTAGAATTATCCTAAAAAATTTATTTCTCCCTTTAAAAAAAATTTAATTTGTTATAAAAATTTGTTTATTTTTAAAAAATTGTTTACATCGTTTCTACAGCAAGTTTTTTTTTAAAAATATATTTTTTACTATTATTTCAGATAGAGAATTATTATAGTGTTAAAATTAGGAATCAATCTTGAGGCATGAAAAATTTGTAAAATTAATTTCTCCAAAACTATCCAGTCTTTCAATTGAAATTCGATTTTTTGCCACTAAAATCAAAAATCTAATCATTATTATATTTTAACTTTCGTGTTATTAAATCTTTTTTTCTTATTTCGAATTTACAAAATTCATAAAATGAAAAGAATGAGTCTTAAACTAGATGAATAATTATTACAAAGAATTGTGACAGAAATTACTGTCACATAAGTAAAAATACTGCTTAGATTACCCAAACTTTAGCATTTTATTTTCATTTTAAAATTTGTTCACACAGCAGCAAATAGCGATTTTGCATAAAAATGCTTTTGAAAAATTTGTAATTTATTTTTTTTTAAAATTTATTTATGCACAAAATCTTATTTAACGTGGTTTGCCATAAATGTCTGCAACATACATGCAATCTAAGTTTATCTAGAAGTTATTTTAAGGAAATCAAGCGTTTGTTAGGATTGAAATTTGCCATCATTGGATTTTTTAAAATTTTTTTTTATTATTATTTTTTTAAATGAATTCATCCTGCTTTTTTGCTGAATTTAAGACCTGGCTTACTCGTTTCTGATCAATGTTTTGGTTTTAGAGTAATATTTGTGCATTAAAATCACAAATGATGCAAAATGTAATTATTAAATATATATATTTTTTTTGTGAGTGTAAAATGTCGATTTTTTCATTATTTCTTCTGATTACCAAAAACCTATTTTGTTTTGTTCCTCTAGCTTTCCCAAGATAAATTTTTGACAAAAATATTTTCAAAAAAATCAAGTTTTTCTTTTTAAAAAGTATTATTCAAGTAAATTATATAAAAAAAGAGGATTTAAACTCAAAAATGTTTTCGATTCAACTTGTTCCACCACAATTTTAATATGGACTAACTTAAAAAAATCTGGATCAGAGACACTGGATTCGAAACAATCAATTTAAATGTGCAAGTTTATTCTATTATTAATCACCCTGTATATTTTAGTTTTCGAACTTTAAACCAAATTTGTTTTTAATTAAAGGAAAATAAATATACTTTTAAAGTTTTGATAATTGCTAATATATTGCAGGAAATGATTGAGCTTGAAAAGTCCTATCTTCAACTGCAGCATCGTTCAAGGAAAGGAACCACTAAACCTATGGTTGCTAGGTTGTGTTCAAGAACATCTCCTTTTAATTCCAAAAACTTGTGCCCAAAACCATCCCCACCTGCAACTCCAAATCCTTAAGGAATTTCAGAACTCTGTATCAGACATTGAAGTCTTCCAGCATGTTCACTTGCAACAGACCAAAGAA
Organism: Parasteatoda lunata; assembly: GCA_949128135.1. NCBI lineage: Eukaryota > Metazoa > Arthropoda > Arachnida > Araneae > Theridiidae > Parasteatoda > Parasteatoda lunata. Next base: position 24,858,343 of record OX421972.1, read on the forward strand.
TAAATCCTATTCATTACACATCATTGAGCTTCTTCAGTATAGTCACCTTCATATTTGGACTTTCTTTCTCAGAAAGAACAATAAGTGTTTGCATTTATTATTTTTTGATAAGTCATTGTATTTAAAATATATTTTTGAATATCATTTTTGGTTTTAACAATAATTTTTCATCTCAAATGGATATTTTTTTAAAAATTCACCAGCAATTATCAAACAGTGCCTTATTATGCACCAAGCCTAATCATTAAGTAATCTTTGTATTGCAATAGAAAAAGAATTAAAAATAAATCAGCATTATTTTTGGAAATAAATGTGTGGGCAATTCAATGTCCTGTGAAGAAAATAAGAAACGCTTCTTTTAATTAATAAAAGGGATTAAAATTATATATATGTATTTATATATTATTATATCAACGAACATATCTTATGTTTATTTAACTAAAGTATCAATTAATTTTAAGTGTTAATTGAACACACAAACAGTGGATTTGCGCATGTAGCTATGAAGAAAAAAGGAGCAAAAGATAAATATATTATTTCCGAAAAGCACATATGTATATGTTTTCTGAGGAACAAATGCTAAACTAACTTGCTTTTTGAGTAATTGCCCTTAAAAAAATTCAGCAATTATATATTCTTTTTTATTAATAAAAATCACAAGTCAAAATGGTCTTTGAATTCATTTAGGGCCATGATTATTAGCTTTTCTTCTTTATTTATTAAAAAGCATTTACTGGTACCTGAATATTTGTTTAAAGTTTATTTACCAAACATCTTTGAAGTTAATAAATATTCCATGAATAATTCAGGTTTTTAAATACTTATATAAGATAAAATCCAAATACATAAATGTAATTACATTTTATCAGCTAATTAATTACAGCACTATAAACTTTGCTTTAAATATATTATTCATATATACACTAGTCATTAAAGAATCTCAGTATCTATAAGAAACAATATAATTTTCTTTTCTGTCATTTATGTTTGATAGTACTAAAACTGTGCAAGTTGAGTGCAAGGCTTACTTTTATATGCTAATCTTTTTTTAAAAAACCATTATCTATCATTCATATTAATATTTAGTAAAAATGTTTATTTCCAATTTCTAATAATTCTGATTAAGTCTTGTTTTAAGTGTAAAGATATTATTTTGCACGCTTTTAAAAATATATGCTTACCCCTTTTCCTGCTTTTAAAAAGGTTGTAAAAATATTTGTTCCAATTTTATTTTAAAATGGTTCTAAATTCCTATTTTATGTTGAATTATATTTGTAGCAATAAATTGTAGTAACTTCAATTCTTGCAAATTTTTAAATGCATATAACCAAATATTTAACCATGCACCTCACAAATGGTCGCTGATTTGGAAAATCGCAGAAAATTAAACTTTATTATCATAATCTCTTTCCATTGATTTAAAAATCAATGCAGGAAGATAAAAATGTACTGTTTACTACATTCAACCCTTAGAAAACTAATAAATTTATTCTCATAAAATTTATAATTTATTTAATAAGTTACAAAGATAAATATATATGAATTAAACTATCTGCACAGTAATTTGATTAATCAAATCTCTCAAAAACTTTCTTTCCAGAATGAAAGGGAAATTTATTTTGCATATTTTAAATTTTCTTGATGTTTTGCAATATATATACATACCATTACAAGCTTTATGTTAAAATCTCCATCAAATATGAAAAATATATTTATTTTTACAAATTTTGTATAGTTCCTAAACAGCTTTAAATTTTACTATTTTTATGTAAAGATTAGCCAAAAAAAAAAAAAATTAAGTTGTGTAAAGAAATTGTTAATTTTTTTAGTGAAGTTACATTTTATGCCAGATTTTTAAATGTTTTCAATATCTATATGTATTGTGTTAAAAACAAGGTTATACATCATCAATTATGTGCCTTGTGTATTTTAGCTTTTTAATATGTATTATTTAATCATTTTGTAAATCATGATTCCCAATATAATTTATAAAAAGCCTTTATTATGCCTAGTATTGCCAATAATAAGAGATAGTCCACAATCAATTCTCTGTGATATATCTTTTAAAAACCATAAATTTTTCTAAATTGTGTCATCAAAGATGAGTGAATACTTTTCAATTTTATGTAAATACAATTTTTCATTGTATTAATTTACTTTCCGAATTTCACAAACATGCAAGTCATTATAAATCAGCTAATATGCACACATATCGATGTGCTCATCTTATATATATATGACATAATAATTCAATATTCTAAATATTTATGCTAAATATATTTGTTGGTTAAAACATGAATTAAATGATTAAGATAAATTTATATCAATGTCTAAAGGCAAACACCATTTTCCTATAAATATAAAAAAAGAATGGCAGCACAATCCCTCACCTATTGAATTTGATAATGATATAATATGGACAACTCCTTAGTTAAATTTTTTTATAATTTACAACACTAGGCAACAATAAAATTGAGTAACAGATAATCTAACAGTAACCTGTTTGCGTTTTACAAGAAAAATACCCAAAGTGTTGCTCGCTAATTGGGCTGCAGTTTTTTTTTTTAAACAAACAGTTTAAGTTTAGAAATCTAACATTAAAACATTAGAGAAATAAATTCCAAAGCTAATACATAACTCTGCATTTATTCTAGCAACAATTTATTTGATAAATAAAAGAACTCTAATGAGAAATCTTTACAAATTAAGGTTTTCACAAGCATCTTAAACATGATTCTTCCAGTGGTATTCTTTATTGCCCTTATGGTGGAATATATATACAGACACACATTATTTCGTAACCTAAAAACTTAGTCAATAAAAAAAAAATCAGCTTGATTTGCAAGCAGCACTTGGGGTTTCTTCATTGTTAGATTTAATGCTACTACTTTCATATTGAAAGCTTTTATAAACTATTTCAAAAATTTATGTCTTTACTTATCAAAATTTTTAGCGTTATGCCAATCTATCTATGAGAGAAATTGTTTAAACATACTTTTTGTATTTATCAAATGTATATACACACTAGTCACAAATAAAATTATTTTGATTATTTTGTGATTTTTTTTAAATATATGTTACTCGTCACCTGACTTCTTAAAAATGATAGAATGAACACCCTAAAATTTGAAAAGTTTCTGAAAAATTCTTATAAATTTTTTTTTTTTATTCATCTTTTTATCTGAAAATTTAATTAAGTAAATACTAAATATAAAATATAAATTAAATCAATAACTATTTCATTGATTTACTTTATACAAAACAGCATTCAATTAACCATTTTATAATCAGCATTAATTAACTGATATATATATATTTTTTTTGAAATTTCAGAATTTTTATTAAGAACTTTCTACTTTACAACTAGATATTTTTTGTTATTAAGATAGTTTTAAAATCTTTATTTTATGCAAGAATATTTAAAATAAAATTAAGTAACAAAATAAAAGAAATTTAAATTCACATCCATTTATTGCTAATTACAAACAGCAAATATTTTTGTCAACTAAAATTCATAGTAATTAGTATACCATAATTATTAAATGTTTTATTAATGATTAAAAATTCTTTAAATTCTCTGGTCGTGGACTATTCTAAAAATTACATATTAGTTTAGACAATATTTCCATTATTTCAGAAAATCAACTGGGTATTTACCCTTTTCGTGTTTAAAGAAAAAATCAAACCATCCAACATGAACTGCTTAAAAGATTTAGACCAATTATTTATTCAAAAATACATAGGAAAAAGAATTAATAAGATATCATATTGGCATTTTTTCAAATTTGAAACTTCTTTACAAGACAAGGTAAATGTTTTATTTATAAAATAAATGTGAAATTATTTAAGTAAAAAAATATGTGATTAAAAATTGTGTATGTTGCAGCCTGTTAAGTTAAAAATCAGAATTTTGTCTTTTTAAAGACCCAAATTAAATTCTATTTCATATATGTTAAATAGGATATCTTTAACAGTTGCGAAAAAATTTGTAATATAGAAAAGTTTAGATTAATTCAAATAGACAAAACAAAATAGCTGAAGTATTGTTAATAGTAGTGCAAATTTTATTTAAAAGCTTAAGGAACTAGCTACAATAACGTGAGTTATTAAAACATACGAATATCATAAATGTAAAATTGACTAAACTTATTAATTACACTATATTTGCGTAAGCAATGTTAGTAATATTTTTGTCAACTTTTAAACAAATTGGTTTAGACAGAAGTTGTAATACAAACTTGGGGGGAAAATTATATCCATTATCTCTAATAAACATTTCAATTATAGTTTACTTGTAAACTAATATTTGCTTCATACAATATTGTTCAGTTCTAGAAATGACAAACATTCTAGGTTTGTAAAAAATAATTTGAAAATGAGATGTTTAGATAGTAAAAAATATAAATACATAATAAGTCAGTCATACAGTTAAAAAATGTAAATCAGAATAAGTTTCGTTATATCATGCATTAGAGTCAATCAAAACCAAACATTATTAGCAAACTTTATATCGAGTGAAAGAATACAATAAAATAGTTTTAAAATTAGTCCATTTCAAGAAGAAAAAAAATCGTCTATTAAAACATTTTTTGGGGTAATAAGCCATTGTACACAGTAAATTACTAGCTACGTAAATTTAAAAAACAAGATTAAACTTTTTTACATTAAAAATATCAAATCTTCACATAGTTCGACAAAATAATTTACACGGTAGTGAATTTGTACATATTATGAACTGTGTTTCTTAATTTATAAAATGTTCCTGATTTCCATAACAATTCTTAAGTTTAAACACATACATAGAAATATGATAGCTAAATCAGAGTAATTTTCAGTTTCTTTGATGCATAGCTTACTATTTCTTGAATATTTTTAGAAGAACAATGAACCTTTAAATACAAGAATTTAAATATACTCTAACATAAGAGATTAATACAAATTAATTCAATTAAAACTTAGTGTTAAATAATGAATGAAGTATTATGAGATATAGGTTCGAATTCAGTTTTTATTTTACTAACTTGAGTTAAATTAAAAAATTTATAAACTGCTGCTATTATTCAAGAAGTATTTTAATATATTTTACTCAAATTAAAAAAATGCAAACTACAAACAAGCATACTCTGCCAAAAAAAGAAAAAAAAAATTAGACTATTAAAAAAAATGAAAATTAAGATTTTAATTGAGTGATAGGGTAATAAACTGATGGATAACAATAACTACATAAAATTAGAAGGTAAATTTTAATTCTTTTTTTACAGTAAAAAAAAACAATAATTTTCATATTTTTTAATACCATGGGGTTAGATTGAATGTACAGTGCACCAAAAAAAAAAAACAAAAAAAAAAAAAGGCTCACCCTGAACTTTTGATTTAATGATCAGATCTTCACGTTTTAGGACTCAAACTTAATGGCTCAAGGGGGTGAGCTCAAATATGCTAATCATTTAGTGCAGAGGATATTTTATGTTAAGAAATCGAACACTAAAATGTACTTTCTTTGAATAAACATATTTTTTTTTTTACGGTTTCGGATTTTTGACGTCCAAAATATAGAGGTAATTGCAGGTGGGCGATCAAAGGTTTGGACCTCATAATGTTAATTTTTGTGTACTTCGCCATATCACTAGAAATTTTTAAGCGAATTAAAAAAGTTTGGACACAATTATAAAACTTGTTTATTCAAAGATAATTCCACACACAAAAAAAATAAATTTTAGAAAATAAACAAATAAATAATAAATTTCAGTAGGACTTTTTTAAAATTAAATTTCTCAGGAACTATTGTACTGATTTTGCTCAAATGTTTTATTGTGCCATGTAAAATTACATATTTTAAAATGATGTAGAAAATTTACGTTACAATTCAAATTTTTTTAACTATTATTAAATAAAATATTAAAAAATAATAAATATTGACTAAAACATTTTTTGCGTGGAATTATTTTTGGATAAACAAATTTTATAATTGGGTGAAAAATTTTCCAATTCGCTTGAAAGTTCTCGAGATATAGCTAAATATGCAAAAAGTAAAATTAACATTATGCAGTCCAAACTTTGGATCGCACTCCTACCCAAACTATGGGAACCATATTTCCCCGATTGCTACCCCCTATATTTTGGGGATCAGAAATTTGAACCCGACAGAAAAAATGGGTATGTTTATTTAGAGAAAGTATGTTTTGTGTCTGATTTCATAATTTAAAAAATTGTCAGTACTATTTGAATAGCATATTTGAGATCACCCCTTTGAGTCTTTAAGTTTGATTTGAGTTGACATGAAGATCCGATCATCAGATCAAAAGTTATTGAGGGTGGTTCCTTTTTTTGGTGCACTGTACATTAGGGCATAATTATAGTGTGTGGCTATGTTTCACCAAATTCAAGGTAAAAAAAACTAATAATAATACACACCAAAATTACTTTTAGCATGCATTAAAAGTATATAGAGGAACTCATTAGAATTGTGCAAGAAATCATGACTGACACAAAAATAAAAAGAAGGATATAAAATAAACAAGAAAGGAGATTAGTACAACTCAAATTCTTTAAAAACTTAATTAGCTAACGAAAATTAAACCACTGAGGAGTTACTCACTAAAGAACAACAGTCTTTAACTGATATTACTTAGTAGTTGTTTTTGTATATGACGAACACACATAGGGAAATGTATTATTTACAACAAAATAAACTCAATAAATATAAGTATTTATAACATGATCTAAAAATTAATTATTTCTATTTTTATAATTCATAACTTTTTCTGTGCAAATTGAACTAAATATTAGGATAAAATGATCCTGCTCCAGGCATTAAAGGAGGAAATGGCATAAATCCACCCGGTCGATATGGCGGCCCATATATTTCAGGATATGGGGGATTATTGACTGATGACGATGACGCTCGGGAGCTGGGTGGGGTGAGATTTAAGCTAGAACCAGTCTGACGTAAAAGTTCAGTCATCTTCTCTGATTTGACGCGCCTTAAGTGGCTCAGTTTTCTTTTGTTTAAGTAAGATTCTAAAAATGACTCAATTTCAATTTCTCCAGATAGAAAATTTTCAGCATATGCCTGAAGCAAAAGGAATGAATTATAATTAATATTAGTTAAGGATTTTCAAATCAGCTAAAAAAAAAAAATAAATAAATAATGTTTTGTCAATGGAAAGAAAAGGTTATAAAATTGGAAATAAAATTTCTATTGCCTATGTATTTGATGTAAAATAATCATCATTTATTTACTAATTTGTTATCAAGTGTTTTAGTTTTCCTTTTTGCATAATTTTAAATGATATATTTTTTTTAATAAGTTGGTATACATTTAGATAAATCTCATATGAATAAATATTCAATAATTAGTCCAGTTGTTAGAAATACCAAAGATATACAGGTTATGTGATTCAGCAATAATGAAAGGGGATTTTTTAAAAGCTTTAAAGTAAGAAAAAAAAAAGTAAAAGATAGCTTTGTGTGTTTATTTTTTGAGGGTATATATTTGATGTAGAAGCTATTTTTTTTTTAAGTTGTAGGACTAAAATATTTTTGTTCCTTTTTTTAACGGCTAGAAATATTAACAATCTCATTTAGTCTTCATAACTGTTTCAAATTAATGTTAAATTTCCATTAAAATTAAATACCTAAATTTTTATTTTATGCAAAATATCATATAAACTGACACTTTGTAAAATTCTATAGGCAAAAATTGCTATGCAATTCGAAAGATGGATTAATGAAGAATATACAAATCTAAAAATATTAAAAGCTTATTTTAAATGATAAAATACAAAGAAAAAATAATATTCAGTTAAGTAATAAAAAAATAAATATCATGAAAGAGTATGGGGAAAAATATAGAAAGAAAAAAAAATATTTACTTCACTTTCTTCTTCTGCTTCAGCAGCAGATGCTTGCAACAGTGCTAAAGTTGTGTCTAACGACATTTGCCTAGTCAGTTCATCTAAATTAAGGGAGGAAAAAGTATATCTATATTATGCACAAGCAAAATTGCTATAAAATAAAGTTAACACACAATGATACTCAAAAAGAGGATAAGGTGTGATGTGTAGACTAAAGCAAAAAACGTTAATAAATCTATGATAATAAAATTAAGAGTTTGCATGTCTCTTTTATAACTCCAAAACTGTTAGGGTTCTTAATCCTAAAATTTAGACAGTGGCTGAAAGGAGAAATTCTAGTCCTTAATCATAAGTATTGTTCAAAAATTTCATTTATATTAATTAGGAGAAACCTTTTAAAAAATGGAATTTTCTGATTACTTTACCAATTGTTTTAAAATAAATTAGAGGATTCTTATTTTTCAAATACTAAGATAATATCAGTGACATTTGCTAGTTTATAGATCTATCTAAAAAGAAAAAAAAGGGGGGAGTTTATTGTCTGTTTTTTATATATTTTTTTACATTTCTAATATCAAACAGAGATCAATGGTACTGTGTGTGGATTACGTAACCAAATTAGAATCTTTAGTGTTATCTAAAGCTAAGTGTTTATTTTGTTTATAGTTAGCTTTAAAAGCATGTTTGGATAACATGAAATAATTTCAATTAATCGGCAATTGAGATAATAAGTGAAAACTACGCACAAAAAAAAAAAAAAAAAAAGACAAAGGGAGAATAGTTGCTAATTCATTTAGAGAACCACATAAAATGCCAATGATGCTTTACTGATTTTAATAATTAGTACTAATGATATTACAGTAATAGGTGCTATTTAAATACATATCAAATAATTTAATATAGGTATTTAATGTTGGTACTGTGGTACTAGGTTCTTCAAAAGGAATAAATACAGGAGAATTGATTGATTGTGGTAAATCTTGACCATCACGAGCTGAATATGAGCAATAGCAACATGATGCTAAGTATGATTAACAGTTATTTGGATGAGTTGAACTTCTAAAAACGTGTTTTGTAAAGCTTAATAACATTAAATCACCATGAACCATGATTTTAGCAGAAAAAACACTGAAACTACGATCAGAATTCCAACAATGTATGGTGATGGAAGATTGTTTAATATCCTGATTTTCGAGACATCTATGTTAAGTCAAGATTTAAGAATATGTTTAGTACAGTTTTAAGTTAGGGAGTTTGTAGGATTGTATGATTAATCTTCTATAGAAGGGATCAATGATAAGGAAAGGAAATACATGGTCAACAGTAATAACTTTAAGGTAAACAAGCAATAAAGTAGAATAGTAGAACAATAATAGTTATTCTTTTGACCATGGGGTTTGCTGCAAAACTCCTTCACACGTTTCTTGTATCGCTTCTTTTATCATTTTGTTGAACTGTGCCAACTGATTAAACCACTTTTCACTAGCATATCTCTTTACTTTGATTTACTGTCATTTGGTGTTTAGATACCGGGGAAAGTACTTGTTTGTGGAATCCAAACTACAGTATATCCATTTTTATTTGTGCTTCATTCAGATTGTTTTTGGCTTTAATATAGTGATACTATTTGGTATAAATATAGAATTATGTTCTAGCCTCTTTGAACAAGTTTTATCTCTAATAAGGGTACTCTTTACCTTTGTCTTTCAGAATATAGCAGCATTAGTTTTTATAAGTTATGAGAGAAAAAAACAGATGCTTAGGGCTGAATAAATAGTACTGCAGGACATAAAAAAAATTGACAACAAGTATTAAAGAATTTTATAAAACCTTTGATGCAACTTGGATGAATAATTAAGGAATAATAAAAAAAAATATCAAAAATTTAAAAAAAAAATTCATTAAAATAAAATTTGGATGAGTGAAGATTTTTATAAGCCACATGATAAAATTTCTATGCATTGCAGATGAATAATAAAGATGGAATGTAAAAAAACATTCAAGAATAAAAAAAAAATTACTAAATGAAATAAAAAAGATTTTTTAAAGTTAAAAATAGAATTTTATAAATAAAACTAGTAAATTTGTATTAACCTTGAAGTTTTTTTTAAAAATTAAGTCTTTACTAAAGCTGTTCTATGAAGCATTATTTATATATATTTCTGGTAAAAGATTATGTATATCAAATGATAAAGGATACATAAAGACTATGTATATAAAATTTATAGCATTAATAACTTTATTTTTTAGTACTTACTGACCACAAAATTTATCGATAATTGTTACAAAAACAAGCATTTTTAAAATATAGCATATTTAAAGAACAAGTACGGATAAAATTCCTGTATGATCATTTACATACTAATTTTTTTTTCTTCATAGAGCCAATTACACATACAAGAAAACTAACGTTTTGATCAAACATGTGTATTACAGTTGAGTGTGTAACAGTTAACATGTGTATAAACAGTTAAACTGATTTGTTTTGCAATGTGTAATTTCTATTGCTATATCCCTTCATAATGTATGGAATTTAAATTTAGTAATAAAAATAAATTTCACTAAAAAACATTTACCCAGCTTTTGTTTTTTTACTTCTAAAGTTTGTTTTAGTTCCTTCAACTCCTCATGTTGTTCCATAACTTTTACTCTTAGTTCATTTAGAAGTGGTTCTTTCGAAAGATTGGATTCTGCAAGATTCTTGTTGCTTTCCAACATAGCAGTCCTCTCAGATTCTGCTGATTTAACCTAACATTACCAATGGGAAAAAAAAAAGAAAAACTATAAAATTTGCTTGATACTAAAAACATTCATTTTTGTATCAAGAATCGAAGAAACAATCGAATTAAAACATAAGGTGTTTTAAGATTTAAACCAAAAGATTTTATTTTAAAAGTAATAATTTAATAAACTGATCATGTAATTTTTTGTTTTGCTGTCTTTAGAGATTAAAAGTTCTTTCCAAATACACATGGATAAAATTTCTAGCACATTCAAAATGACATTTTAAAAATATTAAGTACCTACTAAATTTTTAGATTTTCTTCGATTGTAAACAAAGAACTAATTAAAACTTTAAGCAGTTTCTTTTACAGAATTTTAAAATTGTAGAAAATAGATATGAAGTATAGATTTTTGTGCAAAAATATGTAAGCTAGAAAAATAATACAAACTTTACATTTTAATACTACAAATAAATTTTTGAATTTTGATTTTTCAAAAACATATTTGGAGATTTAAAACATTTCAGTTTTTAAAAATCAGAGAGTGAGGATACAATTTTTTTATGAAATAAATAAGTAAGGTTTTTTACTTATATAGAACACAGCACACTAAAGCTTTTTATATGCGATCAGGTATTGCTTGCTCGGATATGACTACGAGTTATATATTTCAAGTTCGAATTAATTTTTATCGAAATTAATTTTTTAAAAAATCTTCCTGTGAGGCTGGCAAGAAGTTGCCAAAATTTGGTAAACCGCAATAAACATCTTCCCCATACTTTTTGTTTATTCTTATAAATGATTCAATAGCTATATATGATTCAATTTATTTAATTCATAGAACCATTAGATTTTTTCTTTATATAAAATAAGACAAGGGTAAAGGCGTAGAATTGCGAACCTCTTGGTTTTGGCAATAACTCTAGTTTACCGCTACGTGATTGGCTCTTGATCCATATTGTTATGTATACTCTTGATTGTAAACTATTACCAAAATAAGTATTGAGGGAAGATTTCTATATCGTTATTTGCGGCAGAATAATCGTCAAATCTTGGCAAACTACAAACAAAAAAATCCTAGAATGAAACCTATTTTTAAGGGTATTACTTGTAGCCATCTAACGGACACACCTCTTCACGTTTTTCTTTTGAAAGTTTAAAAACTATTTGAAACCTTGGCAATTGAAGTTGGAGCGCTATGGAAATATCCTTATAAAATGTTACATAAAAAGAGTTTATTAATTGACTTTTTTTATTGAAAAATTGTGTCTCATTCTACACTAATTTTAATAATTGGGCAAATTTATAAATTATCTTAAAATTCTTCATGCAAAATTATTAAACAAACCTGCTGCAGTTCTTGAACTAATGTTTCGATCAATTCATTTTCATTCAGCATCATTTGAAGTTCAGTTGTTGACATATTACGAAGAATATGAGTAGCAGGGTTATAATCCGGATTTAATTCATGCATGTAATACGGCATTTCTGCAATGAAAAAACAAAAATTAATATTCACTAAATGATTAAATTAAATCATATATGTCCCTAACAAATTTTAAAAAATTAGATGTGCGAAAGTATAACTTTGAAAATAGTTTTTATGAATGTGAAGAGAAGTACAAATAAATAAAATTTAAAGGTATACAAGTATACTTTTTCAAATGTAGAAGTTACTATTGATAAATAGTTTATTTTTCTCTTCTGAGTTTTTCTTTTTTATTCCAATCCAAAATGTAAACATAAAATGAAAGTCAACAACAACATTTCATATTGTTGCCATTCTAGTAATATGCAAAAATAATGATTAAGAATCACAGGATATTTCTTAAACAGATATTTTTAGATACTCGGTACTTTTTATTCCTAACTGTTCTTTAAGTAACTGTTATTTAATACCAGTTTTCTAATTTTTAAGTAACAACTCAACTCAGAAGAGCAGGAAAGAAGAAGAGTTCAGTCAGAGCGTTTTGTTTTTATTTATTGCATTTTTTAATTATCGTATGTATTAAAATCAGTCCAGCTAATATGGCAGAGGTGGGGAGACGGTCCGAATCTTATTCTCCAAAATCGAGCCCAAGAGGGTCTCGTTCCCCTGTGGTTCCACGGCAAGATTCAACTGGAACATTAAAAACAACCATATCTTTGGGAAAGGGTAAAACTCCAGCAATCTGGCATAGCGGGCCTTTCTATCTCATGAAAGAACCACCAAGTAAGGATTTTATCTAAATAATATATATAAATCTGACAAAATATATTTGTGTTTTTGCATAATATGTTTTGTTTTCACCAAGAAATTTTGATTTTATAAAAATGCAGACTGTAGGGTTTAAATGCTTACCTTGAATTAGGTATAACTGGTGATTTTGTAAAGGTTGAATTAGGTAAAGTTTTTTTTTAAAATTTAACTTCATTTCATGTATCAAATGCATGTTTTATTTAAGAAACATAATGTTTTATTTAAGAAACATATATATCTTGATATTATATACTAAGTGATCAGGGTATCTACCCTCTTGAAACTTGGGTAAAATTATAAATTTTGGTAGTGCTCAGAATTTATCTTAAAAAGTCATGATTTTCAGTAACTATTTTTAATAGCTTTTAAACTGCAATTTGTAATCATAACTTCAAAGTATATATATATATATATATATATATATATATATATATATATATATAGTTAGAAAATTTCTCTTGAAGTATAAAACTGCCAAAGATATTTCATTTTAAGATGCAAAATTTAACTCAGAAACTCTGAATAAACATTTTTACCATTAGATTTGCATTTCTGACAATCAAAATATGGAAAGTAGCTACAATCTAGAAAATATGGTACCAATAGTTCATGCAGGAGAGCAGTTGAAATTTAGGACTCCTTGATGTTAAATTTTTTTTTTTTTTTTTTAGTATTTTGCTACACCTGGAGAACTATTTTAGCAAATTGAAAACTTGATCTCCCAACTATAAAATCCATTAAATCTTAAGATAATGAAATGACTATAATATTTGAAGGAAAACAGTTGAATAGTTTCTAGGTTTCCAAATTATGAAAAAATCCTATATTTACAGGAAGTGTAGTTTTTTTTATATTTTGTTGTATATAAATTGTGCATTATTAATAATTATTGTGCATAGAAATTAAGAACCTTAATCCTATGTTATCAAAGGAGGATTAGGGTTCCGGTCATCCTATAATGGATTTGTACGGGAAGTGAGATATTACTCTCCGTATTTTCAATATATTTTTGACTGTTTTATTTCATTTTTAAGCATTAAGTTGATGCCAATTACAATATTTCAATTTTGAATATATTACTTAATTTTAAAATTAACAATTATGTTGAAGAAATATTGCTCAGTTAAAAATTAGTACCTTAATTTTTATGATAGTTTAAATAATTATAAAAAAAACTGCTAGTTTTTTTTTTATCTTTGTATTTTTTGCCTGTTTAACATCCAAATGTAATTCATAGATGAGATTCCCAGTTAGCTGTTACGATATTTTACATCTTTTATTTGTTTTTTTCTGTTATTCGTATCTTTAGCTTGTTTTCCCTGTTTCATATTTTGGTAAAATTACTTTATAATATTTTGTTTTGGGCACTTTAGATTAAAATTTTCCCAAGGTCAAGAAAACTAGTGATAAGCTTATTAAGCTGTGGCCCCTCTATCCACCCACTAAGTTTATTTTTACATCTTTAGAATGAAAAATAATTGTTTTAACCAATTATATTTTCTTATTTTGTTCTTTTATAAGGTCTGTATTTACTAATAATTTAATTAATAAGTTATTAATTTTGTATTCCTTGGTTTGAAAAAAAAATTTAGGTTCTACATTAAGTCGGTAACCACTTTAAGTTTTTATTGTACAACTGGATATATTTTGGACAGGTAAAATCCATAATAAACCATGATATTACAACTGTGTCCAAAACCTGACTACTGTGGTAAAAAAGGTTTTAAATTTTTTTTTATTATTATTAACACATTAAAATATGATTAATTATCCATAGAGAGTGAATTGACTGGAGCAACAAATTTGATGACCTACTATAATCTGGAACATTCCTATAACAAATTTTGTGGTAGAAAAATGAAGGATCAGCTGAGTGCTTTCTTACCTAATTTACCTGGAAGCATAGATGCCCCTGGAAGTCAAGACAATAGGTGAAGAATTTGTTAGTTTATTAAATTTTTATTTGGTTATTTTAATAAATTTTAATTTAATTTTTGATGCTGAAAAAGCAAATTTATAAAACTTTTAACAAGGTTTTGAATTCTTTTTATCAAATAGGTTTCAAAATCATCTTAAACTTTTGGCAAATCACAAATAATTGATAAAAAGTTAAATTAGTCAGCAATTTAAATTCTCTTCTGGCATCAATGATGTATATTTTAATGTACCCCATAATTTAAAAATATAATTTATAATAATTTTTCAAAAAAAATATTTTAATTAATTTTATAAAACATTATAAAGTTATGTTTATAAAGTATTTATTGAATTTGCATATGTTAATGTGTTATTGTCAATTATTTTTTTCCAAACTTTTCAAACAAATCTTTTTATAAATTGTTTAACTACTTATGTGCTTAAGCAGAGAGCGAAACTTATATTATAAAGTTATGTACTTTTAGCCATATAAATATAGTTACATTATAAAGCAAATTTTGTATTTAATATTATCAAATTGCATTGTAATGTAATGTTTTTCTCATTATTTTATCTATCACATATTTTTACTTTTTTACCATGTTAACACAAAATTTTTTTTTTTATTGACTCAGTAATTATTTACCAACAGTTCTTTAAAATCTCTGATTGATAAACCTCCAATTGGTGGAAAAGATCTTCAACCCCTTACCGGATCTCAGTTATCAGGCTTCAGGTTGCATCCTGGTCCAGTAAGTATTCTGTGCTTAATTTATAAATTATGTCTAAATATTTTGTCTTGCTAAAATAGCTTTCTTATAAATTTAAGTTTCTTTTATTGGATTCAATACGTTTATAGTAATTCCATATCCTAATGGCAATATTAAATGTTTTTACTTATTTAGGTCGGAGATGATGAAAAACATCTCCTTTTTTCTTACTGAAAAAATTTGCAGTATCTTTCCTTTAAAATTTTTGAAGGTTGTTTTCAATATGAAGAATCAATCATTTAAATTTGTTAGTTTGAAAATTTTTAGTTTAATAGTGAGAATAATAACTTATTTAACAAAAGTTAAAAGATATAGAAAAACAATTTTTATTTTATATTAAAACAATTTTTATTTTATATTATAATTTAATGAAAAGACTATATAGGGTTATGATTGTGTTCAAAAAAAAAAATATATATATATTTTGACGAGATCTATTTACTTATTTTTTCTTTTCTTTTTTCCTTTTAAGAAAAAAAAAACAAACTACTTGTTACGTCAAGCGTTCAGGCATCATAATTTTTGATCTAGTTGCACTTTTTGACCTAGCTGCTCTTGTATGATCTAGTTGCCCTTTTGATTTATTTTGATAAGTTAACTTTCTAAAATTTTTATGACTGGCAACAGCATTTTTTATTCTTTAAGTTGTTTATTTTGTTTCTTTTAGAATTCGTTCTTTTCTTTGAAAAATGTTTCTTTTAACTTGTAATGTTGTTTAGCAGAATTCTTTGCCGACTGTTTCCCTGTATATACGAAGAAAATAAATTAAATATTTTTAAATTGTTGTGAAAAGAATTTTTAGTTGTACAAAGTACTTCATTTGGCGCCCGAACATGGACCACAGCAGATAAAAAAAATGGCAAGCTTCTTCAAAAGCGGATTTAAGAAAGCAGATTTGTTAGTGGTTCTAGAAGAAATTGGAGAGACAGTACCGGTTGGATCCACTTTAGCAAAATTAAAAGACATGGTTTTGGCTAGCGATGAATATAAAAAGGATCCAGAATTCGTAAAACAGGTATTTGAAGATACTGTTAAAGAGAGAAAGAAACAAGAAGAATTGGAAAAGACCCGAATAGCTCATGAATTGGAAATGGCCAGATTACAGGCGCAAAATCGAGAATCGACTATTCAAAATGCCGCCAATTCAAGTTCAATTAATGCCGAAGCTGTTAATGCTAGGCGAAAGTTTACGTTGCCAAAGCTGGAATTTAGGCAGTTTGGCGACGATGTCAAGGAATGGCTTCCATTTTGGAGCCAATTTCAGTACATAGATAAGGATGCGGATATTGCCCTTGAAGACAAATTTCAGTATCTGATACAACGGGGCCGGGATAGCCTGGTCGGTAGGGCGCTGGGCCCATGTCCAAGAGGTCGTGGGTTCGATCCTCGCCAGCCGAAGACTCCCCGTGTAGTAAATGGTGACTGATGCATGTTAAATCTGTCGAGTTTCAAAGTCCTCCATGTTCCCATAACAAATCAATACCTCTGGGGGTACTGATCCAGGAGTTTCCTTGTCTTCTGGATTGGTTCAAAATTACAGGGATACGGAGTTGAACATTAGTAGTCGTAAACCCATGAAATTGAGTCGGCTGTTCAACGACGGTTATAAAATAAAAAAAAGTATCTGATACAAGCTACTGTGATGGGTTCCAGAGCAAGAGAGATTGTAGAAAGTTTCCCGCCAACTGGGGCAAATTATACTAAAGCCATCGATAGTCTGAAATCGAGATTTGGAAACGAGGATCTTTTGGTGGAGATATACGTAAGGGAACTTCTCAAATTAATGTTCAGGTGAATAGATCTTTTCCACTTACCTCCTTATATGATAAGCTGGAAACATATTTAAGAGCATTAGACACTCTCGGGGTTACTACAGACAAGTGTGCATAGATTCTCTACCCGATGGTAGAATCCTGTTTTCCGGAAGAATTTTTGAAGGCCTACCATCGGAGTAATTCTTTAACTCCAAAATTAGAAGCCAAAGAAAGGCTTAACAAACTGATGGTGTTTTTAAAGGCAGAAGTGGAGGGTGAAGCCCGAATTAATTTAGCTATGGATGGGTTTGGCCTGCTCAAAGTTGAAGATAACAAGGTAGCTAAGAAGAAAAAAGTTGAATATGAAAAGAATAAATCTCGAGCACCATCAACAGCCGCTGTTTTACACGCAGCTTCTTACGTAAAAGAACGAAGAAGAGGTTGCTTATTTTGTGAAGGCAAACATAATAGTTTCGAATGTTTTTCCGCCCAGAAAAAGCCTTTTGTTGAAAGGCAGGGAATTGTAAGAAGTAAAAAAGGGTGTTTTGCTTGTTTGGCTCCCGGTCACGTAGCTAAGTACTGCAGGAATTTTGTAAAATGCCTGGTTTGTGGTCGAAAACATGTGACACTCATGTGTGAAGACCTAGAACAAATGAGAAAATCAGCTTCGAAAGAGGGAGAAAAGACGCGGACGGAAACATCTGTAAATGAACTTAATATGGCGAATTTAAATCAGACGCCAGAAGTTTTTCTGCAAACTTTGGTCGCCAAACTTATCGCCAATGGTAAAGAAATGAATGTTCGTCTGCTAATTGATACAGCATCGCAGAGATCCTACATCCTTAATACCGTTGCCCAGAAGATGATGTATACTCCTTTAGAAGAAATGAATGTGGCTCATTCCCTTTTTGGAGGTGTAACTACTGATGTTAGAAAACACAAGAAATATGAAATAAGAGTTACATCGCTGAAAGGAAAATTCTCTTGCAATTTGGAGGTATTGGGCCAAGATGTTATTTGCGAGAAGATATTACCTGTAAACAGAGGTCCATGGCTGAAGGAACTTAAGAGTTTAAAAATTTGTTTAAATGATGTTAGCCAGACTTATGAACAAGTACAAATACTCATAGAAGCAGACATGATAGGCAAGTTAATGACTGGACAGCAAAATTTTTTGTCAAATGGCCTGGTTGCAACTGAAACAAATCTTGGATGGACCTTAATGGGAAAAGTACCTCATCATAAGCCTGGTACCGAAAGTATCGCCATGTCGGTGATATCACTTTTCGTTAAAGAAGCTGAGATGGCCGATCTATGGAGATTAGATTTAATAGGAATCAAAGATCCCATCGAGAAGAAATTGAAAAGGGAAAAAGATTTTGAAGCACAGGAACATTTTCTTAAGACGGTAAAGGTCAATGATCAAGGAAGGTACGAAGTCCGTTTACCATGGCAGGAAAATGATACTTTCTTACCCAATAACTTTAACTTGGCAAAGAGAAAATTAGAGCGGACCACAGTTCAATTGAAATCAAAGAATGTTTATGAAAAGGTCTTCAAAAGCTGGCTTGACGAAAAAATCATCGAAGAAGTACCCTCTAATGAAACAGACTTACCAGGAAATTACTTGCAACATAGAGCTGTAATAACAGAAAGCAGTACCACCCCAATAAGGCCGGTATTCGATGCTTCTGCCCGTAGGAAAGGACACCCTTCCCTTAACGACTGTTTACACAGCGGCCCTAACTTAATCGAACTTATTCCGGATGTCTTATTGCGTTTTAGAGAAAGAAGTATTGGTATTTCTTCAGATGTGAGAAGAGCGTTTTTACAATTAAGTGTCCCCAAAGAAGATAGAGACTTTTTAAGGTTCTTATGGTGGCAAAATGAGGAGGACAAAAAGTGTAAAATATTTCGACGTGCAAGAGTTGTCTTCGGAGTAACGAGTAGTCCTTTTCTTTTGGCATCTGTCATCAGGTATCATATTCAAAATGACCAAGATAACGATGAAGATTTCAAGAAAAGGCTCTTGCAGAGTTTCTATGTCGACAATTCTTTAACCAGTGTAGATACTCCACTTGAAATGGAAGAATTTAAGCAAAAATCTATTGAATTGATGAAAAAAGGGAGTTGAGAAGTTGGGAAAACTCACATTGCCAAGACTTGCCCACAGAATCAACTGTATTGGGTTTGAAGTGGAATAAAGTGGAAGACATCCTCAAGGTAAATATGAGTTGGTTAAAAGAAATCAATATGGAAAAAGTCACTAAACGATCTATTCTGTCTATCGCTCACCGCATTTTCGATCCTATTGGATTTACCACTCCAGTCATGCTGTGCCCAAAGTCCATACTACAAAAAGCATGGGTGTTGCTTGGGATGAAGAGATTAGAGAAGATCTGAAAAAAAAGTTTCTTCAGTGGTATGCAGAATTGAAAATATTGGAAGAAAGTGAGATACCCAGGTGGATTCAAGTTAATTCGGAAAATCTAGAGAACTGTTCCTTACATACATTTTGCGATGCCAGTAAAGAGGCTTATGCAGCTGTGGTTTTCTTAAGGATTGAAGAAAAAGATGGCGTTAAAGTCAGTTTTGTGTCAGCGAAGTCTCGTATTACGTCACTCAAAGGAGGGACCATACCAAGGCTAGAGTTAACTTCTGCTTTGGTGGGAGCTAGACTCTCACAATCAGTTGTACAAGTTCTCGCTTGGATAACCAAGGCAGAAAATCGGTCAGTTTTTGCTAGGAATCGTACAGATGAAATAAGAAAATTGAGCGACTTCTCCTCCTGGCGCCATGTTGCAGGAAAATTGAACCCGGCAGACCTTCCTTCCAGAGGATGTTCTTCTAAAACATTGAAAGCTATGAAATGGTGGGAGGGTCCAGCCTGGTTGAAAGAACCTATCTCAACTTGGAATAGTACCACAGAGATTGATGTCCACAATGACGAGGAAGTTGTAAAAGAACGGTCAAAGTCTGGTGGTTTTCTGACCACTTGCAACCAATTGACAATAGAAGACGGGTCTCAATTGAATCCTAACTTCGACACAGAAGAAATAATATCTGAATAAACGGCAATATTTAACAGTAGCAACTTGCGACATTAATGTAGATCTTTCATGGATTTTCTCTTACTTTTCTAAATATTCAAAGATTCTACGAATGATAGCGTGGATGCTGAGGTTCACAAAAAATTCACAGATCAAGAAAGAAGAGAGAAAAATTGGGGAACTGAAAGTGTCTGAATTGCTGATAGCTGAGACAAGGTTGGCAAAACTAGTTCAGCAAATGGTTTTTGCCCCAGGAGACATTGACAGGCTCAAAACAATATCTGTGTTTAAAGATGAGGGAGGCCTACTACGCGTCAAAACCAAGTTGACAGAAAGGAAAGACGACGCTGATTTTATAGCTCCTATTCTACTACCTAGCAAACATGACCTTGTTGACTGCATAATTTTGGATTTGCATCTGAAAATGTGCCATGCTGGTTTAAATGTATTGATGTCTAAACTAAGAGAAAGGTTTTGGATAATCAAGAGCAAAAAAGCAATTAGAAAGGTACTGAACCGATGTATAAGGTGCAAGAGACACGAAGCCAGACCAATCCAAACTGTTCCTGTGGTCTTACCAGAAAATAGTCAGAGATGCGTCTCCTTTTGAAATCAGTGGAGTCGACCTATGTTGTCCCCTAATTCTTAATGACCAATCGAAAGCGTGGGTCGTCCTCTTCACATGTGCTGTGTACCGTGCCATCCATCTAGAACTGATACAGTCACTTTCCACACATGGTTTTTTCTTGGCTCTTCGAAGATTCATAGCCCGAAGGGGAAGACCAAAGGTCATCTATAGTGACAATGGAACAAACTTCGTGGGAGCCGACAACTTATTCAAATCTATAGATTGGAACGCTATCGAGATAGAATCTTCGATAAATCGAATTCAGTGGTACTTCAGTCCTCCTGCTGCTCCATGGTGGGGAGGTTTTGGGGAAATCATGGTGAAGCTGATCAAGACCCTTTTGAGAAAAGTTTTAGGTAGATCTTCATTGAATTACGAAGAACTGCAAAGTGTTCTTATCAATTGTGAAAGTACTGTGAACTCAAGACCACTAACGTATGTTTCCGAAGATTCCAATGACCTGATTCCATTAACACCTGCGTTGTTCTTAGGTGAGTTAACAGAGATGGGTGTTCCAAACCTGGATAATATCGACAGAGTAAACCTAAAGAGAAGATTTCGTTATCAACAAAATCTAAGGGAAGCTTTAAGAAAGCGATTTAGGGTCGAATACCTCGGAAAATTAGTAATGCGCTTGTCCAAAGTTAAAGGCAATCACCGAATAGCTGTGGGAGATATCGTCCTAATTGAAACCAAAGGTAAAAAGAAGGTTATCTGGCCAATGGGAAGAATAACAGAAACCTACGTAGGAAAAGATGGGCACATCAGAGTAGCTTGCATTAAAACCACTACCAGAGAGATGGTTCGACCCGTTCAAAGAATTTTTCCTCTTGAGATATCTTGTCCGGTGGAGGCTGCTGAAACAAATGATATAGCGGAATCTCCTGAAGGAAACGTTTCAGTTACTGATTCCTCAACTCGAAGAGTCATAACAAGGAGTGGCAGAACTGTAAAGATTCCGACTAGATTTTTTGACTGAATAGTCTCTTTCAGAACTCTTATAACTTTAATTTTCATAACTCTAATTTGTTAGTAGCTTGACTGATTGTTTTGATTAATATTTTGATGTTGTAGTTAATCAAAAGGTGGGAGTGTTACGTCAAGCGTTCATGCATCATAATTTTTGATCCAGTTGCACTTTTTGATCTAGCTGCTCTTGTATGATCTAGTTGCCCTTTTGATTTATTTTGATAAGTTAACTTTCTAAAATTTTTATGACTGGCAACAGCATTTTTTATTCTTTAAGTTGTTTATTTTGTTTCTTTTAGAATTCGTTCTTTTCTTTGAAAAATGTTTCTTTTAACTTGTAATGTTGTTTTGCAGAATTCTTTGCCGGCTGTTTCCCTGTATATACGAAGAAAATAAATTAAATATTTTTAAATTGTTGTGAAAAGAATTTTTAGTTGTACAAAGTACTTCACTACTAATTCCTGAAAAAGGAATCTTCAAAATCTAAACCAAAAAGCTTTTTTAAAAATTTCAGGTTATTTAAATTAAGACATTTTCCTTAGTTCCATTTTTCTATAATGAGAGAGTGTTATTCTATTTTATCCATGTTTGCATCTGTACGAAATAATTTTCATGTGTTTTAAAATACACATTTTTATGCGTATTAATAGCAAAAGCTTATTTAGACAGATCAGAATGCTCAAGAAGAGTTAGGCACTAAATTTTTTCTTTATCAATAAACATAATAGTTTACATGTAATTAACAGAAGTTTAAATGAATAAACAAGATTTTATATAGCTTTGACTAATAATATGATTTACTTTAGATAGAACTTTATTTCAGATAAGGTTAAAAATTTGTAAACTAAAACATGACGAATATGACTACTTTTTAATTTGTTTTTTTTAATCAGTGAATATTTGCTCTTGTAATTTTTCTATATTTAAAATAAGAATCAATCATTGAAGAACTAAAGCTTGTCTTTAAATTTGTATTTCATATAAATGCAATCTTAGATATTGTTAAAAGTATTTTTCACAAAATTCTAAAAATATAGACCTTGTTAGAAATCTTAGATTGAGCTCTACAATTGTATTTAGAAAAAAAATCAAGATTTGACAATATAAATGTTCTTTCCTCCCTTATGACTTATGCATTTCAGTTATGCCATTAAAAATTAGTATCTGTATAAATTCTTTATGTCATTTTTATTTCATTCCAATCAAGTTTTTATTGTAGTAAAAAACTGTGTTTTATAATTGTAATTAGATTAACCCTTATTTGATTATTTCATGAAAACATTAGAATACAAATTTTTTTCTAAATTTTTAATGAAGTTAAAAATTGTTTGTAGTTTATAATTGTATTTTAATCGATGTTTCTTTACAGGTTCCTGAACAATACAGATTAATGAGCCAAATGCCTCAAAAGAAAAAACACAAGAAAAAGCACAAACAT
This sequence comes from Parasteatoda lunata, assembly GCA_949128135.1. Taxonomy (NCBI): domain Eukaryota; kingdom Metazoa; phylum Arthropoda; class Arachnida; order Araneae; family Theridiidae; genus Parasteatoda; species Parasteatoda lunata. The sequence goes on from OX421972.1 coordinate 24,881,687, forward strand.
AAAGATGGTGATACTCCTACACAAGATTCTCAACAAGGTAAGAGAACAGCATTTATATGCATTTGAACTTTTGTGCTAAATTTATGTATCTTTAATCAATTCTGGTATAAAATTGTATTTACACACTGAATTAAATAACTTACCAAACTATTTAAATCAAGAGGATAACTATGACACAGTCTTAGGTTTTGTTAACTATGCAAGTGAATGTTTGTTATAACATATTGAAAATGCCATTAGATGTTCTATTTAACTCTCTTGCTAATGATGCAAAATAATTATTATATTGTATTTGTAATCCATAATTTGACTTTAATATTGGAAAATAAATAGAATCAAGATGAATTGGTTTATATAATTAAATATGAATGAGTAATTAATTAATTATATTAATTGCTTTTGAAAAGATATTCTTAATGATTTTATTAGGGTTATTTTAGTGATGTGGTCATATAATATTTATAACTCATAAAAGGAATTCATTTGAAGTTATTAAGTCTTTAGTAAAATTATTTTCAGAAGTTAAATTTACACATGCTTTTATTATACATACTTTAAAGTTATAATGTTATGCATTTGAGAAACAAACAAGACAAAATATTTCATTGTTTTTAAGCACTTTGCACCAATTTAGTTAAGATTAATTTACATCACTTATCGATTTAAGCATAATAATTAAAATGTCATAAAATATTTTATTAAATTCTTAACATTATAAATTTATAACATTCTTAAAGTTATAAATCTGGACATTTCCATCCAATCTGGTCAATTGAAACATTTGTAAAAAATTAACTCTCAACTTTCTAAAAATGCTTTTGTGGTTATGTTGTTAATTAAAGAGAAAAAAAAAATAGTGATCTGTATACTCTGTTGTAAGTTAAGAAAAGACTATTGTGGTATAAGATTTAAGTAATCCTCCGTTTTATTTTGTCAAATTTTACAAATATGCTTTAAAAACAATATTAAAGATTTGAAAAGTTAAGCAGTCACGTCAAGCAGTTTTATCTGTGCTATCTTTTACGATATATCAAAGACTTAGTAATAAAAAAGATTACAGTTTCATAGTTTTCTTACTGGACTCCTAGACTTGGTGACATATTTCGATAATTAAGAAGAATATTCATACTTGAAAAATAAACAACTACATGGTGTTGCAAAAGCATTGGATTCGATTGGACCACTAAAAATTATGCTGACATGCTCTGTTGAACAAATCAAATGCGAGATAAAGTATTTTTACTTTTGCTTCGCTGCAGAAGAAAATCGTCGGCAAGAAACGATGTTTGTTATTCTTTCATCAACTTCTTCAAATGTCAACAGAAAAGCATATATTGGTTACAATTTTTAGATATCATTTTTATTAATTCTTAATTGATTATTCAATAAGTTTTGTTTTTCCCATTTGACACGTTTTAAAAAAGCAAACCAAGACTGCTGTGCAACGTCGTTTCAAGAGTCTGCAATATTGATATTCGTGCAAAAGTCACATGAACTATGTCTTTGAAGATAATGTAGTTTTGAAATTATAAATTCATGATGTCATTAACCTTGCTAACTATAAACTATGCATTAAGTTAATAGCTAATACAAATGAAAGGCACTTAATACAGGTCACTTACAAATATTTTTATTGCTGGACTTTGCATTGGTTTTGAAATGTTACTAGCTTGCATTAAAAATTCTAAATTATGTTTTTTTTTTCTTTACTTAATTTAAATTAAGAGCTTTTGCTAAATGAATAAAAATGATTTTAATTGTTGATTTTAGTTTTTAATTATTAACATTCTGTTGGGTATATATATTTTGTGGTTATTTTTGAAAGTTATATTTTTGTATTATAGATGCTAGTTTAGAGGGTGCTCATGAAAAGAAACACAAGAAACAAAAAAGGCATGATGATGAGAAAGAAAAGAAAAAGAAGAAGAAAGAAAAAAAGAAAAAGAAGGTAGGACTATCTTAGTATGTGCATTTAATTTATTACCTATTTTTTTTTAACAGTATGATAAAAAAAATGATAAATGTATTATTTTCCCAGTAATATGTTGCTATTAAAATACTATTTGTTCAACCTATCTTATCAAACATATCTGTCATAGGTATTAAACAAAATAGTTATAAGTAAAAATACTTAAATTGTTTGGAAATTTACAATCTTATAAATTATTTTAAATACCAAATCTTTTAGTATGTAAGTATTTATATTTTATTTAAAAGATAATAGAGTCATAATTTTATATTAGTTTGATTTAAATAACTAATGAGAATAAAACATGATTTTATATTAGATTGGAACATCATTTCAAATTTGAATGATGTTTAAGAAAGGTGACATTTTTATTTATAATTGTTAAATTGGCATCCATTTTGTTTGTTTACACAATAACAGGGTGGCCACCCACCTGGAATTATCAGGGAATTTTTTTAGACTGGAAAAATCAGGGAATTTTAAGGAAAAGCTGGAAATTTTTTCTTCAATTTTTTTAATTTCCCTAATTTAAATTATTTATTAATTTTCTTAATTTACATTATTTTACTATCCCACGTTTTTAGAGGGAAAAGTATCGCCAAACAGTTGAAATGTCAACTTTGCTTGCATCAAATTTTGCTTCATTATAACCCTGCTAAACTAAAATGCTATGTAAAACTCTCTCATGGTTGCTAAACGAATCGAGAAATCTTTGACTTCTAGAAGACTATGCATGCAATTTTTTTATGGAATTTTGGGAATTTGGAAAATGGGAATTTTTTTAGACTGGAAAAATCAGGGAATTTTAAGGAAAAGCTGGAAATTTTTTCTTCAATTTTTTTAATTTCCCTAATTTAAATTATTTATTAATTTTCTTAATTTACATTATTTTACTATCCCACGTTTTTAGAGGGAAAAGTATCGCCAAACAGTTGAAATGTCAACTTTGCTTGCATCAAATTTTGCTTCATTATAACCCTGCTAAACTAAAATGCCATGTAAAACTCTCTCATGGTTGCTAAACGAATCGAGAAATCTTTGACTTCTAGAAGACTATGTGATTGTGCTGTTTAGGAAAGGTGAAGGTGCACAAAAAAAAATGCATATAAAGATTGCGAAATAAATATTTTTGTCATACGATCGCCAAATAACAACCTTGTACAGCATCCTTTTCCAAAAAAAATCGAAATAGTATTGTCGGATACCACGTGGTGGAGACGGGGCAAAGTGCCAACTCCTGGTGAACAAACTGTATTTTCTAATGTTGTCTATTGTTTTATTATGACTACTATCCATTTTTAAATGATAAAAGAAAATATTATAGAGTTAAATTAAATTAAAATTAAAATTTGTTATTTTAAGTTTGTTACAAAATATATATTTTATTATAATAAGTTTGATATAAAATTGCAAGTAAATAAAAAATTAATGAAAAATAATTTAGTAAATTAAATTTAGTAAAAAAATTAAAGCATTAGACGATAATTTTGATTCTGAAATCCGAAAATTATATTTTACAAGCTAAATATATTAATTTCTATATATGTTTACATTTTTTAAAAATTAATTTTTTACCAAGACATTAAAATAGAAAAACAAAATCTTGCCAAATAAATTGTTAAAATAAAATTAGTCTACTTATTTTTTCAAGATGATATGTTAAAAAAAATAACATTTTAAATAAAATACTTTAAATTATTGACGTTTTTCTTGTACTCGTCTTACACTTTTATGAGAAGAAAAAAAAAAGCACGCTAACCTGGAAATTTCAAGATTTTTTACCTGGAAGAATGGGGGAAATTTGAAATCTGATTAGAGTGGCCACCGTGAATAATATTAAACTCCTTTGTAATACAAGAGTGATATTTCCTTATAGTAGTGTTTTTACTTCTTGATATTCTTATAAATATGAAAAATAATATGTTGTAAATGTGTATTATTTCACTAAGGTGAAGGTTCTCAGTTCTTAAGGGAGCCATGATTCTAAAAAGTATGAGAACACCTGTTTTATTTTATCTATTTCAAAACAAATTGTTGAATGTTTTAAATTTGGTGTATTTTAAAAAGTCTACTAAATGTTATTCTTTCAGCAAATTTATGTTTTCCAGGTAAATATGCATTCCACTACTCTCTGTCACTTTTTTGTTGACTCGTATAGTTTGTAACACTGTTTGATTTTGCTAATTGGGTGATATGTTATTATTTGTAGTTTGGCACATCGAGGATTCTACTCAATTAAATCAGCTGGTAGAATCACTAATCTTAATCTACTAATTTTTTGAACAAAATATTGCAAAAAAAGTTTTTTTTTAACTATGCTAAATTATTTATTCAACTTTAAAAAATTATATGTTATGAAAAATTTAAAATATAGAAAAATAAAAAGCAGTATTTATATTTAATCAAATTTATGCTGTTAAGTATCTTTATATTTGAGAGTACATTGCTTGTATTAGCTTAAACCATTTTAAGCTGCAAAGATTTTTTTTTTTTAATACTGAAAATTCAATACTCAACTTACTATTACTGAAAATCTAAGCACTTTTAAGAATCAGAATAATTGTATATTAACAGTCTGCTGACCAGCAATTTTACATAGAAACTATGTCATGTTGCTGGCTATTTTATAATTGAATATTGATGATGAGTGAAAAATTTCAGTAATCTGTTATAAATTTTATTTATACTGAATAAAATGATATTAAACTTTGAAATATTCTATATCGCCCTGGGTTTCATAACTTGAAATGGATAATGCAAGTATATTGATAAGTTAACTTGTCAGGATTGGCAATGTGTTTAGAAAAAATAAAGCATTCAGTTCTTCTCATTTCTAACAATATGTAATATTAGTGGTGTTTTTTTCCCTTTACTTTTTCATTTATTTATTTCTTTCAAGTAGAAATACTCCTTTGTAAAAACAAGTTTGATATTTTAGAAAAAAATCTTCACTAAAAAATTAAATTATATTCATAATTAATTTCCCAGCAGGATTGGGCTATCAAAGCTAAAATTTTAAATGAAGCAAATGGACAAATATTGGAAATAAAATTATGCTAGGAAATAAGAAAAAGTTATAAAATGGTTTAAGATTTTTCACTTTTTTCTCTTTTTTGCATTAACAAAATTTTTAATACATTTGGCAAACATGTTTTCTTTATGTTCTATTTGTGATTATTTTTTGGTAGTTGCTCTTTTTGGGTGAATTAAATTATGCATCTTTTTTAAAAAAAAAAATCAATAAATTACTAGCATGCTGTAATACTCATAAATTTTATATATTTTCTAAAAAAAAAAAAAAAAACAAGAAGAGTTTAAATAAAATAAATCAATTTCCTTTTATTCTTTTATAAAAGAATCCTAAATCAACAAACCTGTGCTTAGTATAATAAATTCCATATCTTTAGCTGTTATGAATTTAGCCATATGAATTTTTTAATGTATGTTCCCATTCTTATAAAAATATAATTATTTGCATCATATACTAATTCATTTTTTTGTTAATGTGATGGGGTTAATATATTCAACTCTTGTCATATCAGCAGTAATTTATTTAGTGCTCAATTAGATTTTTGTTTCTATAAAAATATTAATTTATTTTGAATTTGCCTTAGAAACATGGCCCTGATGTGTTGCCTGGTGCTCCCATCGTTGCTCCAACTGGAATCCTGCCTCATCCTGTTGTTATTCCAAAGCCTATTTGAGAAACAACAGTCATTGTTTTAGATGACATAATTTGAGAGAACTCCAAAGTTTTTTGCGTGTTTACATTGTACAGCGAAGCATTTTATAAATATATTTATCAGTATTTGGACTTTACGGATATATGTATAAAGAAAACATAATTCATTTAATATAATGACTTATTCATATTTGCATGTGGATGTCATATTCACATTTTTGTTACTTTCATACTTTATAAATATACTCATTGCCTGACTGTGTATCGAGTGTTCTTTCTTTGATATAGTTTTTATCAAACATGTCAAAAATTAGTTTCTTCCTGGAAGGGGGCTGGCTCTTTTAGACATATAAAATATGTGAAATTATTTTTTATAGAACATTTATTCTATTTACAGTGTTGTAGGTATTACTTTTCTACTGGTAGTAAAATTGTACAGGCTGTTTCTATAACATAAATTTATTAAAAGAAAAAATATTATATTGTTTTTAAGCATTTTATCATTGCTCACTTATGTTTTCAGTTTAATGGCCCCTTTTTAAGATTAAACTCTTAAATTTTAAAACTGTTATGTCTCTGTAACTAAGGCATAGTTCATATATATTATTATTTAATAAATGTGCTAGTTATAAATTATGCCTGCAGTGACTATAATGATCATCCTTCATATGATATAAGAATCAATGTAAAAATTTTCCCCCTGCAATGACAGCAAAACAACAAAAGATCATAGAAAGAAAATGATAATAAATTATTGTAAATCATTGAAAATTATTACGTAGTTTCGATTCATGTCAGTTTTTAAAATGATACCAAACATGTAACTTCTAAAATTTAAACTTTATTGAAAGTAAAAAATTGTCCTAGTATTAAGTAATACAATTGAGATATCTATTAAAAACTCTTAATGCCTCGGAGATGTTTGAGAAAGATAATTCTGATTGGTGTTGCTTTTTAAAATGGTACTGTAAACTATGCTTCTTACATGTTAAATTTTTAAAAAGTGATTTTCTGAAAAAAGGTGTAATAATAGAGTGAACAGTTAAAAATTTGCAGCTCCGAAGTTTTTATTTTTTGAGATAAATAGCTCTTTTTCATATCACTCCTTCAAGTTTAACTTTTTGAGTGTTAAATTTTATAAAAATGGCAGTAAAAATTGAGTTTTTTTTATTGCAAAGAAGTGACTAATAAGTGAAGTTGCAATAGAAATTTAAAAAATGCACTAAAATGCAATTTTTTTTTTTTTTTTTTTAGGTATATAAATTTTATGCATCTCACTCTTTTATGAATTCAATAAATTTTATGCATCTCACACTTCATTGTACCATACCCTTTGCATCTGAAATGCGAATTTTTATGAAAGTATTTGTCAAAAACAAGTAAGAAGAAATTAAGAAAGCAATTTTGGCTATAAAATATCCACTGATGGCTAAAATACTTGTCTTATTCTTCATCACATGGTGCTATCGGCAGTACTGCAGTATGTTGAGTGTTTTTACTTTTAGTAATTATAAATAATGCTTTAAAAAAATCTTTAGATTAAGATTTATATACCTATTTTTTACTGTATATTATTTTGAATTTCTCTTTTTGACGTTCATGATTATGCATGATGTATCAAAACTTCACTCGTAACCTGAAAAATGTTACTAGTAAATTTTCCATTATTTTATTTCTCCAATGTTCGCAGTTTTTTTTACTATTATTACAAGGGGCCTTTAGAAATGTATAAATAATATATTCACACTGCAAAGCATCATTTAATTAAGGGAGGTACATAAATTCTATTCATCTCACTCTTTAAAATGGTAGCGTTAGATTCTGAAATGCAAATTTTTTAGTGGTAGATGAAAATAAGTTTTTTTTGTGGAAAAATATACTAATAAGCAGTGAGGGACTCTTAAAAGTTTTAAATAATTAAAAATAATTTTCATTGTCAAACTTTTTTTGTTTTAAAAAAAATAGTTTCTATTTGGGTTGCATTTTTAAATGTCATACACTTTGCTTTTGAGTGGAAATTTTTATAAAAATAAGCATTTTTTTTTGTGAAAATATGGGGAATGGGAATAGTTTAGATCAATCTGCAATTGGTGTCTCTATTTATTGAATGCGCAAGGGGGCGCTGAATATTGACGAGCTGTCCATCTAGGTAGTGAACTTGGGTACAGAAAAAAAAAAAGGATCATTCTTTTCCTCTTGATGGTGAAATTTTTTGGCGAACATCTCGTTGTTTAAAAGAGTCCATTAGTTTCAATATCAACGAGAAAATGCTAAATGTGCCATGTGGATTTGCTTATAAAAAAAATTTACAATATTAATTTTTAACCAAAAGTCACTAGGTGTTTTTTTTTTCTAGTCTAACTGAAACATGTAAATATTGTAATTGTTGGCATTTTATTTTTCATTTATTTCACAAGAAATTCTTTGATATCTTTGCTAATTTGTTATTTTTTTAAATTATCAAATTCCTTTTTGCTATTTTTATGATTACGAATATCCTTCAATACCTAAAGTTTTTTGATACCCTTCGTCTTAACAAGGTTCAATGGTGTAGCAATAATCGTGTAAATGACGAGGTTTATTTTGTTCCAGTGTGTTTAAGAAGAACACAAAATTATTCAACACTTTCAAAACAATTTTAATAATATGAAAATTTACAAGGAATAGATTATTTAAAACATGATTTCAAAGCATCCACTTTGAAACATACTTTGGAATGACTATGAATTTGAAAAGATTATTGAAAGTCTGCCATTTTGGAAAATGTTCTCATGTGCGAATAGGAATAAACCATGAGATTCTGATGGCATTAAACACTCTACACTTTGAATAATATCACAAGGTCAAAAGTGACCAATAACGTGGAAGAACAATGAATATATTCACAATATAAATACAAACTGAGGAAAAGATAGCTATAAGCTGCTTTCGTTTTGCAGTTTTGTATAATCTCTTATTGGCGATGAAGACAATTCGGTTTCGACAGTTTTCTTTTTGGGTTGCGTCATCTTCGGTGATGACGTCATTATTGCTTCTTCACAATTAGCTGCCATTTCTGTAGTGGGGGAAATATCTTCATCTATCCTAGATTTATGCACACCGGGTAGTTCAGAAAGTTTAAATAACTGTACATCAGATATGGAATGTTCCAACGTCGGTGACGATATTGGACTAGAACTAGTGTAGCCACAAGGAATGTACATGTAATCATGTGTTCCATATTCCTGTTGGTTGCTGTATTCAGGATAAGTGGGTACAAATGATTCTCCTGAGTTATACATGCTGTCTTCGGACACTTCTCTGGCCATTTTTTGTGTATCATACAAATCAAAAGTCACACGTTTTGGTTCATGTGGGGTAAAAAGTGGTTCTATCGTCCTGTCCGTACTTGAGCTAGCGTAAGTGCTATCTGTCCCAAAGGGACATATGTCCCCTTCTCCATATTGTATGTTCTTTTCGAGTTCTATATTTAGATTCATTTTTGAAGGGTTCATCAGAGAAGGCGAGTATACGTCCTCTCGTTCCACCGTGGCCTTCGTCACCACTTTGTGGCTCACAGGAAAATTGAAATTGTCTGATATATCAGTGCCAGAGTCGCCGTGCATTGTAGAAGTCGGTCTGTTTTTATGAAATGACAAGGACTCGGTATTAGGCCTATGGACTGCTGGCGACTGAGCAATAGGGGCCATCGGCGGAACACCACACCAAGAAATGCGGTTACCATTGTTCTTGCTTCCTTTCGATGAAACACTCGAAACATCCGACAGGGTTTCTGGGGAAGCAAGTGGTGCCACGTCCCAGTCTTGCTTATCGAGATTCGTTTTTTTCTCTTCGTCCATCTCACCACCGCTTATGTCGTTGTACTCCCAGTTTGGAACTAATAAATGTGGTTTATCTCTATCGGGTCTCGAGACCGCTTCTTCGCTGTCTCGAGAAACGTCTGTAAAGCTTGTCTCGTGGTTGATACGAGAGGGGCGAGGATGAGCTCCAGTTTCCAGTGTGCCGGGGTTAGATATTTGTCGTCGATCAGCATCTGATAATTGTCTTTGAGGTTTTGCAGGACCCGTGTTAATCAATAGCTGAAAATAAAACAAAATATCAGGACAATATAGAAGTATATTTACTGCTCTCAGTTAAAAAAAAAATGTGTATGCTAGTGCTATGTAGAAATCAGTTATTCTGCGAATTATTTAGCAAATATGCACTAGCTGATTCGTTAAAGTGCCAAAAATTAATTCGTTTCTCGAATTACCCAGGTAATTTGCAAACGACCTGTGTATAATCTGTGTATTACATACATGGCTTGCTAAAGTAAAAGTAAGATTTTTGCTTACAGCAGCGTTTTTCTATGCTTAACATAATGTTATTTGTTTTTCGCTTTTTAAAAAAAAATCCAGTTACTACAATCAAACAATCAGCCCATTAGTTGATAAAATCGATCATAAATCATTATAAAAACTACCGTCAATAAATACAATACAATAATCCAAAAATCAATTCAATGAATACAATCAGTCAACAAATAAATTGAGAGGAAGAAAGATTATTTTTTTATTACTTTATTTAATAACAGTTAAAAACATTTTGAATTGTTAGGTATGTAATTTTTTACGTCATTTTAAAGTATGTATTTTTACATGGCAAAATAAAAACTTGTACGAAATCTGTTAAATAGTTCTTGAAAAACCGAATTTTAAAGAAGTCGTGTGGGGAGTGTTGTTATAGACAATGTCAACCTCCATCTATGAAAAGGTACGCCGACATAGAGTCGAGTTAACATGTCTTATATACTAGCGAATTGTAGTGGTAGATACGCTACAATACTCCCCTACCAGAATTATATCCGTGATAAAATTCGATGAATGGATGCCACTAGTTGATTCATTGCTGTTTTTGTGCAATGCCGGGAGAGCTGTATTAAGATCACCGTGTTGCCTTTAGCAGTCGAGTGTATGCAAGTCGACGTAGTGTGTGATCGAGACGAAACTGAGTAGCTACAGTGCGAGGAGGTGGATTGCAGTAGCAAGTCAACTGTTTAATGTGGACAATCCATCGAAGTAGGCGTGTTCAGATCGAAGTGGGCGTTTCTGTCGAGGAAGGCTTGTTCACATCTCTTTCGAAGGTCACCAATGTGGGGAGTGTTGTTATAGACAATGTCAACCTTCATCTATGAAAAGGTACCCCGACATAAAGTCGAGTTAACATGTCTTATATATTAGTGAATTGTAGTTGTAATTATGTAGTGGTAGATACGCTACTAGTCGTATAGTTAAAATTCGATTTCTCAGGTACTGTACTCTCCGATTTTACTAAATTTTTTTTATTTCGCCATGTAAAATTACATACTTTAAAATTACATAAAAAAATTGTATACCTTACTATTAAAACTTTTTTTTGACTGATATTAAATAAAAAATTATAAGAATTTATTAAAAGTTATATTTTGCATGGAATTATCTTCGGGTAAACAAATTTTATAATTGTGTGAAAATTTTTTTAAATTCGCTTAAAATGTTCCCGAGATATGGCGAAATACGTAAAAAGTAAAATTAATGTTAAGGAGTCCAAACTTTGGATCGCTCTCTTGACAAACTATGGGAACCCTATTTCCCAGATTGCGGCTACGCTACTACTATTTGGGGATCTGAATCCGTTCTAAAAAAAAGGTAGATTTATTCAGAGTAAGTACGTTTTTGTGTCTAATTTCGTAACTTAAAATATAGTCTGCATTAATTTTTTAGCATATTTGAGGTCACATCCTCAAACTATTAAGAATGAGTTCTAATATGTGAAGATCCGAGCAGTAGATAAAAAGTTATTTAGGGTGGGCGTTTTTTTTTTTTTTTTGGTGCATAGTTCCAGTTCAATCATGATGAACGTGTGTCAACCCTCTTCCCCGAATGGAACATAAGTGTGCCCAGTAGGTAGGACGTTGGACTGGTGTTTTCAAGAGCGGGAAATCGAATCCAACCGGCCGCAGAATACCCGTGTGACTGGTGTACGTTAAATCTGTCGAACCACAAAGTCCCCCCAAGTTCCCGTTACAAATCAATAATTCCGGGGGTACTGAATAGGAGATTGATCGTTCTCTGGTTCAGGTCAAAATTACGATCTGTAGATGAAAGAGTGGAGCATGATTGGGTCCTTGTAAAACGAACTGTGTTGTGTTTGGCTGAAGTCGTATTCTTGGCCATATATTGCGTCACTGCAAAAACAAGAAACGCACCCCTGCCTTAAAAATTCACTTGATTTCAAGCAGGCTTGCTAAGTGGCACAATTACCAATCAAACATAGTGTTCTTTAAAGACGTAGAATTTTTAGGACATTTTCTAGTTCTTCTATAGAACTTTACTCCCTAGGGATTCTGAATTCGTCCACTAATGGGGTGAGTAACATTTTCTCTTTTCCAAGTCCGTTTATGTCGATGAATCTAAACGGGTAACATAATCATGCGTTCTGTCTCTCATTTAAATGTTTGTTTTATGTTAAGACTCGACTTAGAATCTATTTTAAAATCTTATGGCATTGTCATTAACAAATACCAAAAAGAATCATTGTTATTTGGTTATTGTAGTCATATTTCGCTTCTGTCAATATATGCATGGTTTTCTTTCAGCCAAATGAAAATTCTTTCTAATAAATGACCGAACTTATGCTAAATGTGTATTGACTCAATCAACAGTATATATTATTCAAAAATTATGATTATATCTATATGATTCACAAGGTAGTATGATTTTAGAGTAGAATTTACGCGCATGAGGTTGTTTAGTATTAACTATTTTTTTTGTCCTCTGTTTTTTTCCCTCCAAATCTTTAACTATTACAGGTATTTGCTAAAAAATTTTCAGAAACAAATATCCGAGAATTGAACTGATAAATTAAAAAGAGGAAGTGCATCAATTACTTTTTCTAAGGCATCAAGGACTTTATCAGGCATGTGATCTTGTACCATTACTGGCGATATCAAAACTTCATCGAAGTCAATGTTATCTGCCCATAATGCTTGATACACTGGATCATGATGTTTCACTATTTTTCTGAAATAAAATCGAAAAATAAGTAAAAAAAAATCTACATATATTAAAATAAAATTCGAAAATAAAAATAGTAGAGCTATGAAAATGTTAATGAAAGAACGCAGCAAACCTAAATTTTAAGCATTGTTTTTACCAGTGGTTCCCAATCTCTCTTCCGCTGTGGAACCCTAAATGATCGAACCTTTTGACGGAACCCCGAAATCATAAGTAAAATTCATTAGTAATTGCGTTCATATAAATCAAATAAAAAAAAAGCTAACTTTATTACTTACTTTTAACTATTATACTAATTTTCTTCTTTTTGAAATTTCTTTCTTCACATTAAATATTTTGAAAATGTGAAGAATGAAATATTTTATCATTATAATATTCTTAAAAATGAAATTATGTCAGGCTATCGTATGTCAAGAGTGACATTTATTCCATTTCACAATATAATTGGTTTTGTATGCACAAGCTAAAAATAAATAAAATATAATCTGAATCACAATTTTCTTTTATGTATTTCTGTATAGCTGAATTTAATCATTTTATTTTGAATTGAAAAACTAGATGGGAAATACTAACGCCATTTTTCTATAATTGTTTATCTCTTACATAATTAATCCAATATATTTTTATTTTTGGAAAGCACATTTATTTTTTTTTTTTAAATTTACATTTTTTCTCCTGTTTACATTTTACTGAGTTAATTCCGCAAAAGTAACCGAAATCCTAAATAAATAATGGATAATTGTTTAAATATAATTATAGAATTCTCAAATCATTACTGGTTTAAAAAAAGTCTAACTTCGGGAACCCCTGTGACCCTTCCACTGAACTCTAGAGAGCCGCGAAACACCTTTTTGGAACGTCTGATTTATACTGTACGTACGATTTATTAAGTTCCGCATTTGCAGAACAGTTCACATTTTTTTTTTTTTTTTTACTACTTTTTTAAAAGATTAAGCAACAAACAAATACAGATTTTTATAAGGAATGTAGTAATTATGAAGAATATAATAAAAAAGAACATGAAAATCCTTTAAATTTATATAATGAAAAATTTAAAGTATGCGTGCTGGCGAAAATAAAAAGAATATTCAGCTTCACTTGTTGGGATGCTTTATTTTTGGATATTTTAGTTCTAACTTTTCTGCATGATTTTTCCTTTTTTCATTTACCCAACCCACATTTCTATCTTTTTATTCATTAAATACATAGAATTTTTTTTTTTCTATGTTTGAAAATCATGGAAAAATTCCTAACAGTTTGAAACATGAATAACAGAAATTCACTCGTAAAATTAAGATAATTATTTTTACGAATTAAAATATTCTCACCTTTTTATTTCTACTTCAAATGTCTTGTATACGGTAAAATAATAATTACTTCAAAAAGAATTTTAGCTTGTAAAAATAAAATGAAAATTTTAAATTTTTGTTTTAGGTAGTAGCTTCACGTTTTTTCCCCCCTCCCATTTTTAGTAATAGCCATTGTGCCTGTTCGAGAGAAACTTTTCCGCTGTTTCACAAATTGCTATTAAATTAAGAAAAGAAAATAATTTATTTCAAATTTCGAATACAAAGTACTTATTTTAAATTAACAAACCAATATAACATGCAACAGACAGAATTTATGTGCCATGCTTTCAAAATCAAGCGATACAGGGTGCATTCTGAAAGTAATGCGCATTTTCTGGGAAAAATAGATTTATTGATCCTATGGGTACAAATGGTTAAAATTATTCAAAATAGTTCTCTTGTGCATCAATACACTTGCGGAGACGATTTTGCCACCCCTGGAAGGCACCCTGGAACTCTTCGACAGGAATGCCTCTCAGGAACCTTGTAACATGAGCTAGGATGTTCTCCACCGATTCCCAGTGCTTTCCCTTCAGCTCTCTTTTCAATCGGGGGAACAAAAAAGAGTCACACTGCGCCAAGTCAGGGCTGTAGGGAGGCTGGGGCACCACCTCATCAATTCCAACAATTCTTCACTGCGCAAAACTCGAACTTCTTTTTGCTCCTCCGTCAACACCTTCGGTACAAGCTTCGCACAGACCATTCGCATTTGCAAATCTTCCGTCACAATCCCATGTACCACACATTTTGACAAGTTCAGGGTGTTAGCGATTGCTTGGATGCTTAACCGACGGTCTGACTTCAAAACTTCACGCAAACGCTGGACGTTTTCATCGGTTCGGGCTGTTGTTGGGCGTCCAGAACGAGACTCGTCGGTGACCTTCCCCCGACCCTCCTTGGAGGCCTTGTGCCACCTTCCATACTGAAATCTCGAAATGCATTCCTAATTAAAGGCGTCTTGAAGCATGTGATGAGTTTCCGTTGCATTCTTCAGAAGCCGCACTTTATCGCTTACCGCTGTTCCAGCGAACACTCCATCATGCCGTCCCTCGATCGAAAAATAGTCTTTGCGCGAAAACACGTCCTACCGCTCCTACTGCTCGGAGGAACCTAAGACCACGCTTGTTTGGAAGGACAAATCCCCCACCACATTTTTCGACCAATCTGAGTGCGCTGCTATCGATAGTCGCGTCAAAGTAAAATCATGCGCATTACTTTCAGAACGCACCCTGTATATATATATATATATTTCAGATAAAAGAATGACTCTTGACAGAACAGATAGTACGGAATTTAAGTCCAACTAGAATAACTTAGCTACAAAACTACAAAGCCTTGCTTTAATATAATTACCGTGGCAGGGCGGATTCAAATCCACCCAGCTTCAGGTACAAAGAGCTTATCAAAATAAAATGCTTTAAGTTTTTTTTTTTTTTTCAGTATAGTTTTCTTTCGTTTGTAATAAGTTTCGAAAATGCTATTATTCAAAAATGAATCAAGGTTTAAACTTCATTCCTTTCAATAAATTTTAATCATGATTTCTCTAAATGTGTTACCAGTTATCCGTATAAAAATTTTTCTGAGAAATTGTACTCATATCTACGGAAATATAATTTTTGTGTCTAGGGAATTTTTAACTCTAGAAAAATTAAATTTCTTCCGATTTACAAAAAGTTTTTACGAAGATAACAACATCGAAACATTCAGTGTGTTATAGGTGTAAAACTGAAATGCTAAATAGTGGAACAGGCATGTTTTTTTAATACAATTTCAAAGAAATCGATTGAAATATTGAAATTAGTCTTATCTTACCTCCATTTTGTCTCATATTTTTGGCTAGCATTTATTTAAAAAGAAAAAAAAAACATGTTAGTGATATTGTACAAAAGAAACAGAAATGTTTTATTCAATAATAGAATTGTAAGGAAGATAAAAATAGTGTTTTTGAAAATTAGCATCATGCCTTATAATTATTATAATATTATGATATTTTTATTTCCATCTTGTGGATGAAACGGACTATAAAAGCTAGAGAATTTCCTGGAATAATATACATTTTCCGGCACTTTTGTAAATTTGTAAAAATAAGTTTTATTAAGCATAGAAACATCAGGAAACTAAAAGTTAACTGGCTACTTAAATTTGGAAAGCTAAGCGTTTTTTACATAAAAACATGCATAAAAACACGCTAAGTGTTACTTAGCATGTTTTTCCAACAATTATTTCTATAATTATGTATTTCACCTTCTCGAATTGATAATTTTATATTATTATTACGTCGAGTGTTTTAGTAATTAAATACTTGAAAAAAAAACTTTCTACGTAGTAAATCACTTTGGAAAAATGATCAATTATCTAAACATTTTGAAAAATAAATCTAAAATTTACAAATTACCAAAAGTAAAATATACCGAGTGTTCATCGAATGGCTGAGTGGTTTCAAATGTAAAATCTGGGACCTGGAAAACCTGGGACCTGGAATGATAGAGAAATGACGCAAACGGTCTGTCTATTGTGAAAGCTGCAAAACTGTTATTCAGAAATTTTGGATTTTAGTTACAAAAGTTTCCAACAGGTAGCGCCGTGAATTTATTGAAGGAATACAAGCTTTGCCAAAATCTAATCAAACTGTGACATTCCAGTTTAAGAAATATTCTTTATTCCATAGAATAAACAGCTTAAAGGGCCATCCTGCGGTTTTTATGCATGCGAATGAGAAACTGATTGGAAAATTATCTTTACTCGCAAAAAACTCGTCAATCTGTTCTCAGTTGTTAAAATCGCATTATGTGAGAACAATTTATATAACTTAAACACTTCACCAACTCCTTCCACGTATTAACTTTAGAATAAATTGCTCGATGGTTTGCAGCGCCATTTGTAGTCTAACTTTGCAACTTGGTTCCAAAATTTCTGCATTAAAGTGTTACAGCTTTTACAATAGACATACAGTTGGTGTCATCTTTATCATTCTTTGTTTCCAGATTTTAATTTTGAAATAAGTCAGTCATCTAATGAACACCCTATATATTTTACATCCCGTATCTTTCCTTTTTAAACTTTTTATAGCTTTGACAGTTCACAGTGTTTCATTTGCCTATTACGTGATAGGCAAATGACACAAAGGGTCCTGTTCTATAAAACAGAGGGCCCGGAAACAAAGGGTCCTTTGTTTCCGGGATTTTTAATTTAGAAATCAGTCAGTCATACGTTGGACTTGTAGATTACTTGTTTAAAAGATTAGTCACATAATATGTTCAAAATAAATAAATACTCACTCTTCTTTTTTGGGATGATTTCTAACAATATGTATTATTTTGCCTGGAGGATAAAGCGGCTGGTGCACCGTCAGAGCAATGGATGCATCACTGGGGTGGGTCGAGACGTCACGTGCCGCCGAAATAGAAACTTCTTCAGAGAATTTAGGTTCCTCTGGACAACAGCATAAAACGCCTCCCATTATGATTTTCCACTGTAAAAAAAATTAAGACCATTAAATTCTTTGTTAAGTTGATAATATCTGGAAAAAATTCATCGACATCGTATTAAACTGTGGAAGTATAGGGGTACTTGACCTGTTCTAATCGTGATATAAAATTAACGACACTCTAAGCGTCGCGTCAAAAAAGAAATTAGAAATAGATTTTGTTCCTAACTGTTAAAGAATGCAATGAATAAAGGAATTATATTTTATTAAAAAACAACTTTTAAGAATCCCAAGTAGCAAAAGTTTTAGGTTGTAGTAAAAATTTAACTATTTGTGATTTTTAAAAGTTGTTTTCAATGAAATTTAATTTTATTACAGTGAATTATCTAGTAATCTAATTTAAAAAAATTATGTTTAGCAAATATGTTTTAATTGTCGGAGGATGTCCTCATCTTTCCTTTATGTGAATATAAAACTTTTTGGGATATGTTTTTTGAATAGAAATGAAGTTCACTATAGCTTTATTACACTGCCTATTGACAAGTGTTGACATGTGCCTATTGACTAAGTGCATCTTAAACATTGTATTACACTGCCTATTGACAAGTGTAATACAATGTTTAAGATGCTCTAAGTTTAAAAATATTATAATTTCTTTTTCCCCCGAGATTTTAACTTCTTAAATACCTTCAATGATTTGTAATTACTCAGAGGATAAAGTACTTAGTAGGTTTGAAAACCAGGGATCAGGGGTTTAATTAATTACAGACAAAAGAATTTTACGAAATATAATCTTACAAACCATACAATTTTTCCTGGGATAGATGTGTCGAATCTCATTGCCATCGAGCCCACTCTGAGAGGAATTCAGGATGTTTGAATTTTGCACTTGTGAGCTATTTTATTTTTTAAGACCATGCTTGAAGATAAGAGATCAGTTTAAACAATGGAACACAAAAGGTTTTTATTATAATTAACCGTCCTTTTTTTTAATAATTTGAATAATATTTAACAAGTACGAAATTTTTTCATTATGTAAATAATTCTGTTTTGCCAGTAAATTTTTTCCTTTTTTTAACGTCGCAGCTGAGATGTAATTTTAGTTTGATTAATCATTTGCAAGACATTAAAGGATCATTTAGCATTTCATAAAAAGTCAGAAACTGGTTTTACTCGAACTTATAAATATAGTTCATTAGAATGTTTGTCATTTATTAGTTGTCATAGTTTGATCAAACATTTCAACATAACGGAGCTACATAAGTAAACTATTTTGCATATGGTATCCATTTATTATAAACGCGACTTATTTTACTCCACAAATTCTTTCAAGAAGACGAGTTTGCCAGTTGAACTGAAGTGTTTTTTTTTTTTTTTTTTGGTTTGTTATTTGAGCTAGGTTTAAAATTACATGGATTTCTAGATGAACGTTAGAGCTCCAAACTCACTTCACGGAAGCACTCTGTGTATCAAAATTTGAAAAGTAAGAAAATAAAATCACATCGGGTCAAAATGCCATTTATCAAACTTATAAATATGGTGGAAATAATGTTTTATATTAAGTTGGTGTCATATTGAATATATTGTGTCTTAATGTATTGGTAAAAGAAAAATAATAAAGTAACGTCACGTGCACAGTAAATCACAGGAAAAGCATTTTTTTGTTGTTGACGAAAGTGATGCATAGTCCGTTTACGGATAGGAAGACGTATAAGGGTCAAATTATTTTATTAGTGCCTCAGTTAAAATAAGGGGTTGTGTAGGTTATGGGAGACTATGATAGGCGGGGGGATGACATATGCGCGTGAAAATGAACTCTATGAAAAGTAAATAATCTTGTTGCGATGGTGAATTAAATACTGTATGTCATTTATGTTTTCATAACGAAATGCCGTAAACGTAGTCTCTTTACTTCTTAACTACATGCGCTGGCAAAAAAAAATCACTGACGCGTGTACCAGAACGGTCCAGTGTAACTCGCTGGGAGGCGACCAGGGACCTGATGTGCCACGCATGTCGTTTTTGTTTCTGTAACAATTCCATGATGACGTAAATACCACGTCCTCGGCGATTCTTTGACTAGAGCATTATGACGTGGGTGGCACGTCTTTCCAGCGCAAGTGATTAAAGATGGCATCGGAAAGATCACTGTTTGGCAACCTACGTGGGTTACCTGGAAACTATTGGATTATTCCATATAATTCTTTTTATTTTATGTATTTTAAGATCTAAAGATGCTTGATCTAAAGTAGAAGTAATGTGAATCGCTAGCAAAACTTTTATTGAACAAAAAATTGAAAAATTATTCACTTAAAAAATATAAACTAATAAATAAACGTTGACAGACCGATGTGTTCTGGAGAGATTCTGGAGCTTCTATAGCTGGCTATTATAATGTGAATTCGACAGGGATTACGTTTTTGTGAGGCCATATTGAAGATGTAAAGAAACTGTATCTGAAATTTTGATATGGTTGCATAAAGGACGTATCGAATACAGTCAGGCCACCGTAAGAAAACGATCGGTCTTAGGAGAGTTCATTTCGATGTGGGGATGTCATTTTGTTGAGAAATCGCCTTTGATGCGAAGCTTTTCCTCTTGCTTACCATTTACTATCTTAAATGCATTTCTCCATCTTACTTTAATGGGCTTGTACCATGATTTAGCTTTCAATCTTCTTACTATAGGGGGCTATAATAAGAATAAAACACAAATAAAAGCCCAGAAATGGACATGCTACAGTTTTGGTCCCATAAAACAAGAACCTTCTTCAGTATTTACACACCAAAAATCATGTTTAGATACTGAGGAATGTTCTTGTTTATTAAACTGAAACTATATCATGTCCGTTTCTAGGATTTATTTACTATGTTTTGCTTTATTCTACGTAACACAAAGCATGTCCTATCCTCTTTTAAACTACAGACATCACATACCTCCATAAAATATGATCTTTTCTGTGTTTGTTTGTGCAAAATACGATGCTTATTAGTTTCCCGTTTCCCTGCGATATGCTCTACAAATAATGTAATCAATGACACTCACTTTTGGATCTTGACTTCTTTTAATAGCATTTATGAGATCACAGCGCAGAGTTTCCATTTGATGCAGGCCAATACGAGGAACAACGTCTTTTCCTAAAACTACCGATGTAATAAAGTCTTTCGTGTAATCAACGACGGGCATGCTGTAATAAAATGTAACACAAATGAGGCAAATAAGTAAGTACATAAAAATTGTCTGTATAAACTGTTTACATTAGCAATCAAATCAAAAACTGTAAAAAATCATTTTATATTTTGTTTTATTTCATAATTAAAAAAGTGAAATTAAAATAAATCTTAATATCTAGGTTTTAACTCTGTTCGTTCAAACTCTAAGGTTCATTTCAACACCGATTTCCTAGCCAAGTCTGGAACTATATAATTCTAAGATATTTGAAACCTCTAAAAATGTAATAGTATTTGCTTCTAAATGCTGGTTCCTTTTTTATTATTAACACGTTGACTGCCACGTCATCTACATTCGGGTGACAGCAAAGTTTCTGATGGGGCCGCGTCACCCGTATTGGGGTGACGCTTATTTGACTACTTGCGAAGGATATTCGTTTGTATTTGAAAAGATATTTCACAGGAAGTAACAAAACTATTGAATTGTTATAAAAGTAATACAAAAATGATTTATTAAGAAAATTATTGTGAGCCTCTTAAAAAGCTTTCTTATTCACCGCTATTTGACAGACTGTTGTTGTTGTTGTCCACTCCCTCTTCCACACTTACTTTTTTGGAGTTATACTCTCTGGAAAAATCAAAAATCTCGGAGGAGTGGAAAACACCCCCAACTCATAATTGGTACAAGGGATCAAAACCGGGTTTGTCCCTTGACCTCCCGTGTGACAGACGTACCCAGACTGTTCTATCAAGGCTTGCTAGCGGTCACATCAAGTGCCTCACTTTCAACGAGGGCAGGAAAACCTTCGTCACCTGCACCAAATGCCAAATTCATCAGGCTTCACCTGAGCACCTCTTGGATTGCATGGCACTAAGGAGGATCTCTTTGGCAACCCTCTCATAGTCTTTGACTTCCTTTCAGTCAACGAGCTCGTGGATCTTGTCTGACTCCGTCAGACAGTGAGGATAAGTAACAACAACATGACCATCATAAAAAAATCTTAAAATATCTGTACTTAGCAGAATACGCTTCGTACAGCGGTACTCGTGGCCTGAAGGAGATTTCACTGTAAACGCGTTCGCCCAGTAAAAACTAAATAACAGATTATGCTGGCAATTCTTGTTACGTCTGGTTTTTCTCGAGTCAATAATTAATTGCAAAGTATAAGAACTCAAAATAACTTGGAATAACTAGTTAGGCGTTAAAAGTGTAAGAAAAACAGTGAGTTTGATAATCAAATTTGACCTCTTACATAAGAGAAAACAATAGGCC
Organism: Parasteatoda lunata; assembly: GCA_949128135.1. Taxonomy (NCBI): domain Eukaryota; kingdom Metazoa; phylum Arthropoda; class Arachnida; order Araneae; family Theridiidae; genus Parasteatoda; species Parasteatoda lunata. The sequence goes on from OX421972.1 coordinate 24,903,591, forward strand.
TACTGAGGTTGGGAATCTGAATGGCATACACTAATCCGTTTTCTTCGGTTTGTGAATGGATTACAATTTTAAGAGTATTGTTTTTATTTTTCATATAAAATACAGAAATAAACTACAAAATATCATTTTATATTTTGTTTTATTTCATCATTAAGGAAAGGGAAATTAAAATAAATCATAATATCTAGGCTTTGACCCTTTTTCAACACCGAGTGCCCAGCCTAGTCCGGACCTGCATATTTCAAATATATTACAAATCTCTAGAAATCCAATTAAAGTATGAAATTTATTTAAGCAAATATTAAGAAAAAAATCTTTAAGAAAAATACATTAAAATAATAATAAGTCAAAATGGAAAAACGCTAAAAGCAGCTAAAACCAAATTTGTCATATGTAAACAATTTAAATAAAAAGTTCGGAACCAAAAAAAAAAAAAAAATCAAAACGAAAAGATAAGTATGTTAGCAAAGACAGCACTTCATCAGGGGACACACTGTCTGCTAACATAGATAAGGTTAATAGATAAGGTTTATTCGAAATAAGTAACACATAACTTAAATGCTACATTTTCTATTTAGTTAAGCATTAAGTTAAGTGGCAGTTTAGTGAAAATTAAATGAACTGCATTAGGTCGTATATAAGCGATACATAAGAAAACTGATTTCAAATTATTCTTTTAAAACCGTCTAACTTAAATTAATTGTTAATTTATTAATTAATGTTCCATAATAAATGTTAATGGCAAATTAATGTTCCATGATTATAGCCCTGGTAGCAGAAACTCTACAGCACGGGAGAGGTGCTGCAGATTATCACAGCATCTGCGTAGTTATTTTCATCTCAGATTCGTTTTCTTTCTAAAAGAATGAAAAAAGTGTGGAGAGATGATAAGAGATTAAGAATAAACTATTTGTAACTTCCCTTAATAAAATTAGTGTGTTAATCTTCAGATATATAAACTAAATTGAAGCTTCTTAAATAACTGAAATTTCAGAAGAAAAAAAAATAAATAAATAAAAAAAGGAGGAAAAAAAAACTTAAGCAAAGGTCTGGTTGCTTGATTATAAGCTGATTAAGGATTTATTTCTTTTTTCAAAAGATTATTCTATACATTAACATAAGTTTTTCATAATATATTTTTTGTGCATATTCTTATTTGCCTTATATGTGCGAATTTTTATTCGATCTAATTTTTACAATCATAATCTCTCTAACTTTGTGCGCTGTTGATTGACTTTGTGAATTCTGCTACCATGCGGCAAACCATAAGCTCGATTTTTCAGGTACTCCGCATTGATATTTTATAAGTCAACAAAATCATGTGTAATTTTGTCACAAATCTGATTTTGAAGCATTTTTTTTAAGAAATAAGCTTTAGAAAATCAATTTTAATCGTGTTCAAATATTCTGTAAAAATCATTAATGTCTGTCACTCAATTCTCCCCAAAATGCTTCAATGATTTAAAAAACATTAAGATATTACAGTGTGAAAAAAATAAATGGACTACCCTAAATAATATTTGATCCCATGATTGCAACTTCACGTTCTGGGACTTAATTTTAATGGTTCGAGGTAATTGACCTCAAATATATTAGTTATTATTTCAAACGCTAGTTTCAGTTACGAAATTAGACACAAAAACGTACTTTTTCTGAATAAAAATACCTTTTCTTCGACAGATTCCCATTAATGTGAGTTTTACTTTTTTTTTTGTTGCCTATTTTGCCATATCTCGAAATCTTTTCAAGCGAATAAAAAAAAATTGCACACAATTATAAAATTCATTTATTCAAAAATAATTCCATGGAAAATATAACTTTTAATAAATATTGATAATTTTTAATAATATTATTTATTAATAGTCGAAAAAAATTTTGAATTCAACGAATTCTTTAAATCGTTCTAAGTAATGTCATTCTGAGTAATTCAACTTTAAAAGGTAAAATGCAAAATTTGACTGAAATTGGTAAAACAGCTCCAGATAAGTCAAATTTTAAAAATAAGACTTTTTCAAAATTCGAGTTCTCAAGACCGAATTCGCTTAAATTTGTATTTCACCATTTAAAGTTGCATTCTTTAAAATGATGTAAAAAATTGTATACTTTACAACTCAAACGTTTTTTGACAATTATTAAATGAAACAATAAATATTTACTAAAAGCGATATTTTACATGTTTCTTTGGATAATAAATGAATTTTGTAATTGCGAGTAAAATTTTTTCATTGCCTTAAAAGTTCTTGAGATATGGTGAATTACGCAAAAAGTAAAATTAGCATTAAGGGGCCCAAACTTCGGAGAGCTCTCCTGACCAAACTATTGGTACCATATTTCTCAAATTGAGGGTCAGAAATCTTAATCTGTCGAAAAAAAAGTGTATTTATTCAGAGCAAGTACGTTTTTTTTTTTTGGTCTGATTTCGTAACTTAAAATATCGTCTTAGCACATTTGAAGTCACTTCTTCGAACCATTAAAATTGAATTCTAGATCATTGAAGCTCCGATCATTAGATCAAAAGTTATTATCAGTTGTCCATTTTTTATTATTTTGCTCACTGTGCGAGTTATTTGTGCGAATTATTTCAATGCTTTTTAAATATTTCATTTTAGAATCTAACGTATTTAATTCGCTTTTTTTCATATAAGTATGTATTTTGTTTGGTAGTAACTCCTTAACGTTAATACAGACCTAAGTAGACCACCAGGTGGAGAATAGGCGTAACAAACTAGATTTGGATGCTGATCCCTGAGTAGTATTGCAAGTATCGAAGCAGCTCCTGCTCCCAAAGAATGTCCAACAAGAACCAAGCCATAAGTGGTTGTTCCTCTTTCCTAAATATGATCAAAAAAGCATGTTGTTCCAAAATCAAACTTATTTAAATATGAGATAAATAGTAATATATGTCCAACTGAAGAAACTGAACTAGATTTATGTCAAAACGTTAAGGAACAAACTCATTTTTTTCAGGCAACTCAAATGTTGAAAACTTATGCGAAAATGGTGATAATCAAAAAGTAATGGTACGAACTCAAGATCTTTAAATAAGGGAATCACAGCAAGATAGTCAAAAACTTTGTTGCAAAATCACACTCGCTGAAGATTTGCAGGGTTGTTTGTACTCTGGAAAATCGAATTTACTGGTAATAAAACCTATTCATATCTATTTTCTTCGGGCGGAGTAAAATATCCCTAAATACCTTGAATTATTACGAGCATAACATACTCGTACGCAGGACTGTTTCTTATCTGGGATAAAGTAAAAAGCAATGAAAAGTTCATAATTAAAAACAACAGAAACATTACTTTTTAAGAAATCTAGAAATGAAATGGTTTTACAGTCAGTGTTTCTTCTTTTTTCCCCCGGGGTACAAACAGCTCTGGATTTGGGTATATGAGACCCTCTCTGACGGTAATGCTGATCTCACAACCATCGAACTAACATGGTGTCAATTAAGTTGACAAAAGTTTTGGGAAAGTATATTTTACTACTCACTTAGGACAGTTTCTTAATTGATTCTGGTAGGGTTTTGGGTAAGGGAATGATGAGCTGCAATGGTTTTTCCAGGAACATCCCAGATATGCTATACAGGATTCAGGTTTGGAACTCTTCCCGGCCATCCCATCCACTGAATATCTTTGGTTTATTTTTGGTGCGAAATTTTTGATATTTTACAATCAGCTTAGTCTATGTATAAAAATGAATTAGAGTCTAGCATTGCCTCTCAATACTTTTGTATAGGGCTCCAAGATCTCAGCCGTGAAATTCTATATTTTAAATAGATTCTGATAAATATCAAATCTACTTACAAATGTTTTAACTCGAATTTATTTGTTTAGAACTTGAAGAGCGATTCTAAGGTGGAGGGACAATTAGAAATTATGATTCCACGTAGGTTTTGTTTATGAGCATGTATAAAATTATTTTTATTCATACTTGGTACTAAGATATTTCAAGCATAGATGAATACATATTTACAAAATATTTTTTTTGATAAATCTATAATTAATTGAACAATATGGAATATCCTATAGCTTTCTCTAACTTCCAGTTTATTAGTATACATTTTTTTCAATACTAATGCATTCGGTAACTGATTAAGAAATTGTGGATTTAATCGCAAAGAAGCAACACAAGATTTCCTTTTTGTTAGCTTCTTTAATATTAAACTTCTTCTTAATGATAAAGTAAAAAAGATATTTTTAAGATAAAAAGATAATTAAAAGAAAATTTTTAAAAGCCTTTTCAAGAAGTGTTCTTACTGGAGAGTGTTGGAATGCTTGCATAAGAATTTTCTCATCAATAAGTTTTTGCCTGATGTATTCTGCAGCCTGGATCATGCCCTGAAACAAAGATATAAAAAGAAACTATGAAAACATACATCGAAAACTTAATAACGTATGCATATAAACACAAACAGTATGTTCCGTATTCACACCAATAAACATAGTTTTAGATTCCTTGTAAAAAAATGAAGTGTAAAACTATGCATTTAAAAGAGGGAAAAAAATAAAAGATTTATGAAAGTCTAACGAAATACAACTGAAGAAGAAGATTCTAAAAACATTAAATCTTGTTTTATTTTCCGACGAAACTGAGAAGATGTTACAGGTGCTTAATAGAGAAGCTATGTTTTTTACAGCAATCAAACTGGTTTCATTTTTTTTTTTTTTATTCCGTCTCTTTCCTTTTAGTCCCATGGGAAATTTAAATTCTTTTATTTATTTACCTTCGTTAAAATATTAATTTAAGAAATCTAATGATATTTTTTATGAATATACTAGTTAAATGTCTATACATATTGTACGGATTGAGAAAAAAGAATCAAAGAATCTTGTAAATCAAAGTCACTACTGAGCAACCAACCGAAACCATGCACGAAACTAAAAGACAAATAAACACTCAATTAAACTTATCGCTCACTCAACTTAGCCACTAGTACCCCTATGGCAGACTATCTGTCTACGTTTATCACTGAACTGATGATAAACCTTCTTGGGTTAACCGAGTCGGTAATTTTAACATCTTTTCTATTTATTATTATTCGTTGCCCTTTCCGATGCCTTTACGTTATAAGATTTAGCAAAAAACCTTTTGAGTAGCTCATCCAATCAAAATAAATATTAACTTTATTAAGTATCATCCGGTATAATGCTATTGCTTGAGGCTAACTCATGTCCCGCAGTGGACTGATCGTTAAGACACGGTTCCCAGCAGATCACCGAAGTCAAGCATCATTGGCTGCGGTCAGTGTGCGGGTGGGTGACCACTAGGATCAGTCTGCGTAGGGACCGAGGGTGTGCGGTATTAATCCTCGTTAAACTGTTCTACCGTAAAGTGCTCGACTTCGCGTGCAGGTCGTCGAGCTACCGAAGCGGAGGTGCCAGCCCCTCTACAGAGGATCAAAATTGTGATGGCATGTCTTCGGATCATCCTCAGAGATGCTTCCCAGACAGTCGCCAATAGCCCATTGTGCAACTCTAGTGCGACGTAAATGAACTACAACTACAACTGAGGCTAACTCATAATATTTTAAATTTACCTCTTTTGTACTTATACCGTTGAGGGACTATAATAAACCTATTTTCACAGTATCTATAATAAAAATACCAATATTGGTGCGGTTTTAATAAGCACAAAATTTACTCGAATACTTTGTACCTATATTAGTATATTTGGTACATGTTAAAACTGCATTAATTATCATAATACCTGTGACGCATTTTAATAAAATTAATTAAGGTTTATTGATATCAATAATATTTTGGCATTTTTACGATTCTCTTATAAGAATTTGTATAATTTCTTACTGTCTTTTGACTTTTAGAACAGTAACTTATTTTTTTATTTCAATCAGCACCTATCAACAAAATTAATTAGCATCATTGTCGTCAAAAAAGAAATGACAATTTTTTACGTTTCTCTTAAACAAGTTAGTACTATATCTCCATTAAATTTAATTTTCAGTACATATTTTTAGTTTCAATTACCGTTGATTTTAATATATTTAGTTTTATTGAACTCGTTTTAAAAGCATAACTATTGACAAAATTAACACGTGGAGAGTTTAGGAATACTAATTTGGTAACGTAGCCTCTACCACATTCATATTGACCATTGAGTTTATCTGATAAAACGAATAAAAACAAATTAAATGTTAATGCAACAAACTTCTGAGAGCTATAAAATAGAAAACATCAATTATGTTATCTTAAAAAAAAAAAAAAAATCGTATTCATTTAAATTTTTTTAGATGGTGATTTCTGAAGTCAATGAAAAAATTCCATTTTCAAACGTCTCTCCCAAACAATGTAATTGAAATTTTATGTTCTGATATCGACGGTGACCCTTCTTGCATCTTCCAACTATCGATATGCCAAATTCTATTGCTCTCGCGGTATATACATATATATATATATATATATATATATATATATATATATATATATATATATATATATATATATATATATATATATATATATATATATATATATATATATATATATATATATATATATATATATATATATATATATATATATAATATAAATATATTGTATTTCTGGCAATGATTCCATAATTATACGACGAAAAGTCTGAAGATAAGTTGTTCAACAGGGGATGGAGGTGCCTATGAAAGAAACAAATGATGAGATCCTATAGATAAGACGTCACTCTATTTTTGTTGAGACATTTGTCATATTGCTTTTCACAAACGAAGTCTCTGGGTGTGAGATCAGGAGTGTATGATGGATGATCAAAGTGCTTACAACAAGGATGGGGAGTGTGGTCTCTTGCATTATTATATATATAAAAAAAAACTTTAAATTTGAGAAAAAAAGGCGGCTTTGTCGAAATAACCTCCTTCAATTGCGACAGGGTGTAACAGCACTTTGCAGCACTGATGGTTGTAACCTCCAAAAAGCGCTAGCCCAGCAACGAAACTTCGGGATCAAACTGAGAGTTTCATTTTTCACTTTGCGCATACACTGTTAAAGGGCCACCTGCTTGATCATGATTGAATGATATGATGCCTAATGTTTAAAGGTTTTCTTTTATATTCAACCTCTGTCTTGTTATCTCCATCACTATTTGAGTCTCTAAAGACTAGAGAAGAAACTTATTTTCGGATTAATATATTAAGGGCAGCGTATACAAAATATTTTTGTATATGGTCAAATCCAAAAGGCACATAATTAATATTTTATTTATTTACCTTATGGCCTAACCAATCATCTTGACGTGGATCAGTTGGTAGTTGATCTGCTTCCGCATTTAAATCAGTGATGACATCCTGAAAAAGAATAATGTTAATCATTCTTGCTTTACATAGCACATAATTTATATGCGCAAATAAACAAGGGAACATCTTAACAACTTTTCATTTGAGGATCAGATTTTTTTTCTACTAAAACGTAAATTTAATGCTTCGAACTTTAAAAATGCTAATTTTGTCCAGAAAACATTTCTCTGAATTCATTTTTTTCTTCAGATTTGGATTTTTGACCCTATAAGAGGTTGGTAAAAGTTAAGAAACCTCCTTAATGATAGTTCAACCTTTTTTGCTTTTCTCTTCATGTCTCTAGAACTAATAAAGGCATATACAATAGTGCCACGTTACACAAAATAGCAAAACTTGTTCAACTAAAGATAATTTCCTGCTAAATAATTTTTTAAGGATTTTCGATATGTTACATTATCTAATTTAATAATGTCAACAATTTTCTGAATTGTAAACACATTTTTGCCTTATTTTAAATTATATAATTTTAAATGAAATTCCCGGGAAGATGCGCCTGCTTAGGAGATCCTTTACTGATATTCTTACTTTTTTATTTTTCTCTTTCTATTTTTTCGCTGCTGCATTTTCAATTTTGTTTTGTTTTCCTTGCAATCGTTAAATAAATCAGTTTAAATCCGTTTCTGCCTTATGGTCTGTTATAAAGTCTTATGGATATCTTTTTTGGAATTGGTGCAGAAGTAGGTTCTGGAAGCTTGGTTTATTATAGTTTGTAACGAGATGGTTGTGACATAACCTCCAGCCTTGAAACCTACTACATTTTTTTATATGTTAGCTTAGTGCTGTCGATTATAAGACATATAGCTTAAAAAGTCACGAGACTAGCTAAAAAAAAAAATCATGCAAAATGAATTTGACTTTATTTATCAGCATAATCATTTATAAGATTGATACATGCATTCGAAAATACTTTATTTATTGAGCAATAGTCGAGATCACAAAAAGCATTTCAATTTCCCATGCGTCAAATATCTTCTCCAAAAGAATCCTTTCGAGACTTGCAAACAAGTAATAGTCTCTAGGGACCATATCCGGAGAATACGGGAGGGGGGAGGGGGTATTATCTGGTATTTCAATTCATGCAGTTTTTCTATCGTAACTATTGAGTTTGAATCCCTAACATGTTGTTGCCCTTGTTCCACTGTGAGCAAACAAGGGACCATTTTATAAAATAGTTTTCAGTTCAAATATCCTTGTAAAATATCGTGCACGCAGATTTTCTTTATCTTTAAGGTGATAAATTTTTCCTTTAACTTCACTGTACGTGTGTAATACAATTTTGAGGATTTTTTCATGCGTATTTAAACTCATATATGAACGTCCCATGCGTTCAGCATTATACGTGTTTAAACAGCACGTTTGCATTTAGTCCACCATGGACAAATGGTTGCTTTTGAAGAAACTTTATGACAATTTTCTAGCTTCTTTGGAGTGACTCAAAACTAGTTAACTAAAAAATTAACTACGTCATTTAAGTCAAAACTAATTAACATAAGTATTGCCATAAATAATGGTCAAAATATTATAAAAATTTGACAAGTTTATAACAGACAAAACACACATGCTTTTGTTTCTTAACAGCGCCATCTGTGGGTTAGTTTCACGACTTTTGGCTCTGATTGTTTTAGTTTGACTTTAACGGAGGCTACATTAATAGGCTATTACTGCTGGTTAGGGATTTATCCTTAATGAGGAAAGGAAGATAATACTAGCACAGACGCGTTATACGCTATCACATTTTATAACAAAAGGTAGAAGATAACAATAATCACCCAGTCTCTGTACCACAAAACGGACTTTTCCAGCTTATTACATAGAGTAGGTCTCAAAAAACTAAGACAAGATCAGAGAAAGTGCAGTCCGATCAGACATTCAGTCTTTAGCACGGGAAATCGAACCCTGTCCCAAGCAGTGGAAGGCGAAGGTAAAACCCACCACAACGGCTTGGCGGTTAATTATACCAACTGTATGCAGAATTTTTGAAATGACGGTGCGATTACTTTCAAAATACAAGTACGATGAAACTGAAATTTTCAAACTTTAAAAATGCTGTCACTAACTTTTGAGAGTAATTTTTCTAACTCAATTTTTTTAATCCTTTGAAATGGAATGTTAACTTATATGTAAGTTTCAAAATACGGAAACATTCAATTGAGATGAATTTTTTAAAAATTGAAATGATTATGCTAAATGCATGAACTTGGTATTATAATTGCAATATTTTAAATAACTTATTGAAAAGGATTATTTGACTTATTGATCTTACTTTAATGCAGGTTAAATTATGCATCTTTATATTTAATACATATTGTACGTAAAATAAATAAATTAAATAATTTATATTGTACATAAAAGCTCACTTGTAGTGATAAAGTTCCTCTTATAGAAATGACAACAGTTCGTTTTTCATGATCCAAAGCAACAAAGAATGGTGTTTCACCTATCTATTAGAAAACAAAGATGTAATAATTAATTATTCAAACAAGTTCACTTTATCCATAACACAATGAATATTGTAAAATATTCATACAAGATGATAAAATATGCTTATCATCCAGTTCAAATTTTCGAAAACAAATATAATTGCAGGCAGGAAAATGATGAGAGAAAATGGTTACCGTCGCTTCAAAATAACAATTGGAAAAAAAAAATAATAGAAAATATTTAACAAACCTTTACTGAACTAAAAATAAAAATAATTTGCATAATACGATAAAATGCAATATAATATCTTAAAAATAGTAGGGGAAGATTAATATGAATAAGCCGCTTTATTTAGGTAATAAATTTTATTGTCAAATATTACAGTTTCATAGTTTTGTATATGTTAATTTAATAATGTAGTAATGTAATTACTACACGTATCTTTATATATATATATATATATATATATATATATATATATATATATATATATATATATATATATATATATATATATATATATATATATATATATATATATATATATATATATATATATATATATATATATATATGTTACCATGAATGACCGAAATCAAAAAAATGTCCACTTTCACCGGCGAATGTCAACAGTCACATAGTTGCTTTTGTGAATGTCCGAAATACTAGTAATATCTGATTTGATATTAATTTGTTCGTTGATATTATTATATTTATTCGATATTTTAATATCTGCTGAGGACAGATTAGGAGAAACATCAGTGTTCGGAGTGCCGGTTAAATGCATACCGTGGCATTAGACCTTAAAAAAAATATTGATGTAGGACATACCGGGCAGTGGTACTGAACCTTAAAAAACATCAGTGTAGGGTAGACCGGACAATATACCGGTCACTGGCATTTAACTTGACCTAGTATATATTTCGGACATTTACCTAAGCGACTGCTAACATTTACCGTTGTAAGTCAACAACCACCAATTTCGGTTATTACAATAACATATGCACTTCTCAACATAGACTGTTCTGTCAGTATGTTATAAGTACGTTTCGTTATGACATAGTCTATAGACATCGTTATTATGACTAAATGACATTCATTTAGCATAGTTTTAAGTGTGACCAGTAATAAACAAAACACTATTAATGTCTTACTATATTGATGGAAAAGTGCAAAATTCATACATTTTGTACAAGATATTCGATAGGATGTGAATTAATTCGTGGTCAAAATTCTGATTATCAAACTTCATAAAGTTTACTAAGCAGCCAACAGGGAGCGCCTGCTGTCAAAAGCTATAAAATAATTGAGCCGGCTCAACGGTAGCAACATTTTGCTAAGTCGAAAAATAAACAATTATTTTAAAGAGTTGATCGTCATTTTACTCACATCACGATATTTTACTCACATTGAATAGTTGACATAAACTAAACAGAAGACTGAAAAGGTACCCAATGCAGGTGCTAAAAAAATAATAATAGATTTGAATTCCTGCACCAAACTAAACATTTTATCTGTGAAGAGTGCGTTGGAATACAAATAATTGTTATTCATCTCGGTCGTTGTTAGTTGGTTGAAGCGAAGCTCATACAAGTTCAAATATTGGGGAAGTTCTTGAGTTCGATCCTGGAGGCCGATTAATGTATACCCACCATGAGATACATGTAAATTCATTTGTGGTTGAAAATTCTCCTTTAGTTAATTACTGATGAGATAATATTCCTAGATCCTGCCACTTCATCGAACAAAATCATATAGCGCACTTGCTATTCACTTTATGAGATCTAGCTTTAAAAAAAATAGGTCTTGGCTATAGCTTTGTGTCTACAGCTTTTAAACAATTTTATGTAAATTGTATAGTGAAGGCTAGGACAGAACCTCAAAATTGTCAGTCCGTGTAGTAGTGTGTTATGTTTATTGGATAAAGGTGTCAAATCGACTTCAAAAGACTGGGTAGTTTTAGAAATTTAGTTACAATTTTTTACTCACATCATCACTCTTATGCAAATTTCGATGATGTGGCACATCACATGGAACGAGAAATAAAACCACCCCAACACATAAATGACAATGCATTTAGTTTAAATAGCAGGTCAGATTTGGTATCTAATCTACCAAATAAATTCAAATAATCCTTCGAAAAACATACTTCCACTTTTTATGGCTGCTTTCTTTAAGGTTGGAATTTAAATAAATCGGTATTTAAAATGGTGTACTCACTTCGACGTGATAGGTTGCAAATATGACTTCCATGTTATGCGTTTTGCAGAGTCTTTTCAGGGCTGCATAGTTGCAAAAACAGCAGTTATCTTCCACAACGGTTGCAGCATCGTACTTTTTTTCTCCGGGAGCCGAACAGTAGCATCTATATAGAAGAAAAAGAACTCATATGGAGTTTTCTTTTTAGTTACAAATCCTTCAGCTAGTTTTTTTTTAAAATTTAAATTGTGAAGAAATAAAAATCTACATAGAAATGGGACTAATAATAATAAAAAAAAAAATCCTTATCTTAAAGGTTTAGTTCAACTCACCTTAAATTAGGAAATAATTGGCAGCATGCTGTTTTGCTTTGTACCATCATGAACATAGGCCATCCATAGACTGCTAAAGCGTAGTGGAAATAATGAGTTATGGTCAAAATATGGTCTGCAGTACCCTACAGTGAGGAAAGGGGAAAAAATATTAAAATGAATTACTGTGTGTTCATTTTTTAAAATTTGACTCTTATGATTTTATTTGTTCCTAGCATGTTTAAGACCACCCAGAGGTTGTCTTAAACTCTTCTTTTGCTTCAAACAAAAGACAATGGCGAAAATGACTAAGGATAAACCTTGGATCATGGAATGATCCAAGGATTTAGCTTAAATGTAAATTATTTTTTATCATTGTGGTCAGAATAAGAATTACTTAATATTATACGTTGAGTAACGCAACTCAAACATTCGAACGCATAAAATTGGAAAAATCAGTGGATAAACAAATGGTTCATTAAAAGGGAACTGTACAGAAATGAATTACGTAAATAATAATTGAAGTTATGTACTCATAAAAATTAATAATTGATAATTTAAATAATAATATAATTGATAAACGAAATCTTTATTACAACTAGTGTTTAAGTACGAGAAATTTGTAAATTTCTTTTCTAAACGCTTGTGACGAAGCTTCAATGGTTGGGAGACTTTAAAATTCCATACTGGTAAATGGACTCCTAAACAGATGTCTGGATAGTATAAAAGCAACACCATTTTCGTAAATATCACATAATCTTTACATTTACAAGCATTGACAATATTATTATCTTTTTTTATTAAAAAAAAGACATTTTTGATCAATTTGTTGTTTACCGCATAAAGTTTATCAGCCTCTCGGTAGAATTCAGAAAGTTTAAAATTTTATATCTTCTGTAATATTCTTTGAATGTAAGGTCGTGAGAAGTATGATTCCAACCAATTTCATTAATTTTTAAATGTCAATGGAAAGCTATTTTCCCACCTATGATTTGCGCCGCCATAACTGATCATTGTAAAATATAACTAAATAAAAATAAATACTAATGAAGGGATTTATATGTATAAATGTGGGAAACAGTAAAGGTTATTTTGGGGTCAAGATGAGTGTCCAACACTGGAGAGATAATTTCTCTTGTATGTTATGCGGTCGTTCATTTTATCATTCGTAGTCATTTAGCAGAATTTATAAATTCTCTTATTTATAAGGACGGGTGTTCAAATTTATGGCTTATTTTTTACAGTGAGCCGAATTTGGAAATCTCCATCCATCTTTCCACCAAAAATTTTTTTTAAAAATAAAACTAATTTTAGATAATAATCTGAAGGAATGTTTTTTTCTGGTTATCTATTAATCAATATTGATCCGAAGAATATTTTAACATAACATTATTATGAAAAAAAGGGGATTATACAACACATGAGAGAAGCAATCACATCATATAGGAAAACCGAATATGTGTTAGTAAATATATTTGATATTTTTTATTGATTGTTTTATTTTTAGTAAATTCTAAGTTGTTTTTATAATTTATGATTATTTGTTTTAAAAAAATCTTTGGTATATTCTATTTAAAATTTCAATAACGTAAATTTTCTCCAGGACAATGATTAGAATATGTGATTTCATAAAAAAATATATGCTACATGTTTAAAAAACTAGCTTGTTTGCGACGAACAAGTAATATACAAACACTATCTACATAGCAATTTATTGTATTTATAATTTATTAGTAGCCTGAATACCGAGATTCAAAATCATTTGCCTAATTTGGTTCGCATGAACCTATAAAAATTATTCAGATTAAAAGTTTTAATATAAATATTTTATTTCAATGTTAGAAATTACATCAAAGTAATAACTTATAAATTGCTTTTTTTTTCAATAGTATTTTGTATACTAATATTAAACGCAAAATAACTTGAAAAATTATTTAAAAAATATTGCTTGTAAATTTTATTTTAATTTTCCGAGGTTGAAACAATTCTTAAATTTAGAGTTGAAGTGCAAAATATTAAAATATTATATTATTGGAATATCCACGGAAAAGATGCATTCGTAAAATTCATTTACCAAAATATTCGTTGAATTCAAGAAAATAAGAATTGAATAAATAATAAGAAAGTAGTTTGCTTCTGAAAATTTTAAAGAAAAAAATAACTACTTGAGATTACTTGACTGGATTTTCTGTTGAATTATACTTTAGTGTGTACTTACTGTATCAGAAAAATTAAAAGTACCTACTAATGAAAAGATATGGAGATAAGAAAGTTCACTTTTATGAAAAAGTCTTTTGTTAATGCATATTTTTGTAGAAATAGCCCTCAGATATTTTAAACCATTTGAACAATAAACAGGAAATTTGAACACTAAAAACTGTTAGTTATTTCTACACTACTGAGAAACGTGGTACTGAAAATATTGAAACCTATTTGACTGCCAAATGAAACAGGGAAGAGTTGAAAGGTGATTACGATAAACACCTCTAACTTACGATAAACACCTCTAACGATAAACACTTTACAATTAAAGTACTTTTGAAGCTTTTTTCCTCTCCCTTACAGTGATGCATTAAAATTTTGATAGAGTTTAGTTTTCCTGACATATTTATTCGTTTTTAAATCTTAAAGTGCATATTTTAATAACGTAATTTTTTACATGAATTAAGTCATTAAGTATTATAACACTTTACGATAAACACCTCTAACGATAAACACTTTACAATTAAAGTACTTTTGAAGCTTTTTTCCTCTCCCTTACAGTGATGCATTAAAATTTTGATAGAGTTTAGTTTTCCTGACATATTTATTCGTTTTTAAATCTTAAAGTGCATATTTTAATAACGTAATTTTTTACATGAATTAAGTCATTAAGTATTATATTAATACATTAGTATTGAGAGTGGTAATTACTGAACATCGTGTATATTTCTTCAATGTCGAATGTTCTTTCTCTGTTTTATAAATGTTAGTTACACTTACGTTAATTTAAATTGTGTGATGTTAACGTGGATAAAATTAGTGTTTTCTAAAAACATCAAAATTATTTTTAATGACGATATTTTTTCCCAATTTCTACACTCCATCTCCCTTGTAACATAAATTACATTTAATAAAATCTAATATATTCTTTTATGTTGCAGAAACTTGTTTATGCAAAATGTATAATTGATTTAAAAAACGCTTATATAATTTTATTTCCAAACATTTTTGAAATGATTTGTATTTAATTATAAAAAAAAAAATATACTTACTGAATGCGTAATATCAAGAAACCTTGTTGAGGGCGTAATTGGAACTCCGGATAAGAATTGATATGTATCATCATCAGACTGTAAATTACAAGGATAATATTAGAAACAAAATATTTCATAATTTTGGTTAAATATAATTCAATTTCCATCCTTTGTTTTGTGTTAAATGGCTTAAAAAATTAAACCATCATTCTTATCATTATTTAACAAATGAAAAAAAAAATAAGTTAAAAATAAAATCTTTAATTTAGGTATCTTAATTTATTAGTGTTTGAAAATCGAACTAATCAACTAAATTATTGTTCAAAACACAACCATGAAACATAAAATATTCGTATTGTTATTATTTTGATTTAATTGTTTGTTGAAATTGCAACTACTTTAAGAGGAAGATTTTATAAAATTAGCACTCATGTATATCTTAAATGTCTTGTTTCTATAGTGATAAAAAACTAATGATGCAGTGCTGTCATTAATTGAAAAGTTTAATGAAAGAAGGTAAAAAGTAGTTTTTATTTCCCTTTTTTTTCTTTCTTCTTTAAAAAACACGCTTAATTTTGAGTTTAAAATTATTTTATGATTAGCTGTTGATAGAATTATCACGTGAGGCGATTTTCAAAGGGAAATGTGTTTTATAAACAGTCTTCTATTGTTGCTATGTCTCAGTAAAATGTTACTTAGAGCCTTCTTTTATAATGTTCTTTAATTAGGAAAAAAATGTCACGCAGTTTTGTGTAACACACTTAAAATGCTGGTATGATATCAATTAAATATAAAATAAATAATATTTTATACTACTTTTATATTATTACCAAATAATAATATTTTATACTACTTTCTTTCTTACAATGTAAATATTTTGTTTTGTGTGGTGTTCTGCAAAATGGATTTTAAAGTAGGATAATCCAGAAAACGGTGACATAGGCAAAGTGAGGAGTTTACTTGCGTTCTGTTTGCTCATAGATAGCGCTACAGCACGATGCTATTGTATACAAGACGTGTGGATTGTGAATTAACGACTACATCCACCTGATTTTAATCTATGTGAATTCTTCTCGTGAGAACCCTGAAAGGATGTAGGTCGATCCATTGGAGCTATTTGAATGATTTTGGAAGTAGTTGCGAATAGTTTTGCACAACAGCCGCTGGTTACATTGGACGATGGAGGTTTTCAAAGCATCATCATGTAATTACCAATAACTTTTATTACAAAGATGTTTTAGCTGCGAGGTTGAGCTAGATCTGCTACCCTCAAATTGTCTATTGATTATTTGCGTCTTCTTGTGGGTGAAAATTCATTAAGGTGGAAAAATCCGACATGTTTTAAGTGAAAAATAAACCCCATTCCAAAGACTCGCTAGACGTAAATGAGGGGAAAATTGAAACAGCATGTTAACAGTTAAACGACGAATCTAGTTATATATATATATATATATATATATATATATATATATATATATATATATATATATATATATATATATATATATATATATATTTATATATATATACCTTTACCTTGTAAATTATTATCTACTATCGAATTGTTTCAAATGATTTTAACATTTCATAATAAAAAGTAATAGCAGTAATTTCTTCATCATTTCTGTCTTCATCTTCTTCCTCACAATTTATTGCTGTATTGTTTTTATTTTGCATACTGTCCAAAATATCCGATTCAGTTATGTCAGAATGTTTATATGTTTATATGAATGTTATTATTCAGAATGTTTCTATGGTTGCAGCTTCAGAATCATTAAAAAGAAAATTAATGAAAAGAAAATCATTAATCAGTACATCATCGTTAATTTCATGGTTCTTTCTTAGCTGTTGACACATTTTTTTAAAGTTCTTTTAACAGAATATCATCCTCGTCCACCGCACTTTCCGAATTCTCCGCTCTGACTAAGAATCCAGCTTTAGCAAAACTTTTAAGAATAGTACGAACATCACAGTTTTATGCTTTAGAAATTTCTCTTATGTTTCCTCGTAAATTGATTTTTGATGCAAACAAAAAGGGATTTTAGTGCTTTCTCTAAAAGTTAAGTGGTTGCGAAAATCAATTCAAGGTCATTTTCCCCATAAAATGCGTTTACTAGTTTGAAATGTTCTTAAATATTTTGGAAAATAGGGAAAGTGATCCACTTACTTTCGTTTAAGAAAAGTTCGTTAAATAAAAGTCCGACTATATATATATATATATATATATATATATATATATATATATATATATATATATATATATATATATATATATATATATATATATACAGGGTGCGTTCAGAAAGTAATGCGCATTTCGAAAAATAGATTTATTGATCCTATGGGTAAAAATAGTTAAAATTCTTCAAAATAGTTCCCTTGTGCATCAATACACTTGCGGAGACGATTCTGCCGCGCCCGGAAGGCACCCTGGAAATCCTCGACAGGAATGCCTCTCAGGAACCTAGTAACATGAGCTTGGATTTTCTCCACTGACTCCCAGTACTTTCCCTTCAGCTCTCTTTTCAGTCGGGTGAACAAAAGAAAGTCACACGGCTCCAAGTCATGGCTATAGGGAGGCTGGGGCACAAAGGGGGTCTTCACACATACGCTGGACGTTTTCATCGGTTCGGGCTGTTGTTGGGCGTCCAGAACGAGACTCGTCGGTGACCTTCTCCCTACCCTCCTTGAAGGCCTTGTGCCACCTTTCACACTGAGATCTTGAAATGCATTCCTCCTTAAAGGCGTCTTAAAGCATGCGATGAGTTTCCGTCGCGTTCTTCTCAAGCAGTACACTATAGTTCATCACGTACCACTGTTCCAGCGAACACTCCATCACGCCGTGACTCGATCGAAAAAAAGACTTTGCGCGAAGACACGTCCTACTCCTCCTACTGCTCGGAGCGACCTGAGACTAGAGATGTCCAATATTTTCTGGAACAGGTATTTGGAACCTGTTATTTAATCATACCTGTTATAAAAATAACAGGTTACTTCCAAAGGCCTGTTCCAAAATACTAGGCAAAAATTTTAATTCAATTATCTTGGCAAAAATTTATTTTTCTACTTTTTTTAAAATGTTAAACTGTTTTTTTTTTTTTTTTTTTTTGGCAATCTTTGTACAGTTTATAATAATAAAAAAAAAATCACGTTTTATTTATTATTACAGGGCCGTAGCATTGCGAGGGTCTATAAAAATTATAATACTAGAAATACAAAACTTAAGTTTTGCATTTCTAGTATTATAATTTTTTTAGAGCTGTTTTAAATCTAATAATTTAACGAGTAACTTTGCTAAAATCAAATGAATTATTCTAAAAATGTTTATATATAGCTTATTTTCTCTAGTTCAATAGTTAATATTTCTATATATAGTTTTTTTTTTTTTTTTTTTTTCTTTTCATATTGCGTGGTGTCACTAGAACTGCATTCAAAAATCATGCCTAGGCAGTTTTGTATAGGTTTGGGAAAAAATTAACAAATACCGCCTATGAAACGTGAGCCACTCTATGAATCCCCCCCCCACCCCTTCTCGTGTCTTGAAAACTTTGAACTCACCTTTTTTTGAAAGGGGAGAAGCACAACCTTTGCTGGGAAAGATTTTTATTTATTATTAGATATTTTATGCTGCTATCTATAATATATATATATATATATATATATATATATATATATATATATATATATATATTAAGGTTAACCCTAAATATGCTAATTAGCTAGCATTAAAAATTATACAGAATCGAACCAGACACAAAAACTGTTTTACTTGAAAAACAAAATCTTTTATTCAACAAATTTTGATTTGGAGGGTGAGTCGCTATCTGTAAAGTATGGTCCCGACAATTTAAGCAAAAAAGCGGTCGTTTAAATCCTAAGTTTAAGTACAATTAGTATTATTATTCACTTTTTTTTTCAGTTTATCGCCATATCTCAAGAAATTTTAAAGCTAGTTGGAAATATTGATCACATAATTATAAAATTTATTTATCCAAAGAAAATTGAATGTAAAAATTAATTTTAAATAATTATTTATTATTGTTTGTTATTTATAATTAGAAGAAAACTAAAATTTAAGCTATGTAAATTTTAGATCATTTTAACTGTGTAATTTTAAAATGCGAAAATTTAACATTATTGATCAAATCGTTTCTAAGTTAAAAAATTTCAAAAAGACTTGACTTCATTCGAATTTTGCATTGTGTCATTTAAAATTAATTAGTTTAAAATGATACATGAGTTAATGTGCATTGGTATTCAAAATTGTTTCAACTATTATTAAACAAATTAGTATAAATAAAGAAATAATTTCAAAAAGATTACATTGTATTTCCCTTAGTTAAACAAATTTTATAATAATGAATAAAAAAATTTTAATTCGTTTAATTTTTTTTTTTTTTTTTTTTTTTTTTTTTTGCATGGAATACGTAAAAAGTAAAATTAACAAGCCCAAATAGAATTAAAAGGAAAAACAAATAACCCAAATTCATCGAACAAACGATCGGTTTAGTCAAAGAATGTATTTTATTATACGTACACTTAAAACGTGAAAATCCAATCAATAGAACAAAATTTTTTCAACAGTCTTTTTCCCCCCTCCCTGTAAGTGTAAACATGATATTTCTAAATTTAAAAGCAATTTATAGACTTTTAAAAACTGTTTACTTGTATCAGCAAGAATTAAAAACTTCTCGCGTGAGTAGCATACGTTGTAGTTCATTTATGTCGCACAAAAGCTGCACAATGGGCTATTGGCGACGGTTTGGGAAGTATCCCTGAGGATGATCTGAAGACATGCCATCACAATTTTGATCCTCTGCAGAGGGGATGTCCTCCCCGCTTCGGTAGCCCGACGACCTGCGCGCGAATTGGAGCACTTTACGGTAAAACAGTTTAACGAGGACCCGTCCCGCACACCCTCGGTCTCTACGCAGACTGATCCAAGTGGTCACCCACCCCGCACACTGACGGCAGCCAGTGATGCTTGACTTCGGTGATCTGATGGGAACCGTGTAGCAGAATTGAACGATCAGTCCACTGCGGGACGTGAGTAGCATACGATAAGTTTTGTAACGTATATGTGAAATCATGGTAAATCTCAATTTCTGTGTTTTCATAGTCTAAAAAATAAAAGAGCTGTAATAGAAGTCATAAAATTTAGTTCTAATAAAACTAGATGTCGTTCTATAAATTTAAATATTAATTCCAATCATAAATTAATAATAGTACTTAAATTTCGTTTCGTTAAAATTATTTTGCGTCCGAAGTAAATCATTAAATGCCTTTTTTTTTTTTCACTCCTAAGAAAATGATTATTCTGCAATTATATTGTTAAAACACATTTAGGGTGTCTTAAATTTCTTAATAAAAAATAGCCTTTCTAAGGTTTAAATAAAAAATAAAAAAAAATAAAACATTGAAAATTATTGATAGTCAACTGCTAGCCCCCCCCCCCCCACCTTGTGGTTCTACTTCTGTGTCTTAACAACCTATTATTAATATATTAATAAAACTACCACCTAATATTTTAAACATGCTATATCGGAACAGCCTGTTATTTTTATCACACGCTAGTATTTTGGAACAGGCGATATTTTTTCACAGCTAGTATTTTTGGAACAGGTGATATTTTGTCACAGGCTAGTATTTTGGAACAGGCGATATTTTTTAACACCTAGTATTTTGGAACAGGTGATATTTTGTCACAGCTAGTATTTTGGAACAGATGGTATTTTGTCACAGCCTTTCCTACTATTTTGCAGTTTAAGCTAATTTGCAACAATGCCGGGCACGGTGACCTGTCTTCCATGCCCTTTGGGTTTTCGGGCATATGGGGGGGGGGGCAGGTTGTTTATAATTGCATTTTCCATATTTCCTATTTCCATGTTTCCTACAAGTTAAATAGAAAAAAAAAAATTCACGAAATTTTCCTAGAAAATATGAGTCTTATTGTTTAATTTCTTCTCTCCTAAGTCTTACACTCTCTCTTTCGCATTTTTTTTGTTTTCAAGCAATAAATATTTTTACTTTTTATTTCAATATAAAAAGGGGTTGTTAAAATTATTAAAACTATATTTAGTATATTCTAGATATCTTAGTATGTTTAGTATATTCTATTCAAGCTATATTTAAACACTATATTTTCTTTATATGCAAGCTATATTATCAAACACTATATTTTTCTCCCTATCTTTAATCCTTTTGCACTCCGTATACTTTAATATGGTGAACTTATGTATATATAAATACGAAATCATTTAAACTACATAGTACAATATTTTTATATAATTTCTGAAATTCCAAAAAAATCTAGTTATTAATTATTAAGATATAAAAATTTTAAGTTTTAGAGTTGTAACTTTCGATGTTTATGCAGATGACGAAGCATAAAGGGTAGTACAATAGTACAGAGAGAGGATGAAGAGTAGTAGAATAATATGTAAATATTTTTTTTCCGTGTTAATCTATCAAATGATATTTTGTGAATGATAAAATAACTATTATTTATTTTATCTACTGAAATAGAAACGTAAATGAAACTAATGAAAGGAAAAACAATGAGAAATAATTCCTAACCTTTAGCCAAAGGAAGCCTAAAGTTAGCGATTAAGGACTCTAAAACTAATTACATCGCTATTATTTTTATTAGAAACCTATTTTAGGAAGTTAAGTAATGAAGTTTTTGGCAATTAAATTTTTAAATTTTATACATTTAATAAAAAATTCAGAAATAGTGAATTGTTTACAATAGAGTAACTGTGGCCTGCATTTACTTGAAAGTGCTCCCCATTTTTTTTATTGGTTCTTTTTGCTGCCTACTGTGTTTTCTGCATTAATTACAATCGTCTTTTGGGGGACATCTAACCAAGGAGTTTTACTTGGAGAATCCAGACACCTCTTTACGCCATTGGCCCCCCACCTCCCTAGCTTTCGCTGTGGGTTCCTTTTTCGGCTTTCGTTTTCGAGGTCGACCGTGACCTTCGAGGTTGCGAATTGACTCTCATCAGTAGTTATTTGTTGTGGTAATTCAATCAATGTTCTACGTGAAGAGTGATTTATTATTTCGCTGAATTTCGTCCACTCTTATACAAATAGATGTCTCACTGGCATTGTCTATTATTTTGTTGCTTAAAAGATTTATTCATTTTGAATTTTTGAAGAAAATAAATAATATATTTTTAAATGATAATATTCAGTAGGAAAGGGAAAAAAATCTATTACAGTTAATTGGGTGAATTTTCGTCCCTTAATAGTTTGAATTTTACTTGACATAAAAATTATCATTAGAGGCTACATAGTATGTAATATTTTTAAATTAATGTGCTAATTGTTTTAAAAGGAAAATATTAATCAAATAATCCAAGAAAAGTTTAGAATTGTTATAAAAAGGCTTGTTTCTTTAAAACTTATGCAATATTCGTATACTGGTGTTTATTTTGAATAGTTAATTTTTTTTTAGAAATGCTTAAAATAATATCGGATTATGCTCTAGTTGTATTTAATTTGTTAAATGTTTTAGCTCGTGCAAATTGGTAAAACTGAATCAATTACATTTTGGTAAACATGTATTTTTTTTTTTTAGTTCAAAACTATAAAATGATGTTATTCGAATTATTTAAAAAGTTGCATTCAACTAGGTTGCAATGCATGCACAGACTACTTTTAGGTATTTAAGTAAATGAAATTATAAATCACCTTCAGTAAAATTCACTAAATTTATTATGTCTGAAAATATAAATAATTTTACGAAAGTGGCATTAGAATGAAGTGATTAGTTAACTAAGGGATCGTAATAATAATCACAAAACAAATCTTTGGGGAATTGTAGTTAGGGGGTTAAACGAAGGAGAGAAAATATTTAAATTAAGCGAGTACCTTCAGATCTGGAAAAACGATCTGTTTCGCAAAAAAAAACGACGATGGTTGCGAAGTAATCATGGGGGCTGGTGAGCGGCAGCAAATAGGGGCCCCTGCCAAAATTGTAGGAGTTAAAAAAAAGAGTAATTTAAACACAACTTTGTTTACTAGATATTCGATTTCACAAATGATTTAAAATTAATCAGCTTTATTTATATATTTAAACTTACAAATTTTGTTACACAACTAAAACCTCTATATATTTTGATTTAACAATAATGTTATGCAATGTTGTGTTTTAAATTCAGAATTTAAATTTTTTGAATTTCTGATTTGTCTAAATCTATATTTTAAGTTCTATTAATTTTTTCGTTTTGTAAAATGAAAAAAAATGTTGGCTATATTTTCTCATATAGAAAATGTAATGTCTAATCTCTAAATTGTTTTGATTTAAAAATTATGATACGCAATGTTGTGTTTAAATTCAGTGATTAATTTTTTTAAAATTTCTAACTTGTCTATATCTGTATTTTAAGTTCTATTTATTTTTTCTTTTGTAAAATTTAAAAAAAAAAAAAAATGTTGGTTAAATTTTCTCATATAGAGAATGTAATGTCTGACTTTTAAATTGTTATGATTTAACAATAATGTTATGCAATGTTGCGTTTTAAATTCAGATATTAAATTTTTTTAATTTCAAATTTGTCTCAATATTTGTGAAGTATTTTATTCCATTTGGACAATTTTATTCCATTTTTTTCCTCTTGTGGAAATGAAAATATTCTAGGTATATCGTCAAAAGAATGTAATAGGGAACTCCTAAATTCTTTTTTATTTAGAAACAATAACTCTTGCAATAACTTTTGAACATTGCAATAACTTTTTTTAGTTCTCTAAGCTTTCTAAATTATTTAATGATTGTTAAAAAAGATGCAAATTTTGCAAAATAATTTTTTCGCTGTCACTTATTTCTCCTTACAATGCATTGGAAAAGGGCTATATTTCGTAAAGTAAACTATTGTTTCTATTATTATTCATTATATTTGATTACACTAACAAAAATGTTTTTGAAATGTTTTCGAATGTAAGAAATTAATTCTGAATGATATCTTTTGAACTGCCTGCTCTTCTAAAGTATAATCATAAAAAGAAAAAACTATATATACATAAAAAAGGATGTAACATAGTTTTTTTTTTAACTTAAACAATGGAGAATAAAAGAGAAATTAATATATAATTGCTTTCATATTGTTTAAAAATTAATTAGAAAAAACCTTCGCTATATTTTCTTACCCATAGAAAAAAAATACTTTTCCTAATAATATTGTCAAATTAATAGAAAAATATGTATCTGTTACAAAAATACTTGCCATTTTAAACTATCTTTCACGTATAAAAAAGTTGAATATTTTTTTCTAAGACCTGTTATTTTGGAACAGGTATTTGGAACAGGTATTATTTTGTATTGTAACAGCTGGAACCTGTTATTTGAAAATACCTGTTATTGCCCATCACTACCTGAGACCAGGAGCGTTTGGATGGACAAATCCCCCACCACATTTTTAGACCAATCTGAGTGCGCTGCGATCGATAGTTGCGTCACAATAAAATCATGCGCATTACTTTCAGAACGCACCCTGTATATATATATATATATATATATATATATATATATATATATATATATATATATATATATATATATATATATATATATATATATATATATATATCAAGCATATCTTTCCAAATCAAATTCTTAGGATTATTCATTCTGTTTTTACTTAATTGCTACTTACTGGTCAACGCTCATCATTGGCTGTAAAATCATTTGATGAGATTATAATCATCAGTAAAGACGGACCTCTATGAAGAGGTTATCGCTGTAATTGTGACTGTTTTTTGGTGCAGAGCATGTTTTCAGTTGTTCGAAGTCGTACAGGTACAACCTAGCAATAGCAGGCTATAGAAATTTATATTCCGCAAGAATGATTTTAGTATTTTTCGTCGTTTTTTTATTATGTCATTTTGATGACTGTCAGCCCGCTATGATGAAGAATTAAAAATTCATATCGTAACTATGAAAAGCATATGAAATAAAATCTGAAACTTACTTTAGTAACAATGTTTTGTCTTTCCAGTCGTTGAAGTTTTCGTAACAGCACCAAACCAGCAACAACGTCTGATGGAACAACATCCAGGTCCCGAAAGAATTCAGACAGAAGTTTGGCTATGTCAGCAAAATTGTTCTAAACCAATCAAGAAATGTAATTAATAAATGCAGTATATCATATGTTGTGGTCTGTGGTGCACTTTAAAAATGCTATAAATATATAAAATCAAACAGAAACTCTAATGAATGATTTTTGAAGCAAATTATTTTTTTGTTTCTAAACTAGCTTTATATTTCAAAGTAAATGAGGATGTAATGTTAGCTATGAATAGAGTTCACGAAATTTGCTTTATTGAAATGCGAAATTAATGACGTTTTTACGTTCTTTGATTCTATATAGAACTGGATAGGGTAATATAAAATCGTCAAACTTTTTGCTTGACATAAAATAAACACTCTTGTTGGCGCAAAAGTGAATTCCTGTAGATGTAATTTTTCAAAATAATTATGAAAATTATGCAAAATATAAAGAAATCAAGGCCCCATGTTCAAACTAATAGCTAGTAATTTAGTGACTGTTCGTCAAAATTGTGCAACGTTCTAAAAACGTATTTTATTTCATTTTGCTTTATAACCGACGTTGAATAGCTGATCTATTTTTGGATTTACGGCTATCAACGTTCATTTCCGTAGCCTTGTAATTTTAAACTCAATTTTAGAAGACAAAAGAATTCCTAGATCAAGAATTAGGGAATATTAGCGTATCTTAAAATATCGTTTGCTCTAATCGTAGCATATTTCATTAAGATTGAGTCCTAGTGCGTGAAGATCCGATAGTTAGATTCAAAAGTTAAAAAGCCTGTTGCGTTTTTTTCCCTGCTTAGTACTAAACATTTCTGTAACTGTTAAGAGACAAGCATTCAGCTTTTCCTTAAGAATGGAATTCTTCATAAAGATTGTTTTCCTTAGCTCTTTTGCCAAGAGAAATAAAAATAGCCACAGTTTAAGTGCCATACTTCCGTGGCAAAGCTATAATTTTAAACAATTCATGCCATTCTTCCGTAAGAAATTATATGGCTAAATGGTATATATATAATAAAATCGGTCTGGTACCCAGATGACGGATAAGTGTTCTTAAACTTTATTAAAAATATAGCAGTGGTGAAATCTGCCAAGTCTTATCCGATGTCGGAAATGAATAAGAAATAAAAATGTAGCTTAATGAAATTATGGACAGTTGAGTTTTAAATAATTTTGTAGTCATTGTAAACAATGACTTCCAAAATATATACATACTTTTTATTGTATCAGTGATAATAACAATTTTAAAAAAAAATTATCATCCCTTTCCTGTCACATGACGAGTATAGATCACCATTGTTCTGTATTCATCTATATTAAAAACTCGTTAGGGTCATTAACGTCTACCGTTTTGGAAGTTCAACTTTACCGTTACATTTCATTTTGCTGCGCAAAAACTATAAGAATTAGAAACTTGGAATAACTGAAGTGTGTAAAAAAATGTATAGGGACAGGGATGAAGAAGAAAAAAATTAAGATTTGATTATTAGTTCAAGAATTAACTGTTAAACTTGTAGTAAAACAAATAAAGCTGTCCAATCAACTGCATTGTAAAATATTTCGGCTCACAGGGCGCCGCAACATTTTACCGTTAAGTTCATTTTCACTATAAAATGTTACGGAACAAAAAATCAGATATATCGTAATATTTACAGTAGCACTTTCTATAAAATTCCAGAATCACGGTAATTGAATAATCTTTTAAAATTTAAATAAATGAAATAATAATTTATTAGTTAAGTTAATTATGATAATAATTTATCATTATTATAATAATTTATTATTGCAATAGTAGTTATAATAATTTATTAATTTATTTAATTAAATAATGTACGATAAAAATGGTTTTTACAATAAAATAGTTTCTACGGATAATGCACCCAGAGAGCTAGTGCTTTTTACCATATTTTGATTTGAAATATTTTGTTGTGTGCTTGCTGAAAAAGAATTGTAGAGTTGAAAAAGAATGTGCTGAATGTACCATTTCTATATTAAAAATTTTTTTGGAAGTTGTTGCTATTTTAAGCGCATTTTTGTAATTTTTTTATTTAAATAATTATTATTAATTCGTCGTTATTGTTATTCGGGATTGTTATTTTATAAGCTCGCTCTTGAGTTCATGTCAAAAGTAACAACAACAAAAAAAAAAAAAAAAAAAGAATGAAAAAAAATCTGTTGTCAGATATAAATCTTAAGATTTATATGGAAACTTTTAAAAATATAATGATTTTAAGAAAGATAAATACTGTTTCCGGTGTTAACTGTAATATGATAAAAGATAATCGTTGTACTCGGTAAAGAAAAGTTTGGAAACAGTCAATTATCTCGAGAAATACTCATCTAATTGTAAAATGAAAATAAAAGCTATCCAATGATGCCAAACATCTATCAACCCCACAATATTTTTTATTACAGAATCGGATTCTCCAAAAACAGTTACCCTTTTTATCTCACAGGTTTATACATTTTGTTTTACAGATGGCGCTGTTACCGAGAAAATTAAAACAGGGTACAAACTGTTTAAAATGGAGAATCTCGAAACTCATCAGACTAAGAACATAAAAATAGACATATTTAAAATTTTTTTAAATTTATTTTCTTTAAATATTGTTTTTGAAAATTTGCATTGATTTTTTCTTAAAATTTTTTCGAAAAAAAATTATTGAAACATTTTAAATTTTATTTATTTATTTTTTCGATCTGATGGGTCTTGATAATCTGATGGATCACTATTTTAAACAGGTCAAATAGGATTATTTTTTTTAATATCTGAATCTGCAATAAAAAATAGAGGTTCATATTAAGATATGAAGGTTGGTCCCAACACCGCTTCCTGGGGTTGGTTGGGAAGATCGGGTATCGCATCATTGGAGAACTTTAAAAAACAATATTAATTGTTTCTTTATTAAATTTCTCGTGATCGCATACCATCTTAATTTTTTTTACACCCGGTATATTGTAAACAAGTAAAATTAATTCTCATTTATTACATCTTATTGTATCGCTCATTCTGTATTCCTCAGTTTATTATTTTTCAAATCCAGGTACCCTTTCAGTTCGTTGCTCTTACACTCTCAGAAATAAAATTCTCAATTTTGACGATTCAACAATCCTTGAGCAGTATTTCGTTAATTTTGAGAATTATTTCGTCATGAAATCACGTGATTTGTGACGAAACGTGAACTCTCAAATGTATGACAATTCGAAACCTCTTCGTAGTGCATTGTGGGAGATAATGTTATTAGTAAGGCCCGGATTTTGATGACATTTGCATTTTTTTTTGCATTTTTGGACATTTTTTGTCCTTTAGAGCATTTTTTTAGATTTATAGGGCATTTTTCTTTAAATTTTGGGGCATATTTTGCATTTTAAAGCATTTTTTAAATTTTTTGTTAATTTTTTCCAATTTTTATTATTTTTTATCATTTTTCATTATTACACTGGCTTCCAAACAATGAAGAAAATCTCTAGGATATTAACAGTTGAAGCAACATCTTTCAAATTGAAGAAGAATTGTCAGTAAGTGAGACCGTCTTTTTCAAGTACGCACCAATAACATCAGTAGACGTTGAAAGAAGCTTCTTCAGGTATAAAAATTAACTTTCAGACAAGAGACGCTCGATTACATTTCAAAATATTAAAAAAAAATTAATAATCCAATGTAATACTGATATTTAGTAATATTATGAGATGGAAGTTGTTATATTCATTAAAGTTTCTATTCAAAATGAAAATGTTTTAGAGTCAATATATTTTCCTTTTTTTTTCTTACTTTAGGATATAAAACATATTTTTCAAACTTTAATGAACGTAGAACAAGTATCGCATTGCTTTATATTTTTTGAAATGACTCATAATAATTTTAAAGAGTAAAAAATTGTTTTAGTTCAATATTTTTACTTTATTTAAGCAAGTCATAAGGCATTTTTAGCGCAATTTTCGCATTTTAAGGGCATTTTTTGCAGTTTTAAAAGGCATTTTTTGCACTTTTTAAGGGCATTAATTGAGATTTTTTAGGTCATCAAAATCCGGGCTCTAGTTATTAGATAATGTAGATTATGGATAATGGAGATAATGTAGATTAATTATAATGACGAGACTAGAATAAAGACTAGACAACTAAAAATAAACAGACGAATTATGCTGACCGGTATGTATGGTGGTCAAGAAGTTGGCATTGCACCAGGAAGATCTGGAGCTTGAATCCCTCTTTGGGCATAAGTGTAATTTATCAATATGTCCTGGTTGTGCCGTGCCGTCTATATGGTGCCCATGTTGAAGTTATTATTGACCAAGTTAGATACATTAAGTACTAAATATTTTTTTGGAAAAAAAAATAGAATGATGAAATATTTCTTTAGTTTTGATGAAATTCGTTTTCGCGAAGTAGTAACGGTAGTTATTTCGTCACTTAGACGAAATTTTTACTCGGAGCATATACCATGAAACGGTTTCGTCAAAAACAAAGGGAGATTCTTGATAATCGAGGACCCATTTTTACACTCTATATAAAATTATGATAATTATTTTATTAATAAAATGATCTTTTTTCTTGTTAAATTTACAGAAAACAAAAACAACGAATGAGGGTCATCCACGAGGGTTGATGAGTGGAACAAAGAGGGTGCGTAGCCCATTAGTGGTATAAAAACCCAATGACAAGACATATTTGTCATTTTAAAGATACAGTTGAATATGATAATAAATTTGGTTTAAAACTTCTAATGTACTAGATTCGGCAGCAGCGTTTTTAAGTTAATTTTTTTCCAAAAAGCTTTAAATAAAAATTAAATGATTATTTAATGAAAAATTTTCCATTATTATATCTTACCGGGAAGAGTTAATAACATAAATGTTAAGTGACACTGAAAATTAATAATTATTAAATACTAAAAAAAAATTAAGTATTTTAATAAAAAAAGCCTTTGTAAAATAATTTTTAAAACTTTGAAAATATCCTATAAGCCTCTACAATTATTAAAAACGTGAAAAAACTAACAACATGGGTTTCTAAACTGATCAAATGTTTTTAAATAACTATATTTTATTTAGTTTTAAGAAGTGTTAAAACATGTCATATATAAAATAAGTTTATTACAACCTTGTTAATACCATGCATTAATATATTAAAATAACACTCATCTAAAATTAATTCGTCTAGTCCTTTCGATCAATATTTTAGAAGCATCGGAATTCCAAAGTTGAATGAAATCGGTGATAAGTTTGTTTTAGTAACATTATGTGTGTTATAAATTGATTCAAATTTAACATTAAAAGTATTAAAATGTAATAAAAATTTCAGAAAATACTTTTTTTTAGTAAACTAAGAAAAAGAAAAAACAGTATTTTTGTCAAACATAAAACGAAAAATGTAGGAGAAATTTTCAATTTTGACAAAAGTTTAATACTAAGTGATGCACCCTTCTGTTTCCAATTCCGGCCAAACAAAAAATTATTTTCACCGTTTTAGTCTACATTATAAAATTTCAATCATTTTCGGCTCATTATTTTCCTCTTTTTAGTTTTGTGTTTGTTAGTTATTTTACGTCGAAAACTGGTCACAAATTTCGATTGGCTATAAATTTCATTTAAACTATTCAGAAAACTCTAAATCTAGTTTTGACATCAAACAAAAAGCTGCAGTTAAACTCTGAGCACTCTGGCTAGGTGGAAAATGGTTGAAATTTTAATTATGAATAAATTGTTATTACCAGGTAATAAGTTCTGCTTTCCGTGGTTCGAAAACGTTTGAAACTTAAATTGCTTAGAGTTTGAAACTTAGAGGAGGTAAGATACAGTAATATCTTACCACTTCAGTTTCTTGGGTTTATTCATATAACATTTAGAATAAATATTTATTTACTACGTTAAAAAAATGTTTTGCAGACATATACTGATTAAAAACTGCAAAAATGCCTTCGTTTCAAAAATATACAATTTGGTATTAACAGTCGACGTATTTCAAGCGTTCAAAAACAGGTGCCTAATTTCAAGACTTACCAGACGTGAAATTAATTCATTCATTCACATCTGCGAAATCTGTTTTCTAGCTCTTGAAGCATGTTGACTGTTAATACCAATTTGTATATTTTTGATGCGAATGCAGTTTTTAATCAAATATATTCTAAATAGCAAATAATTAAATAAATAAATAAATAAAAATAAATAAAAAAATTTTTTTTTCATTTTGTTTTTGTCAGAAAGTAATCACCTTGAATTTGGTAAATTTGGCAGAAAAAAACAGATAGAAAAAAAAATCGAATTAAAATTATTCTACTTTGAAAAGTTATCATAAATTTATTATTCAGAAATTGACAAAACATTTTGAAAAAATTATATCACTAGAAGCTATTAAACTCCAGAACAAGCAAGTATCTCAAAGAAACCTTTGCTCTCACAAAGTGATCTATTTTACGGTAGAGGTCAGGAAAAAAAATTAAACCTGTATTATTATTAGGCACTTAATATCCAGATAAGATTTAAGCTCTCTAGTTATTCGAAAAGTGGTCAAAATTTTGATTGCAAGATTCTATCCTCATAGACACGAACTCGAGTTATTGAAAGCTTAGTAATAATATACTAAGCTTATACTGTTTTTAATATATTTCCAAACAAACAATTCACACTTATACTTAGAAAAGTATTTTAACTATGCAACAATCTTTGAATAAATTTTATGGAAATATATTGATTTTGAAATCAATCGTATTTTCCATATAGTTTGATGGAATATTTTAGTAAAAGACATCAACACTAGATTGGAAATTATTCCATCTAGTTGGAATTAATATATTTCTTTATGGTCAAACTCTCCAAAAGTAATCAATAAGTTTATGAATAATTCATGAAGGTACTCGGCAATGGAGTGAAATTTTATTCACTTGTTTGGAATGTTAAAGTATATTTGCATAAATTTGATGAAGATGTGAGGGAGTTAATAAATTAATACAACATTACCTTTGTTTTAATTTTAAATGCTTAGAGAATTGCACATTGGTTAACCTGATAAATCAAATAATCTAAGTCATGCAGTATGTATATTTATTTCTCATTTAACGAAGAAGTATTAGTTTAGTTAGTAGAAATAAAAATTCTAGAATGCATTTAATTATTTATAATACAAAACTTTATCAAGTTCAAGTTTGTTCTGCGTAGTTTTTCGAATGCACAAAGGGAAGTCAAACTTTTCCTGCAATCTTCATGTTTTAAAATTTAGTATTTGTGCTTCACGTCATTTTCAATTAACGCCTGTATATTAAAAGAAATTAGTAAACAATATTTTTGTAATATAAATTTAAAGACCTATAATCAATAAAAAAAGGATAAAATAGTATTTCGTCATACCTGTCTTTAATATATATTTTTAAAAAATTCTTGTCAAAAATAAAGTTGAAAAAAGGGTACACATTAGGGGTCACAAATGAATATTTAAGTTAGAGGAAATAAAAACAATACCAAAATTTAACAAATCAAAACTGAGAAAGAAAAGATTAAATGTATAGAAAACCTGTTTGATTTTCAGAAAAAACATATAATAGTTGGAAGGTGGTGATTAAAAATATCACCAAACTTCATCAGGCAATCAAACTACTTTTGACGTTTTCATTATCATATTTATCACTAGTGATTCGCTAGATTTACATGACGTTTTTGTTTTTTCTTCGCTTGGATATAAATTTGTAGGTTTCAATTTAACTACTTTTACTACTTTTTTAAAACTTCTTTTCTTTTCTTCAAAGGATTATAAAACTATATCGTTAGTGGGTTTTTAAATTCTCAAAATACCTATTTACAAAAAGGAACACAGTTCGAAATGCGTGTTTATCAAAATGGATATAACTAAACAAGGCGTGTTTAAAAAATTGACAAACCTTTTTAAGAAGAATTAATATAGCATTTGATTCCATTTTTTCAAACTTCTTTAATGAGTTGTCATTTTTTGAAGGAATAAAACAATAAATCAAAATAACACCTTAATGTGTTAATAAAAGGTTAACTTCTTTCGGTACATTACATTAAATTAGTCTTTTTTTTTTTAAAGACTTTAAAAGTCAAAAGTTGTTTTTAAAAGAATGCACGGTTGTTATACATTTATAATAGTGGTAGTAAATTTATGTTGTATCAATTTACAGTTTTAAACTTCGCTTCATCGCTTAAAGTTCTGAATATGAAGAAATCACCTGAAAAGTTACATCTGTAATATATCTAGTTACTTTGACAACGAAGTCTAGGACTTTGTCCCGTAATGATTGTGCTTAGTGTTTAAATAGGTATGGAAAAATAAGCACGTAATTTATCGTTTAAGTGTTTAATTTGGGTAAAAAATCTAAAAGAAGCATTTTTTTTTTGCTATACCCATTCTTGTAAACACGCATTTTAAGTTACGTAATCTTTTAAATACACATTTCTGGCTATTTCCATTTTATAAACACACATTTCGAGCTGTGTCGTGTCCATATTTTAAACATACTTTTCTAGCTGCGTCCATTTTTAAAACACGCATTTCGAGATATCTCCATTTTTTAACACGCATTTTGAGTTATGTCCATTTTTTAACACGCATTTCCTGCTGTGTCCATTGTCACACACGCATTTCGGGCTGTATCCAGACTTAAAAACTCACGGATGATGTATAAAAGTTTATCTTCAAGAAATGAAATAACCTGTATTTTGTATTAAAGTTAATTTGCTGGCTTTAAACTAAACTTCAAATAATACGTGAAATAAATTACGTAAAACTAATGATATGGTTGATGTCGACCATATTTGAGACATCTGACATCTCTTTGGAGATATCTGAAAACGGTGAACCATTAACCCTTTCACGCAGAATTTTTATTGAACATATTTTTCATAATTTTTTATTATTTTGTATCAATTTATGCCAAAATTCCTGAAAAATATTATAATTAGCATTTCAATAATATGAAATGCAGCATGAAACACCGGTGCCTTTTTCTGCTCTAAAAATAAAATCTTCCAAACAAAAATTTTTTATTTTCACACTTACTAACAGTTATTTACTTCTAAGAGAAATAGTTATTCTTCATTAAATATTCTTTGGTAGTTTTTTTTTCTTTTTTGGACCAGTAAGTAGTAGTATTTCTAAAAATAATCTATTGAAAGCATGATGATAGATACTTTTTATGAGAAGATTTTTTAATTTATATATTTAAGCACAAAGCTTAAAATTTAAAATTTGAGAAATGCAAATAATTTTCTAAGATAACATGGCTGTATCTTCTAACAATTTACGTTTAAAGTTTATTTAAAATAACTTACTCTTTGTTGGTCTGAGTGTCCTATACAACAGAATAAAAGACGGCAACGTTTGTTCCAGCTGTCCTGATACTCTCTCATTGCTTTTCTGGAATAAAATTTTTTATGAAAAATTTTCAGGAATAGAAGATTTGTGTTAAAAGTTTACTGGAAAGAAATGTTCTTGAGAACTGGAGTTGGTTACAATAATTAGCTTATTCATAAAAACTAATATTTCATTATGAAAATGATTTAAAACGAAAATTGTTAAAGCATAATGTTCTGAACGCTAATCTTATTTACTTTTCCCCACAATGGTCATTAATTTCCCTTATTGGCTTTTTGTTATTTTACTACTAAAAATATATTTGCTACAAATATATGTTTATTATCGAAACATATAAAAAAAAATTAGGTCGATCATTTATTTTCATTAAAGTTTGATATCACAGTTCGAAAGTTAAGAGGTAAAGTCAATAAAATATATCTTGTATACATTAGTTGCTTGAAATTAAATGGAAGACATAGTAAATTATTCAGTTCGGTTTCTATAAATTGCAATTAATAGACAAGGCAGTGCAGTCATAATCAGTATTGCAGTTCAGTAATGCAAAACATTGAAAAGTAATTAACTTAGATAAATAATTAGTGTTTTAATAAACTTTATTAAAAGGTGCTGTGGTAATTAGCATTATTAGTCAGTATCAATAATGCAGAACAACGCAATTCGATAAGTACAGAGTGTGTTTCCTTTAAAACTGTTTTTCAAAAGCAATGCAGTAGCATTGTAATCAGTATTGTAGTTTACTATCAGCAATGAAAGAACATCGTAAAGGAACAAATTTTGACTATGTTTCTCTGAAACTGAACTTAATTGGCAAAGCAGTACAATCATAATCTGCAAGGCAGTTCAGTCTCAATAATGTACAATAATGCGAAACATTGTAAACTATTCATTTCAGCATATTCTTTGCTATAAATGTAATATGGGAATATATTAAATCTGTTTATTATTTTCTTTCTTATTATATTCTTTCCCTATAGGCAAACCAGTGTAATCACGATCACAGTATAAGTAATGGACAGTATAAGTAGTGCTCATAGTAAGTTAATCATTATAAGGCATGTTTCCCATATCCTGAACTTCATAGATAATACGTTGCAACTTTAATCAGTAAATAGACTTGAATTTTGGAAGTTAATCCATACAATTTAAGCCAGTCACCAACCCTGTAAATCATCAGATATCAAAACGAAACAAACAACGAAATGAACAGTTATACTAGTTAACTTAAAGCAGTAATGTAGAATGAATTTTATATTGTATAAAACTATTAGAATCAATCAGGGAATAAGGTCTAACCTGTGTCTCCAGTTCCTATGTCGTCCCGATATTCTGCTGCGTTGTGGCACTGATCTATCACTGATTTTAAAGCGCTTCATTTTAACCCAGGATCTTCCGGCAGAGTCGAATGCACACCAGGTTGTCACTAGGACACTCAATAGGACACACCAGTTGCATATGACAATACCTGAAAAATTATCATCGTGATATGAATACAAAGAATCATAAGGATTAAAAATATCAATAACCAGAAGGATTAAATCATAAGGATTAAGGGTGGTTATAAAATATATTTTACCAGCAAAGTTAAAAATTTTGCATTTTCGCAATGCTGAAAATAGACAGGAAAAATATGAAATGATTAAACAATCTGCACATTGCCTAGACTTTGGATGAAATGTCAGACGAATAAGGGACAAAGCATGAAATATTATTTATTTTATACTTTTAATTGGCATGATTATGATTTATTGATTTCTACCTATTAGCAATTTCTTAAAGCAATAAGTAAGTTTATTTTCTCTTTGGTTTACATTAATAAACAATGGCACAAGTTTTTTAATAATATTAATAATAACCATATTGAAGTGGATTACTATTCGATAAAGTCTGCGTGGATAGTTATCCGGTATTTCTTATAAAGATGTTCTTAAGATAAAAATAAACAATGCTCAATATTTCCTACTTTGATGTTTTTTTAAGGTAAGTAGCCATTGCCCAGTATTTCCAACACTGATGTGTTTTTAAGGTAAACGGCCATTGCCCTTCACTTGTGATTTTAAGGTAAAGAGTAATTGCTAGTTAATAGATACATACATCAGTTAATAGTTACCTTGTCCAGTATTCCCTACTTTGATGTTTTTTATGGTCAAGTGCCATTTCACAATGTTTCACTATTCCAATGTTTTTTTAAGGTAAAAGGCTATTGCCCGGTATTCACAACAATGATGTTTTTAAGATAAAGGCTAATTGTCTAGTACTCCCAGCCTGCTATAATAAAATATGTGTTTCATAAAAAAATAATTTGTTTAATAAAAAAAGATGTCATTTTTTCTTTAGTTGTCAGCACAGAAAAGATATTTCATTTTTCTGTATATCTTGTATTAATGTTTTTTCATCTTAAAAAGTGAAGAAAATAACAACCTTCGATGCTTTAATAACAATATTTGAAGTTCAAATTTTTTACTTACAAAATAATAAAACATATTATGCTCATTTTAGTTTAAAAGAATAAAAGCAAAAAAAATTTATACTTTTTATTTAAAGAGGAAAGCCTCTTATAAAGTGATAAATACATAAATATAAACGACAAGTTGCGTTGTTGAAAATGCGTCAATTAACGTATCGTACTTGTTATATTATAGTAAAGCGTATTAGCTTTACTTCACAGAGCGCAAAAAATGAACTACCCTGAATAGCTTTTGATCTAATGATCGGATGTTCATGTACTAGAGCCTAATCTTAATTATTAAAGAAGGTGATTTCAAATATGTTAATTAATTAGTTTAGGAGATATTTTAAGTTACGAAATTAGACAAGAAAATGTACTTTCTCTGAATTAACCATTCGACACACCTTTTTTTTACTTTTCTAAGAGAGAATACAGAATATTAACGAAATCGTTAGAATAGTTTCTGAGAAATTGAGTTTAAAGAAGTAATATATTTAGAATTTGATTTCGCAAAAAACTATTCGACTGATTTCTTCCAAATTTTGAATTTTGCCATACAAAATTACACTCTCTAAAATGATGTAAGAATTTGTAAACCTTTCAATTCAAAACTTTTTCGACTATTAATAAATACAACAATAAAAAAATATTTTATAATTATTAAAAATAGTTATTTTGCTTGAAATGATCTATAAATCCACGAATTTTTTATTAAGTGCGTTTTTATGTCTGATTTTGAAACTTAAAATATCGTCTGTAATAATTATTCCGCATTTTTTTTCGAGGTTAGCTCTTCTAATCATTGATTTCTAATACATGAAGATCCGATCATTAGTTCAAAAGTTATAAATAGGAAGTAGCTCGGTTTTTTTCTTATTTTTTGCGCACTGTATTAGCATATTTTAATTTAATAGTACGGTTCATTGAACAGTCAATGCGAATGATCTGATCAATTTCAACTCTTAAAAACTCCTGAAAGATGTATGATAGCTAAGTTCATTTACTTGTATATCCTACAGTAGAGCATAAAGTTTTATTTGTGTAGATTGAAATCAATACTAATACATGTCAAATAATTGAAATTTAAAAATATCATGAAAGCCATGAAGCAATACTAGGAAGATATGAAGGAACATTAAAATATAAGCATATACTTGAAGTAACAAATGGATACTCGAATAGAATAAACGAAGTGACACATAACATTAATAGTAAATAGAAACGCGTGAAGCTATGTTAAGATTCGAGAAGAAGCAACGCATAAATTTATGATGTGTGCACGGAAT
This sequence comes from Parasteatoda lunata, assembly GCA_949128135.1. Classification (NCBI taxonomy): domain Eukaryota; kingdom Metazoa; phylum Arthropoda; class Arachnida; order Araneae; family Theridiidae; genus Parasteatoda; species Parasteatoda lunata. The sequence goes on from OX421972.1 coordinate 24,942,173, forward strand.
TACACGATGTTATACTTGAAGACACACATAAAAATATGGAGTAGTAAACTTGAAGACATGTAAAATATAAATTATGCAATGTATCAGAATATGAAATAATAAACGGAACTATATAAAGTTGCACTTGACGACACGCAAATGTAAGTGAAGAAACCCATAAAAAACTACATGTAAGCAAATCTTTCAGTCGTCATTGCATAACAGTGTTGATAATTTGCTCCGGTACCAGCATGCACAATAGTATAAATTAATAGTAATTCTCTCTTGAATATTCTATTAGAACAATATAACTTAAAAATAACTATTAGTTTTCATTTTAACAGTGGTACAGTTAGTTACCGAGCAACCATCAAATCCATTATTTATTCCTTTAGAAAACTGAAGAAATTACGTTTGGCGAATATTTAATTAAGCACCACTACTAACCCAGGAACCAAAAGTAAAATTGTTTACTTTGCTTACAGGATTCTTTTCAAGCTTTATGGCGAAGTAAGTTCAAGAATTGTTGTTTTTCTTTCTTGGCCAGCGTTTCCTGTATTGAATTATTCAGGAGTAAAAAAGATGAAGTGTCTGACGGACACGAATACAGTTAGTAAACAAGGGCTTCCTGCCAAGAATTGGCAGATATTTTAAACCGCTTAAAATTAACTTTTATCTCTCTATTTTCATTCTTTGACGTCACGGAGGAGGAGTATTCTCATTTGTTTTTAGAGCCATTGTCTATTAATTCTCATTTATGACAGACAATATTAAAGAAGAACAATTTAAAAAATATTCTTTTAAAATTTGAGGAATGCTTTTAAGTATTATTAGTTTTTTTTAATACTTGGCATTGTTTACCAGCTAAATAGTATGCTTAGATCAAATTATATTCTTGCGGAAAAAGTAAACATGCTGATATCGGTTTAGTTTATTTATTTATTTATTTGTAAAAAAATAATAATATTCAGTTCAAATCATTGTTTTGATTCAGACCAAACAGCATACAAAAACTTAATGGCTTAAGAATAGTTATAGAATCGTCACAATTATTTATATAGAATTCTGTGGAATCGTTACATTGTGCTAATGATTTTTCATCTTATGTTTTGTTGATTAGTAAACATTTCTTTGCTAGTTAATAGAGTTTGTGGTCGCTGTCATCTCCCAGATCTAAACTTGCGAGAAACTGTTGATTTACATAGTAATTCCAGAGTGGAAGTGGCTATTTGAGATTAAATGTCAGCGAGGAAAGGTGATAAAGAGTCGTTGTCCCGAAGTAGAAATAATAATATTAAATTAAAAGCAAAAAATAGTAAATTAAACAAAAAGAATATGAGACCGATCTTTAAAGCTAATTTTAACTTTTTTTAAATAATAATTTGTTTTGTACGTTGAACTTAACAAATTACACATTTGTAACTCATCATGTTTCCTGTTAATAGATTGTTATGAGTATTTTTGGAACACCTGATAAAAGATTTACTTAGTTAGCTTAAAAGCTAGTATTCTCTGAAAAGATTGGTTTATAACTTCAAAATTTTTTATCATGGTTCTTTGATTAGCAAATTCGTTTAGGTTTATTGCGCCATACCTACGCTTGCAAACAATACCTGATCAAAACATCAAGAGCATAAAATGTCGTGTAGAAAAAAAAGGAACTTGTAAATGTTATATATATGTAAAATAATGCAAAGACAAGGTAAAGACTAAATTATACTCTTCAACATACGAGAATTTTTAGCTTGGAATTGTTTAAACCTATAAGAGGTACAGATTACGTGAAAAATTTATCCAAGCGTTATTTTGTCAGCGTGTTTTTTTTTATCCACACATTATCTAAAAAAAATGTGAATAAGAACTGCTAAACCCCATTTAAAATAGCATATTCTCTAAATGGAAAAAAAATTATTCACGAGAGAAACGAAATATCAAAAAAATATTAAACAGAATTATTTTGATGAAAATTTGGAAGGAGTAAAAACTTTGTTCTGAATTTACAATTCGCAATTCGAATACCGAGAAATATAGCAAGCTGACCACTTGTCTAAGTGGTCAACTTGTTACTAACAACTTGTTACCACTAAGTTGCCAAATCTAAGTGGTCTAATTTGACTTTTACCAAGAACCAAATTCATCCTATTTACTAAAAGTCGAAAGAAAGACATTTTTTAAGAAGAAAAAGAAGAAGAAAAAATAAGAATTTATTTTCAAAAAAATTTTAAAAAAAGCCAGAAAAAAAGATATAATCTCGTCCTCAGCTCATACGTACACATCAGTAAACTAGGGTGCTTTCTTATATTGTATTAATATATTCAAACTATATCAATACTATAGTTTGAAGGGCACCACAATAAAAATCGATACGAAAGTAAAGCATATCAAGAAAAAAAAATAAAGAAAGAAAGTTCACACAAAAATGCCATTTATTTTTTAAAGTAAATTTTCATGCTTTTCAATGTACGTGTAATAATGAACACTAAGCATACGTAGTGTCTTAACCTTGAACTTCTATCTAAAGTTGAACTAAAATAAACAAACTTTAGTTAAACATACTAAACTTCCATCTAAAGAAAATCTTTAGATTCATCAGAATTTTTCTCTCAGTTTAATTTAAAAATTATTTGATACTGAAAAAAAAAATCAAATTGACGAAATAAAAATTACCTAAAACTGCACTTTTAGCAGAACCAACTGGGCAGGATTCGTAATGTCTCGCTAACCAGATAACACCAATTATAAGCCATGCAAACTCAACAGCCAGAATGCCTAAAAATATAAAAAGTTTAAATTTGCTGATTAGTTAAATTTGTTGTAAATTTCGAATCATCATACTAAGCAAAATATTGGAGTTTACTGTAATAACTAGACACGAAAGCCTAGTTTATGTTCTAGTATTAGGATAACAGACATAGTTAGTTTGAAAATAGTAGTAATTTTACCTCGTTTAAATGCTTTAAATTTACTGTTATTTTACACAATAACATTGTTTACATTTATATGTGACACAAGAGAATGCAGAGATTTATTGAGTTGTAACTGCTAATAAATTTGATAAACGTACTTTTCTTTAATTTGTATTCCTATTTTTTGTTACATTTCATATTATGAAGAAATAGCTAATTAAATAATAGTAAAATTCTAATTTTGACTTTTAAATTGTTTGCTTTAAAAAAAGCATGCACCTAATGTTTCAGAAAAAAGTTATTTCGACAATATGTTAAGAAAAATTACATTTTCTTTCCAATTTGATAAGCAACATCAAAAGATAATTTTCCCATTTAATTAAAAAAAAAAAACGTAACTTAAGAAAACAACAACAGGAAAGGCATTTTTTTCTTTCACTATATTCAATTTTTACTATATATATATATATATATATATATATATAAGTTCAGAAAGCAAAGGAAAATGGAAAATTACAGACAAATAAAAAAAGGGGAAAAAGAAAATTATTAAAAAAAAAAAAAAAGGATAGAATTCTTTTTAAAAAAATCCAGAAAAAAAAGAAAGAAAAAAAAGATATAATATTTTCATCAGCCCACACGATTATATTTGCAAAAAAGAGTGATAGTGAAAGTGATGATGAAAAGAGTGAAAGTGATGACTTTTTCTTAAATTTTTTTTTTAATAATTTTCTTTCTTCCCTTTTTTTTTATTTGTCTGTAATTTTCCTTTGTTTTATCTTCTTTTTTAACTTATTTAATGAGTTCTATTTACTTGCAGCTTATGCGCAATAAAAGAAACTTTTTTTTTTAAATATATTTTTTGTTTTTAAATGTATTTGTATTTTTTGTTTTTTTCTGTTTAAGAAGAAAAAAGAAGAAAAAAGTGGGCCTCTCTTTTTTCCGCATCAATAAGACAGTAAGACAGATTAATCAAAAAGAGAAAAAAATCGACTAAAAAAGTGTTTTTTATAACTGCTTTTACTGATGCTGTTTTTTAAAAACATTCCATAAAAAATTTTAATATGTAGATATTTTTTAATTATACGCCCCACTTCATAATTGATTATACCAGAAACTAAATGCATATTTTCGAACATTAAAAATATTTTTTTATTAAAAAAAAGTTTAATCTTCAATCTGAAATGAGTCTCTTCTAGCTCTAATAACCAGCTTATCTTCAACATCCTATGAAAACTCTTTATAGCATAAAAAATTCTTCTTCGAGTAAAAAATGATTTCTAAAAAATTCTTTCTTCCTCGAAATCCAAAATTAATTTCCCTTACTCTACTGGTACACAAAATAAATACACTGCTTAAATTACTTTAAGTAAAATATGTAGCTCAAAATGCGTATTTTATTAGAAGGAATTTTTTTTTTTTTATTTCCGTTCGTCTGAGTTTTTCATCTTTTTTTTTTTCCTACTGCCTTTTGGTGAGAAAAAAAAATATTAATTCTGAATATTCTCTACTTTAAAATTAAATTTATCTTAACATTTGTTTTCCATTACCATATGAATATTTACGATATAGTTTCTAAAGGAAGAAAATACTTTCAGCAAATAAGCTTTACACTTATTTATGATAGTTGTGAGACTTTTATTTTGTAAGATATATCTGTAGTAAAAGTATCAATTTTTGTTTGTAAATACAGCTTTTTCTGCTTTAAAAAGGATTTTCAATTTTAAATATAACTTTTGATCTTATTTTAAAAAGGATATTTGATGTCCTTTTAATTTATTACTACATCACTTCATTATATTATTATAAATGTCAATGACTGTGACAGTAAATGACAATGACAATCTTAATGACACTAACCCACCCTTATTGATTCACCGAATAATTAGATGATTCGGCTATTTATCGATCGGATTTATTTACCTATTTTTATTCATTCACCCGTTAATAATTTATTCATTCACTCACTTATTCCTTTATTCTTTTATTCATCATAGTAAATTTTTCCCTCACCTCGGTTATTCATTCACTTAGTACCGCATAAGTTGATTCATTCTAACATCTTCTCACTCATTAATTGATTTAATCATTCATTCGTTTCACTTATACACTTATTCGTTTATATTATTCATTTATTTTATTATTTCATTATTTTCTATTTATATATTTTTTCATATCAGTCACTCATTCACTTGCTCATACATCTCTTCAGCAATTCATCCATCCACTTATTCATTATTCTCCCTTTGATTCATTCACCTATTTTCTTGCTATTACACTTTCTATATGCGTATCGATTAACTTCGTGTCGAATCTAACATTGAGTCACGTAGTTTCTCCCTTATACCGTAACTATAAACTTTATTTAAGTATGTTAAAAATTATCATTATTTCCAAAATTTCACATACTGCAATATTTTGAAAGCCCTAAAACATCCAAATTCGTCAGAAAAAAAAATACTTTTCAGAGAAAGTACGTTTTTGTGTCTGACTTTGAAACTTAAAATATCCTTTTCTCTAATTATCTTTAAAGCATGAACATAAAGGCCAATGCAGACACTAAAATAATTCTATTATTTATCCGTCAAAATCTCTAAAAAAGTTGTCAGATTTACTAAACTAGTTTTCATTTTCATATGCAGTTGCGCGACAACATACTTTATTGTTAAATAGTAAATTATAAACCAAAGATTTCCGATGGTGGAAAAGTTATTTCTGAATTTGCTTTCTAATTTATACGAAGATATTTGTATTCTTTTTTTTTAAATGATAGTAGATATTATATAATTAATGAATGTACTTTTAACACTCATTAGTATGTTTAATACGAACATGCTTGTTTAATTAATTTAATAGACACTTTTCTTTTGCAATTTTTAAAATTAAATTATAAGGCTTAAGCAATTAAAGAGTTCATCAGAGTAGCTCGGGCATATGCTTGTGGTGCTACTATGGACATATCTAGAATTGTTTTTCGGTGATAATAATGAGATTCTGCACAGGGCTATGGTTTCCCCCTAAGTCTAGCGTTAACGCTATTTGAGCTTCACCACGCATGCGCGCAAATCACCGTATACAAGGGGTAGAAAATTAAGTTAGTTTTACTGTTAAAATAAGAAAAACCCCATGTAAAGGTTCTTTAGATGGGATAATAACTAAACACTTCAATTATAATGAGTAAACTGTTAAAGTAAATTGAATAGCTCTTAAAAATCAATTAATATATTTGCAATTTCTTATCGAATTTTTTTAAGTTTTTCTTTATTAAAATCCTTTTATTCCTGTACAGTTAGTTATCTTATAACCAGCTGACTCCGGTCCGGAGGAGCCGGGATTCGATTCTCGACTCCACTAAGACCCACCGAGTATATATGATATACGTGCTCATGAAACCTGATGAATCGAAAGTTCTGTGGTCGATCACTGAGCAGTGCTATGGATACAGAGATCTGGAGAACATATTCATCCCCTTCAGATCCATGTCTAAATTGAAGAAGTGGCCTCACGAATGAAAGCTGATGCCATCTATTCTGAGTCAAGACGTACTTTCACACTTCCGGATTCTCTTGACAAACGAAAGGTCACTTTTCTAACTTAATTCGCAAGACGACAGTGACTGGCAAGCTTGGATTGATTAAGTGTCATTAGAAACAACAAGAACAACAACATTTTCTTAATCTTGCTAAAAATGAAGCAAGAAACAAACACAGATTTTATTGAATAGAATAGTAGCAATTATAAAAAATTTTAATTAGAGAAAATTGAACTTTTTTTTTTCAATTTATGATATGAAATAACCTAAAGAATACAATGTAAGGAAAATAAATATAAAAACCAATTTCGTTTACAGATTGAGTCATGTTACGGCTGGATATTTTAGGTGCTTGAAGCTAAAGACCACAAGATTGAATTTTGCCTCCAAATGTTTGCCCATTTTAGGAAATCGTTAGCCCGTTGAAAAAGTTTCGTCAATCTGCTCACCAAAAACATATTATGGTCAAAACAAGTTTTAGACAATTTATGATCCAAAAACTAAAATTTTGAATTTTACCTACAAACGCAGCCCATTGTAGGAAATCAATAGCCCACCAAAAATTTTCTTTAGTTTATACACCAGGAGAAATAATATAGCCAAAACAAATTTTGGCTAAACTATAATGATGGTAACCACAAGTTTGAATTCTGACTACAATTTTTAGGTCATTATAAAAAGTTGTTCTCAAAAATCACTCAAAAAAATTTTTGAGAGCCATTAACAAAAATTTATTTTCTTTATGGCTAAAAACAAATTTTGGCCCAATCGTGCAGATGACAACCACAAGTTTAAATTTTGTTCCCCACCGTTAGGTTATTATACGAAATCGTTAGCCCTCATTTGTTCACCTAAAATTCACCTACTTACACACCAAAAAAAGTTAAAGCCAAAATAAATTTTCCCAATTTTCGACATAAAAACCATAAGTTTGGAATTTTTCTCCGAACGTTAGCTCATTGTACGGAATCCTTAGCCCACCAAGAACTTTATTTAACCCATTCACCAAAAAAAGTTCAAGCCAAAAAATATTTTACCCAATTTTTGACATAAAAACCATAAGTTTGGAATTTTCCTCCGAACGTTAGCTCATTGTACGGAATCCTTAGCCCACCAAGAACTTTATTTAACCCATTCACCAAAAAAAGTTCAAGCCAAAAAATATTTTACCCAATTTTTGACATAAAAACCATAAGTTTGGAATTTTCCTCCGAACGTTAGCTCATTGCACGGAATCCTTAGCCCACCAAGAATTTTATTTAACCCATTCACCAAAAAAAGTTCAAGCCAAAACAAATTTTACCCAATTTTTGACTAAAAACCAAAAGTTTGGAATTTTCCTCCGAACGTTAGCTCATTGTACGGAATCCTTAGCCCACCAAGAACTTTATTTAACCCATTCACCAAAAAAAGTTCAAGCCAAAACAAATTTTACCCAATTTTTGACAAAAAAACCAAAAGTTTGGAATTTTCCTCCGTACGTTAGCTCATTGTACGGAATCCTTAGCCCACCAAGAATTTTATTTAACCCATTCACCAAAAAAAGTACAAGCCAAAACAAATTTTACCCAATTTTTGACTAAAAACCAAAAGTTTGGAATTTTCCTCCGAACGTTAGCTCATTGTACGGAATCCTTAGCCCACCAAGAACTTTATTTAACCCATTCACCAAAAAAAGTTCAAGCCAAAACAAATTTTACCCAATTTTTGACAAAAAACCATAAGTTTGGAATTTTCCTCCGAACGTTAGCTCATTGTACAGAATCCTTAGCCCACCAAGAATTTTATTTAAGCCATTCACCAAAAAAACTTCAAGCCAAAACAAATTTTACCCAATTTTTGACTAAAAACCATAAGTTTGGAATTTTCCTCCGAACGTTAGCTCATTGTACAGAATCCTTAGCCCACCAAGAATTTTATTTAACCCATTCACCAAAAAAAGTTCAAGCCAAAACAAATTTTAGCCAATTTTTGACTAAAAACCATAAGTTTGGAATTTTCCTCCGAACGTTAGCTCATTGTACGGAATCCTTAGCCCACCAAGAACTTTATTTAACCCATTCACCAAAAAAAGTTCAAGCCAAAAAATATTTTACCCAATTTTTGACTAAAACCCATAAGTTTGGAATTTTCCTCCGAACGTTAGCTCATTGTACGGAATCCTTAGCCCACCAAGAACTTTATTTAACCCATTCACCAAAAAAAGTTCAAGCCAAAACAAATTTTACCCAATTTTTGACTAAAAACCAAAAGTTTGGAATTTTCCTCCGAACGTTAGCTCATTGTTCGGAATCCTTAGCCCACCAAGAACTTTATGGTTTGGGTTAACCATTCACCAAAAAAAGTTCAAGCCAAAACAAATTTTACCCAATTTTTGACTAAAAACCATAAGTTTGGAATTTTCCTCCGAACGTTAGCTCATTGTACGGAATCCATAGCCCACCAAGAACTTTATTTAACCCATTCACCAAAAAAAGTTCAAGCCAAAACAAATTTTACCCAATTTTTGACAAAAAACCATAAGTTTGGAATTTTCCTCCGAACGTTAGCTCATTGTACAGAATCCTTAGCCCACCAAGAATTTTATTTAACCCATTCACCAAAAAAAGTTCAAGCCAAAACAAATTTTACCCAATTTTTGACTAAAACCCATAAGTTTGGAATTTTCCTCCGAACGTTAGCTCATTGTACGGAATCCTTAGCCCACCAAGAACTTTATTTAACCCATTCACCAAAAAAAGTTCAAGCCAAAAAATATTTTACCCAATTTTTGACTAAAACCCATAAGTTTGGAATTTTCCTCCGAACGTTAGCTCATTGTACGGAATCCTTAGCCCACCAAGAACTTTATTTAACCCATTCACCAAAAAAAGTTCAAGCCAAAACAAATTTTACCCAATTTTTGACAAAAAACCATAAGTTTGGAATTTTCCTCCGAACGTTAGCTCATTGTACAGAATCCTTAGCCCACCAAGAATTTTATTTAACCCATTCACCAAAAAAAGTTCAAGCCAAAACAAATTTTACCCAATTTTTGACAAAAAACCATAAGTTTGGAATTTTCCTCCGAACGTTAGCTCATTGTACAGAATCCTTAGCCCACCAAGAATTTTATTTAACCCATTCACCAAAAAAAGTTCAAGCCAAAACAAATTTTACCCAATTTTTGACTAAAAACCATAAGTTTGGAATTTTCCTCCGAACGTTAGCTCATTGTACGGAATCCTTAGCCCACCAAGAACTTTATTTAACCCATTCACCAAAAAAAGTTCAAGCCAAAAAATATTTTACCCAATTTTTGACTAAAACCCATAAATTTGGAATTTTCCTCCGAACGTTAGCTCATTGTACGGAATCCTTAGCCCACCAAGAACTTTATTTAACCCATTCACCAAAAAAAGTTCAAGCCAAAACAAATTTTACCCAATTTTTGACAAAAAACAATAAGTTTGGAATTTTCCTCCGAACGTTAGCTCATTGTACAGAATCCTTAGCCCACCAAGAATTTTATTTAACCCATTCACCAAATAAAGTTCAAGCCAAAACAAATTTTACCCAATTTTTGACTAAAAACCATAAGTTTGGAATTTTCCTCCGAACGTTAGCTCATTGTACGGAATCCTTAGCCCACCAAGAACTTTATTTAACCCATTCACCAAAAAAAGTTCAAGCCAAAAAATATTTTACCCAATTTTTGACAAAAAAATATTAAGTTTGGAATTTTCCTCCGAACGTTAGCTCATTGTACGGAATCCTTAGCCCACCAAGAACTTTATTTAACCCATTCACCAAAAAAAGTTCAAGCCAAAAAATATTTTACCCAATTTTTGACATAAAAACCATAAGTTTGGAATTTTCCTCCGAACGTTAGCTCATTGTACGGAATCCTTAGCCCACCAAGAATTTTATTTAACCCATTCACCAAAAAAAGTTCAAGCCAAAACAAATTTTACCCAATTTTTGACTAAAAACCATAAGTTTGGAATTTTCCTCCGAACGTTAGCTAATTGTACGGAATCCTTAGCCCACCAAGAACTTTATTTAATTCATTCACCAAAAAAAGTTCAAGCCAAAGCAAATTTTACCCAATTTTTGACTAAAAACCATAAGTTTGGAATTTTCCTCCGAACGTTAGCTCATTGTACGGAATCCTTAGCCCACCAAGAATTTTATTTTACCGATACGCCAATGAAAGTTATAGCTAAAACAAATTTTGACTAAAATTGCGAAGACGACAGCATCAAGTTTGAATAACAACAATATCGCGATCAAATTACTAACTTGGAGGCAAATAATGTTAAAGTATACCTAACTGCGCATCACTGTTGTTGGATAAATCGAAACTAAGAAAAGGAGGGAGAAAAACTAATGCGCTCTGGAATTGTTAATAAATGTTTTTAAGTATACACTTGTTTCTTAAAAATATAATTAAAAATTATTAGTTCATTTAAATTAAACTATAAACGTAATATTTAAACTATTTATGATATAACTCCTTTTATATAAAAATAGAAAACAGTACATATTGAAAATGCAAAAAAAAAAAAGCATTTAATAATATCACCAAAATTTTAATCCGGAGAAGTATTCTTTTATTAATATAGAGTAAATTTTTTATTATTAATTATTTAATTTCTTTATTATTTTAATATCTGCCCTTTTTTCAAATAAATTTTTGATTTCATTATTTCAAGTTAACTAAATCAAAGAGTATTATACGCTATGTATAATTTAAAATTAAATATTCATCAAAATAAGGAAACTTTACTCTTAGTTTAGATCATCGTTTTACAATATTTATAACACTTATAAACAATAATAAATATATTAAACTATCATAAGTAAAAATGTAATTTTCCAAGTTTTAACTTTATTTAGTTTCAAATTTTTCTCAACTATTTCAACTGAAATTGCTCATATTTACATGCTAATAAATTAGAAATACTATTTAAATTCTGTTTTATTGAAAAGGTTAAAATCTAGCAGTAACAAATTTAGAAGAGCAAAATTATAAAAAAATATCTTTTTGAAATGATTATTATAAAATGCTTTGTTAAATTAAATTTCTACGATTTGAAACTTAAATTTTTTTTTACAATTCAGAAATAATCTTTAAAGTGTTTCAAAAAGTGAATTTCATAAGAAAATTTAAATATAATTGCTCTCCTCCAACTCTGCGCATGCTTATCAAAGGCTAAAATATTTATGTAGGCTTACATACTATTGAAATATTAACAAAAACAAGTTTCAATTGTATACGAACTAAATATTAGTCACATTCAATTTTGTTCTGCCATAAAGTAAATTTCTTAAAAAAATATTTACATGTTTAAGCGCTACCAATATTTTACCTTTTTATTTTACTTGATGTTTATTCCTCTTTCCATCGTAATGGGGTTATTATTTTAGCCTTTGATTTTTTGCTATATATAAATAGATATATTTATAGTAAAGTAATGTTGGTAGTTAAAACTGGTGGAAAGTTAACAATTAAACAAATTTAAATTAAATACAAATTAAATATTAATTACATTCAATTTTGTTCCATCATAAAGTAAATTTCTTAAAAATATCTGTACATGTTTAAGCAGTAACCAACAGTTTACCTTTTTATTTTACTTAACAATGTATTCTCCACCTTCAATCATAATTAGGTTATTTCTTAACCCTTGATTACATGGTATAAATAAATAAATATATTTTAAAATAGGCTTATATGTTAAGAAAGTTTATGTTGTTTCTATTGCCTAATTGCCATGCCAGCAAGCTTGCATGGGAAACCAAGCGAATTTAAAACAGAGGGTTCATTTGTTGTTTTCCACTGGCTCTATCTATGGCCAAGAATACGACTACAGCCACACAGACACGTAACAGCTCGTTATACAAGGTGACCCCATTTCTACATTTATTCTTTCAGACACACATCGTAATTTTGAATTGAACCAGAGAACGATCAATCTCCAATTCAAGGAAAGTTTATTAAACTAACAAAATAAATGAGTGGATTTTAAAAAATGAATTTCATTTTTTCTTAAAATTTTTTATTAGGTATAGTGAATGCAATATTATTGAACTCTAATTTTACTTCAGACACTAATGCTTTTAAGAAAGTATTTTCATTAATGTTTATTAAATTATGTAACATTTTAAAAATGTTAGAAAAATCCGAAAAATGTGAACTGTACTAGATGTTGCTTCATGCTCATGCGTGTTGGCAGGCAGTGTATCTCCTGATGAAGTGCTGTCTTGCTAATACATATATCTTTAAATATTCTTCGTTTTCTGCTATAGTTGTATTTCTGACATTTTAAATTTATGTTCCTTATTATGACTATTAATGATTACGGGAAAATTAAATGTAAAAGATAGTTAAAAATTATTATATGTTCCTCCCCTTATATAACTTGATATTATACTATTTCTTTATTAAAAAATATTGCTAATTGCTATTTTGACCTCAAAAATAGTAAATTCATTTCATATAACATTCATTTTTAAATAATACCTTTCATAAAATCTAAAAGTTATATTTTTATTAAATTTCACACAATATAGGTCTCATATAATGAAAAGAAGATGGTAACGATAATATTCATTCATAAGAATAAAATATTATATATTTTATATTAAGACATAAAAGCTATGTTAATTTAATCAGTGCAGTTGGATCAGGTGTGTGGTAACGCTCCCTTTTTTGACATAAACCGATCCTATTACACTTTTTTCAAAAGAATAACACTTTTTTTTTTTTGCTGTTGAAATAAAAGGAAAAAAAAAATTGTCGGTGGAATTATTACTTCAACCCCTCAATGTTTGCAGGTTATCAGGTTACCTCGCACCTTGATATCAGGTTACCTCACACCTGCAGCTATGCTTTTATGTTGAAAAATGTCCTTACATTGTCCCTGGTAGCATAAAAAGTTAGCTCAATAAATTGCCTTAAAAGATGATTGACACATGCAATTTTTTAAAGTGCAAAGTCAATTACCGTCTCTTCTGTGAATTCTTTGACTTGAATTTAAGAAAAAAAAATGAAAATAAATAATGTTTTGCTGTTGATATGCACATTCGGGCGGTATTGGATACACATGTTTCTCACGAAAAAAATTATGGGTTTAGAGCACTTTAGCTTTATTTTCATTATTTCATTGTGAATAATGAAAATAAAGCTAAAGTGTATTGAAGATTGTTAAGCACTTTTTTACTAACAATCAAAATTATAATTGCCAACCATAAATTTATATTCTAAAAATTGACAAAGTACTGATAAAATCATTTTGCATTTCAATTGGAGTACTATTGAATATTGCAGTAATTATTCAAATGGGTAAAGAGTTCCTGTTCATCATTACATGTTTATATCGGAAAACATACTTTTTAATTTATTTAATCAATACGTCTTATTATTTTTTATGAATAATTCAGAGCGTTATTGTTTTTAAAACTTTACTGTGTAAAGGTTTTTAAAATAAAATATGCCTTACAACATCTACAATAGTCTAAGGTTTGGGGGTGAAATTTAAACTTGTGGTTTTTAAGTCAAACATTGGCTGAAACTTGTTTTGGCGATAACTGTTTTTTGGTGGGCGGGGTAATGATTTTCTTCAATGGAATAACGTTTGGTGGTAAAAGCAAAACATGTGGTTTTTAGGCCAAAAATTAGCCAAAACTTGTTGTGCTCATAATTATTTTTTTTGGTGTGTAGGTTAACGAAAATCTTTAATAGGCTAACTTGTGCTAACGATTTCCTAAATTGGAAAATGGCAAAATTTTAACTTGTGGTTTTTAGGTCGAAAATTGTCTAAAACTTGTTTTAACAGTTCCTTGTTTTTGGTGGGTGGACTAATGAATATTTTGAATATTTTTGTTGGGCTAATGATTTTTTTAAAAAAAAGACTAACGTTTGTTAACAAAATTCAAACTGTTGATTTACAAAACTCAAACTGTTATGAACTGTTGAACTCTTTACAAACCTGAATATTTTTTGAAAAGTTTTTATGTTATTTCTCCTTTTTTTTTTAATTAGCTCAATTCACACTTTTATCTTCGTATTCATTGAAGCTATAGTAATGAAGTTTTATATAATATAAATAGATAAGAACATTACGTTAATTTTACCACAGTTTGATACCTCATTCGTAAATTTTCAATAATTATCTCTACAAATTTAAATACATTCAGTTTTTATTTTTTTGACCAGCGTCTTCTTTTAGCAGACTGCAAAAGAATGATTTTCAGAATTATTTTTGTGTGAGTAATAAACTCATGCAAAAATAACACTGAAATGATACTGTTCGTAAAAGTTCATAACTTTTTTTAAGTTATTGTTGGAATACATTAAATGAAACTTTTCATTTTTTTTATCTATTTCTGTCTTAGTTCTTTTCAATACTTCGAACGACTGAATCACATAGCTACATTTATATTCGTTTTAAAATAAATGATTATGCTTCGGTTCATGGATTGTAACATAGATTCTCACGTATAAATTTAATCCTTTTCCATCTAAAAACCTATAAAAAGCCTCTTTCAGTGAATCGGAGTAAATATGAGTAGTTAATATTGATTCATATCAGGCTAAGTAAAAATGTTTTATTCTAATTAAGCATTACCTAATTTTTTTAATATTAAAAAGTCGCAAAAATCAGCGATAAAAAGCGTTATTTGGAAAAAACCACTAAACAAACACGTAAAAAGGCTTAACCTTTTGTTGCAGTATTTGTATTAAACATATTTTTATACTTTTTTTTCATTAGTTTGTATATATTTAGGTTAGAATAAGTGGATAACATTATATTTAGCATTTTAATAAATTGTGGTTATGAAATACAACATGAAACACTACTATCTTTTTCTGCATTAAACGTAAAATCTTCTAAACATGATTCACGTCCAATTAACAAATTTTCAAATTTGCAGATATTTAGATCTAAGAGAAATAGATGTTCCTTATAAAAAAATTTTCAATTTAAAAATTAATTATTCATAAATTTTTGAATATGAATTAAAAAAAGATCAAATTACTTTTTTGTATTCTATATTTTAGTACAAATACGATTCCCATAATCTAAGAAATTTATTTTAATAACTATTAGATAAATTTTTTATATTTAAAAAATACAAAAATATATTTTTGCTTATAATTAGAGTGTTAGAAATTTTAGTTTTAATAGAGATATCGGCTTTTCTTCAGCGTCAAAGGGTTAACAGGTATTGAAGCGAGTAAAGTAAAATGTATTCTTTTCGATAATTGTTATTTTTGTGCTTGATATATATGTAGCTATTAACCAAAGTAAGGAAATCAATAAATGTTAAAAATTTATTTTAAAAATTAAATAATTATTTTCTTACCAAGCCTAACATACAAGAGGTACTGCATTGATGTTCTTGGTACAGTTACGAGAATGGTACCCCTCATACTGATCCAGGATATGAAAGCCTCGACTACCACACAGCCTGACAGGATGACCATATATCCCAAGACATGTTCGTACAAGTCAGCGACGCATGGGGAATCAGCACCAAAGTCTATAGTCGCTAATATCACAGCAAGTGCCACCAGCCTGTTGAGGAATGAAAAAAAAAAAAAAATAATCGAAATTTAGAATGTTTCAAAAGAGTGAATTGGTACATGGTTATAGCAGTCTTTCAACGGAAATTGTGAATAAGCGCGTAAAATGACATATAAAATATTCGCCATATAGATTTTTCAGACGTTTTTAGTCGATTTTCGTCATTTTTTAAAAATTTAGTCAGAGATTTATCATCATATTTTGAAGACAATTGCAACTGAAAGTTAAAATTTTTGCGTAAAATATTCGCTCTTGCTCGTGCTTGTTTCTGGTACCACTGACATTACACTGTAAGAATTTTCATTCTAAAACTACGGTAAAATAACCAGCAGTCGTCCGCACATCCAGTTAACCGTAAAGTTTACGGTAAAAGACATTTTTTTCCTTTAATGGTTTTGAAACCGTTTACGACTAGTATGGTTAAAAGGTCATGAATACAAAACTTTGATTTTTTTAAATCATTTACAAGTAGCATGGTTTCAAAACTGCACAAAATAAATTTATATGGACATCGGAGCTAGGCTTTTCGTTAGGTAATGGATATTCGAGCTATGTTGTGGTTGAGTTTTGTTTTGACAAGTGAACTAAGGAATATGGTTTAATTAGTTTATCTAATGGTGCCATCTACCATGGGGGATGAGATATACTGAACTTTCTGTGTTAAACAGCTCTGTGGTGATGCCATCTATGCGTGAATGATAGTTTCGCATTCCAATAGTTCAGAGACACCAATCGATGTAGGCAAGACACTGGAACCACACCATGTGTTGAATGAATAGAGGAAATATTGTTGCTGTGTTTTCGAACACACGTTCTTTGGGTTATGAGATTGACAGATCTTATCTGTAGTATAGACACAGCTGTAAGGAACTAAGTTGTTCATTGTTCATTTCTTGCGGGCCTAGTTGGAGCATCAAAATTCTGGTTGTTTAACTGAGGTGAAAGCTGTTAATAAACTATTTTTCTCACAGTTGACAGTCTGAATACCATCATATTTATGGTCATTTGACTGTTTTATTTGAATATGATAAAATATCAATTAAATAAATTGTTATTTAACTATTTTTTCGAGAAATTTTTAACTTTGTATTTAACCCTACGATGATGTATAACAATTTAATTCTCCGTAAAGAGAAATCTATATTCTCATTTCAAACACTTCTTTTGCAGCATTTCTGCAGCATTAATTTGCAGCATTTCATTTTAACGCTGACTAAAAATTATGAAATTATAATGCTGTCTAAAAACGTCATAACATTTCAAACTGCAAAAAATACTAACACATTTATATCGCATTTTTCAATTTGAACCAATAGATTTCGTTAAACAGGGAATCCACTGCAAAACTGTTATTTTTATAAGTATTCTGTAGATTCGCTTTTCGTTCTAAAAATACTCTTTTTTTTTTACATTGATTTGATTGAAAGTTGAATTTATGAATAAAAGAGAGTTAACCCTTTAGTTATTTACTCCGGAGGGAGTTTAGAGAACCCGGAAAACCAGTTTCCCAATATGTTATTCAATGGATTTTGTGCTTAGCAGTAAAGTTCAATTGCAGGCCTAAATAGCTAGTCCGCTTAAGATTAATCGACTACATAGCGCCAAGAGCATACGACATTATATTTTCTGAGTAGTCTGATGAAACTTTGTCATATGAAGCAGGAAAAAAAAGAAGGAAAGAAACTACAGATAAAAGAAGGCAAGAAAACGATCCTTTTCAGGAACTTTGTTAGTGAATACACGTAATTTGAATTATTAAGGAATTTTTCCTATTGAAGGTAAGGCTATAAAGTAAACCTTTTTTTACTACGAACAAGATAAATATATAAAAATTGTTCATTGAATAAATCTTTTAAAAATTATTAAAATTTTAATAATATTTTGTGCTTGGGTAATCAATATTTTTGCTTTAAATTAGCAGATTGTCAATCATATAAAAAGTTTAAACAATATATAAGCAAATGAACATAAAACTTTCTTGCAGTGATTATTGTAATAATCAAACAAACATTTTCAAAAACAAGGAAAAAGAGTTTTAAAGATTCAAAAAGTGGGATAGTTTATTGTTTAGCTTTTGAACAATAATAAAAATGTTTGAAAACAAATTATTGGCAACTATTTACTGTCCACATAATGCAACCAAAAATTTATTTGATTTATTTTTTTGTTAAATTTTTTTTAAGAGTACTGTGACCAATTTACAAATAAAGCATTAGAATGTCTGCAAGTTTCAAATTAAACCACATGAACCTTGCGGAGGAAATTTACTTATTTTATTTTATTTTATTCATTTATTTTTGTTAAGAAAACAAACTCTAGTTTGAGCTTTTTAAAAAAAGACAGAGTAAAAATTGTTGTTAAAAAAATGTGAAAGTTTGTCATTTATCTCAAGATTGGACAAGGTCTTAAAACTTTGATCGTTTAAAGCGCCAGCTTCTAGGATAATGATCATTAAAATAAGGTAATCAAATTGCCATTATAGAAGTTCTAAAAAGTTATAAACACAGGAAATAATTGAACTTTAAAATTATTCACTGTAATCAATGATACGAAAGCCTATATTTTTTTTATGTTCTGAAGAAGGTTTTTTTTTTTATACGACCTTATTTATTTCTCTGAGTCTGTCCTAAAATCCCTCGAATAATACTTTTCCGGGTATTTTCATACTTTTCAATGGCTTACGGTTAAAAAGTTTTAATTTTATAACTGAATTATGAAAATTGTAAATTTCGTTACACTAATTTATGATAAAAAGTTTTAGAGAATTATCATTGACATGTAACATATATGTAGCATTCATATTGACTCAGGAATTCATACGAATATAAAAAGTAAAATCTGATGTAGAAAAGTATGATGCAGTTTAGCTGCTGTAGTTAAAAGTTAATCCTTTAGCCGAATACTCATTAAGAGATCCCGTGATGAAAAGGTAATGAAAGAAAAAAATGTTTAAGTCGTTTAACCTTAAGTACTAACGAATTTGTTTTTGTGGCACTTTAATTAACCAACCGACAAATCAAAAACTTATTCAAGATCGAAGAGAACTGAAAAGTTTCTTGAGTCAGAACCCTCAGGAACGTTGCCAAGCGGAAAATTAAAGAATGAAAAAAAAAATTCTCCTGTTCTTAAAACTCTTTTAACTCGTCTTTACTTCCAGTGAATAAAATTTAATTAGAATCGGAGAAAAGATTACGCAAGATGGAGTTTCTTTGTTTTTTTAAAGTGTCTCTTACTGATGCCACAACATGCACTAATGATGGAAATAATTGTTTGACTTGCGCTTGATGACTTTTCCAAACAAATTATGGTGGTATCAATGAGTATTAAAATTTTTATGTCACAAACCTTCATTTTGAGGTGTATTGAAAAGTAGGAAAGTATTTAACAAAGAAGAACTTAAAACTAAGAAAATAGCATAATGCTCGAGTAACGGTAACTTCAAATAAAAATTTTCTCAAAGCCTTCCACTTTTTATTTTTTTATTTATAAATTTAAAAGTTTGTTCAAATTTTAGGGCTTGTAACGAATCAAAAATCCTAAATTTTATCATTATTAATTGATTGTATAGTTAAGAAAAAATATTAATTCTTTAAACATTCTTCAAATTTGTCATCGTTTTTTATTTAAATTTTTTCTATATATGAATTCAACAAGTGCAAAAAGCGCAAAAATATTAATTCCAGAAGACTTATCGAAATATACTAAAAATGGATATGTATCACAAAAATGTATTATGTAAGAATTTCAGTTATTAAGCTCCTAAATTCTGTAATAATATTCCCACTGATTTACTGAAAGATGATTACTAATGATTGATTTTTGCCACTGATTGATTTTTTTTTCTCTCAGTATCAATCACCGTATCTCAGTATCAATCACCGTATCTCAGTATCAATCTCCGTATCTCAGTATCAATCACCGTATCTCAGTATCAATCTCCGTATCTCAGTATCAATCACCGTATCTCAGTATCAATTCAATCACCGTATCTCAGTATCAATTATTATCACTCAGAAAATTCTGTTTGACAACGACAAATATATATTTCTTATTGTTAGACAGATTCCAATAAAGAATTATGCGAATTTGAATTATAATGTAAAAATTATAACACTTGTCAATAAAATATTCACAAAACAAATATGATGTGACTTTTGATTTAATCTTAGCAGATTAGTTAATGTATTAAGTGAATAAACTAAGTAATGTCGTAAACTGAAGAAAAAAATGGTTAATATTTTTTATTATTTAAAGGTAACTTCATAATATTACCTTATGCAAAATTTTACTATGAAAATATTTGGTCACCATTTCAAAATTTGTTAAACGTTTAGAAATTATGTACAGTACACAAAATAAAAAACTGACCCTTTTGAATAATTTCAATCTAATGATGGGTTGTTCTAGGACTCAATCCTAATGGTTCGAGGGGGTGACTTGATTGAATTTGTACAATGTGCTAGGTAATCAGTGCAGACGATATTTTAAATTTCGAATTCAGACTTAAAAACGTACTATCTCTGAATAAACATACTTTTTTTCTGACTAATTCAGATTTCTTAGCCCCAAAATATAGGGGGTAGCCGCAATCTGAAATATATTTTCCCATAGTTAGGTAAGGAGGGCGGTCCAAAGTTTGGACCTCGTAATGTTAATTTTATTTTTTGCGTATTTCGCCATCTCTCGAAAACTTTTTAAACGAATTGAAATTATTTTCACATAATTACAAAATTCATTTATGCAAAAAAATATCATTGATAAACATAAATTTCAATAAATAATTATTTTTATTTCATAATAGTTGAAAATATTTGGAAATGTTAAGTATACAATTTTTATATCATTTTAAAGCACGTAATTTTATATGGCAAAATACAAACTTTGAGCCAAATCAGTAAAATAGTTCCTGAGAAGACAAATTTTAAAAATGCGACTTTTTTAAAGTTCAATTTCTCAGGAACTATTTGACCGATGATGCTCGAATTTCGAAATTTTGCCGTGTAATATTACATTTTTCAAAATGATTTAAAAAACTATTATACCTTGCAAATCAAAAATTTTTCGACATTCAAAAACTAAATAATAAACAATAAGAAATATTTACTTTACTTTTTTGCATGAAAATATTTTTGAATAAATAAATTTTGTAACCAAGTGTATGAATTTTTCAATTTCCTTAAAAATTTCTCGAGTTATAGAGAAATACGCAAAAAGTAAAATTAACATTAAGGGGTCATAACTTTAGACCACCCTTCTTACCAAACTATTGGGACTATATTTTCCAGATTGCGACGACCCAGGGGTCAGAAATTCAAATCCCTCAAAAAAAGATATATTTATTCTGAGAAAGTACGTTTTTGTATCTGATTTCTTAATTTAAAATATCATCTGCACCCATTAATTAGCATATTTAAGATCACCTACTGAGCCATTAAAATTGAGTCCTAAAACGTGAAGATCCGATCATTAGATCAAAAGTAATTCAGGGTGATCCGTTTTTTATTTTTAACACTGCATCATGTAAATAAAATGTTTCTTTCTTGAATAAGTTAATTTTATTTAAATCTGTGTTTATTCAATGTATGCAGATGAAATAAGAAATAGAAAATAACAATTTAAAATTCTAAAGCAATGTTAAGAATAAAGAAATACTCCGGTCATGAATAAAGTTGGTACATTCAAACAAATGTTAAGAATTAACAATGCAAGGAAATTCATATAAATCAAACTACAACTTTTTGTTTTTTTTAAAAAAAAGGATGATTTGGATGGCGACTAAGATAAGAAAATAAAAGATTAAAGAGCTAGACATTATTAACGCTTAGCGCAAAATAGAGAAAAAATAACAAAAGAGATTTTTTTGATAGAGTCAAATTTCAACTTTTTTGAAATAATGGGGGAATTAGAGACAAAGATAAAAGATAATGAAATTTAAAAGCAAAGCAATATAAACATTTGGTTTTTTTGTGATTATGTTGTTGAAGTTGATCTAGTCGATAAGTACGAGATGTGAAAAACCTATAAAAACCATTTTTCCATTGGGTAATAAACTTTTCACACTATTAATATAAATAGCCTTTTTGACAAAAAATAAATTGCGTGTTTTTATAATAACCAAAGTTTAAAAAAAAAAAAATTCAAAAAATCAATATTTTGGATGAAGTTTCTATGTTAACCAAACAAAATGATTAGATCTAAATTTAACTCTATAGAATCCAAAAGTAAACATATGGTAACAATTTTGTTTTAATTCAGTGAAACAGTTAAGAAGTTAATAATTTAATTGAGTAATTTTAATTGAATAATTTTAAATTTTAATGCAGCAATCTAAAAGTCGTAATATTGCTCATATGGTTCTTTAAAATACAAAAAAAAAAAAAAAAAATTTGTACGATATCTAAAGGGTTTAATAAAATCATTTTAGAATAGATATTTTTTCTGAAATTTCTAGTTGAATACAATATAGATGAAGTTATTTGAATATCTACTAGCCGAACTTCGATTAAGTTATAATTACAGTTGTTATGAAGAAATAGAGCTAAGAATGCTTACATTTATAGATACATATTTTTCTTTTAAAACTTGTAAGCATCAAGTGGAAATTAGAACTATTTGATGAAAAAGTAAAATAACCGAAATTATTTATTGATAATGACACAAAGATAAATATTGTAAATATTTTGAAGCAATATAATATGAGAAGAATTTAAGTTTTCGAATTATAAGCTTTCAGGATACCTTTAATCAACCTTGATAATTAAAATAGAAAAGTTAATGTTTGATATGTTTTTCAACGTCTCTGTTAAAAAGAAATAATGTTTTTTTTCTCCCTTTTTATATTTTCGCTTTATACATTGTTATATTTTAACATTCTACGAGACGTAATAGTCGTAGTTTCATTTAGAATGAAGCGATATTATTAATATTGTTCATTAAAATACATTAAAAAATTTGCACGAGGCATAAATGTTTTTGAAAAAGTCATTTTACAGAAATTATTTTTTAAAATTTGTTAGTTGAATTTAATAAAAATAAAGTTAGAAAAATATCTAAACTAAATAAGAACTATTTCAAAAATTACAACGTTTAAATTTGATACATAACGAAATAAAAATAAATATTTTAAATATCTATTTTGAAGAATTATAAAATTATTTTCAATTTAACAAAGGTAACTCAAAACTTTTATAAGTTTTTTAAATATCTATAAATAACTTATATAATAAAAACATAAGAAGATAACATAATTAAAAGTCTAAATAATAAAGTATAATAATTTGTTAAAATATTATAATCAAATTGTACGAATGAATTAAAATATTACAGTCTGTGTGTTTAATAATTGTCATATTTAAGAAATAAAGTATTCAAATTTCACTAACAAAAATTCAATGTTAGTTTAAATTTTAAATTATTGGAGAAAACTTTAATCGTATAACAAGGAATAAACTAGAAAAAAATTATTTTATAATGGTAAATTAATTTAATAAATACGAATAATGTGAATAAATTTAAAGTTATTAATTGCTTACATAATAAAAACTCAGCCTTCATATACTTAAAAAGTTAAGCTATGAATAATTTATTTATTGTATATCCAAGAAACTGGTTGCAACATTTTGATTCAGCATTTATTTATGGCAACTTAATAAAAAGAAATCGAATCAAGCTATGATTCAATGATAGGAACAAGACAATACATTTCATAAGATATTAATGATCTTCGGTGAAGAAGCGTCGTAAATAAATCATAGTTGACGGTCACAGTTTATGAGCAGTTGATTAATATTTATTTGAGGCACAACACCTTTTTGGAAGTAGCGTATATGTTAGTGAAGCTTGCTACAATATTACTTTTTTCTTGAAGACGAATAAACTATTTTCTCCGAGAGGCAGATTTAATTTTTTATTTATAGTTTTAAGTTGTTTTTTATTTGATTCCTTGTTTCCTCATGCTATTAAGTTGCAACAAAATCCTACATATTAATAATCCATAAAACAGATTGTATATCTTTTTGTTATAAGTCAAGTATTTATGCCATAATTATTTCACTTTCTTGTAAAAAAAATGCATTTAATGTATAAAGTAATATTTTAAATTGAGCGAACGATTATTTGAGAGGACGATTTTACAAATGATAATTTTTTCCCATTAATTTTAAAGCTGAAGTTTTTTTTGCCTAAAAAAAATATTAAAAAAAAAGTTGCATTTTTTTTTTTCGTTTATAAAATATTTAAAATTAACAACCAGATTTTGCATCTATGTTACAGAGACATTTTGAATCAAAAATGAGGAAAAATGTGTCTGTAGTGATGATGTGAAATCTGGTTGTTCATTTAAATACTTTATAACAATATAAAATTAAATTCTTTAAAATGATGCAAAAATTTATATACTTTACAATTCAAAATGTTTTTGAATATTATTTATAAAATAATAAATAATCATTAAAAACTATTCTTGCATGGAATTTTCTTTGCACTAATAAATTTTATAAGTGCAAGCAAAAAGTTCAATTTGTTTAAAAAGTTCTCGACATGTTGCGAAAAACTCATAAAGTGAAATTAATATTTAGAGGTCCAAATTTACGAACGCTCGTCATTTAAAAATTGTTCAGTGACGGTTTTAAAATGGCAGTTTAATCCCTTTACCAATGAGCCATCTCGGCTCAATATTGTAAAAAAATAAATTTTAAATTTAATAATTTAGGAAAAAGTTGGTGAAAAAAAACAAAAAAACAATAGTACTTTTTTAGAGGATTTTAAAATTGCGAATAAAAAAAGAAGTTTTGGTGATCGTTTAATATTGTTGTTTTTTTACCCCTCTGTCTCTGCAAATGGTGTCGTTAGTCACGGGCTAGTACTACTTAGAAAAAAAACAAACGTTATGAACCAATTTGACCCTTTTTTAAAAATAAAGGATTCAAATCTTTGCTCTATATTCTAATTAAATGATCTATACACTGTTAGAATTTTCATTCTCTTCATAAAATTATGGTAAGATAACTGGCAGCATTCTGTCCATCCGATTAATCATGAAGTTTACGGTAAAAAGTCTTTTTTACCTTTACTTTTTTGAAACCGTTTACAACTAGTGTGGTTGTAAAACCATGCATATAAAGCTATACGGTTTTCAAAAGGGAGGACCCCACCCTGAGATGGTAAAATATTAACGTTTTTCTTGAATTTTTTTAAGTAATAGAGACAATGCAGAGACTCTTCTTGTTTTTTTATGTTATTTAGCCACAATTTAAGTCTATTTTACATTTTTTTTCTTTTACAAAATAATAAAAAATAAAGTTGGTGGCAGCTCCGTGTGTGGCTGGTCATCAAAAAGTAGCACCTCGCTGGCAGCATGGATTTAGAAGTCCTGAAACATAGGAAAACGATTTTGTTTAGATTTTCTGAAACATAAAGACATTATTTAAAAAGTAGCACAGCGGTTTTTTGTTACTCTCAAAATTATAAAAAATGCGACAACTTAAAAAAAGTTAAGTTTTTCATTAAAAAAATATTCATTAAAATACAACTATAAAATCGAAATATAAAAATATCAAAAAGTCCTATGTTACTTTCTAAAGAATATATTTTTACGTAATTTAAAATAAAGAACAGCTTATTTCGCTGTATAGATCATGAGAAAAATGTTAGGCCAGGTCAAAAACCAGCGTTTTGAGAAAAACGCGTTTAAAGTTTTGGTTTATGGTAGGGGAAAATGTTTAGTTTCACATATATAATGGTCGATAAATGAAATGCATACAATAAGTTTCTATATACAGTCAACAGAATGGATGAGATACAAAAAGAATGTCGCCCCTTCTAATCCGGCCGAACGGGCCTTTCTACCTGCTTAGCGACGACTCTCTATTTTCCGGAATAACTTCCAAACGAAGTTAGGTACCGAGAAATTGCTTTAGACAGACATTAGGAAGGATACAAACATTCGAAAAATGCGATAATTTTTTTTCGAATTTTTGAAATATTCAGGGGGGGGGACCCACTAATCCGGCCGAACGGGCCTTTCTACCTGCTTAGCGACGACTCTCTATTTTCCGGAATAACTTCCAAACGAAGTTAGGTACCGAGAAATTGCTTTAGACAGACATTAGAAAGGATACAAAGATTCGAAAAATGCGATAATTTTTTTTCGAATTTTTGAAATATTCAGGGGGGGGGGGACCCACTTAACCATTTACAACTTGCAGGATTTCAAATAAAAAAAAGGACTGCGCGTAGGAGGTAGGCATTTTGTCAGGTAATGGGCATTGGGGAGTTCAGAATACTGGAAACTCTTCATCAGTTGAAGACAATGGAGGAAAAATTGTGGTGTCTACCCTGGGACTCAAATCTGTTGATCATAAGACTGACAGATTTTCCCTCTCGGCTACAATATGTATGCAATTACAAGGAATTAAGTGGCTTCAGTAAGTAAGCTTAGTTGATGCGATAAAATTCTGGCTGTAATTATAAATTAAGTTAAAAAGTCAGCAATCAGTTAACTCACTGATAACTCACGCTCACAGTTAACAGTTTTACTCAGAGTTAACAGTTTGATTACCATCCTATTAATGGTTATTTGACTGCTATGTTTGAATATAGTAAAATAACAATGAAATAAATTGTTATTTAACCATTTCCAACCGTGTAAAATAAAAACGTAAGATGTGGGTGTTTATTACGAATAGCTGTTAATTGGATACTGATGCCCCACGTTTTATATTCTATGTGACAGTACGGCAACAGTAAACGATCCATATACAAATTAACAACGCATATAATAAAAAAACGAAACAAAATAATTTAGCAGAATATTTTTACTTTTAAGATGGCAGAACTTTAAAATAGCATTTTTTATTTTCAAAAATAATTTTTTTAAAAATTTTTATTTATAGTATATTATTATTATTAAAAAAAGAAAATTATTTTGAAATATTAAGTATATGCTAAAATAAAATTTTTTTTATGTCTATTTTTCTTTTAAGATTTGTTAAAAAAAATATTGCAAAATCTTGATTCTTCCAGAAAATTGAGTTTTTTCTTCGATTAACTTAAAACTTGAAATAATTTTCTTGACACAGCGAACTATTAGATGAAATATTAAAATGAAATTATTTTTCTAACTTCACAACCCATTAGAGTTGGGAAAAATGAATTATTAAGGTGTTTCGAACCTATATCATTTCACTTAACTGATTCGAATGATTACTTCAAATCACTGGTTTGAAAACGTTTCAAGGCAATAATTGAATCAGTAACAAACCCTAAAACGTGTGTAATTTTTTTTAACAAAACATGTAAACGTAGTTCTGTGGCAATGATAATTAGCGTATGAAAGCAACTTCTAAATTGATTCTAATTGTAAAAATTTCAATATTCTATAGGAGATTCTTTACCTTTTTACATATCAAAAAAAAAAAAAGTTCTATACCAGTCATTATTTTTACCGGAACTATATTCAATAGGGCCATAAAATATTCTGTAATTCTTTTTTCTTGTTGAAAATTTTCTGAAAATTCAAATATAATTTTACAATGAATTAAAAATTCTTTGGATATTTACTTGAAACAATGCAATGAACAATGCGAGATAGCCTATGTCAGAAATTCTATTTCATTAAGTGGCAGATTTCAAAATAAGTTAAACGTTTTCTAAATACCAAACGGAGAGATTTCAGAATTTTAAGTTATGCAATTGACGGGTAGAAAAAGTCACGTTACCTTTCTATTGTAACTAGATCTTCCATCTTCTGACAGTAATAAGGATAACTGGATTTCTTCATTTCGTTGGCGCATTAGCTATTCGCCAAGCCGACGCCAATAATAGTTCTTTCTCGGCCGGAATGCTTCCATTAAGGGAACTACAAGTTAATTGGATGTGAAATCGAACTTATTCTGATAGTTTCTTTGTCTGTATCTTATTTAATCAATAACATTTTAAGATCTACGATTTCAAGTTTATAAAAGTTACTGTATTTTAATTTTATCTACTACAATATCTATTAAATAGGTAAATAAAACTTGTTTATACGGTCTGTATTTTTATTTTAACATAAAAGTTTTTTTTTTTTTTAGATAAAAGTAGCTTACAAATATTGAAAAGTTTCATTTAAAGAAAAAGGAATTTAAGGCACTCTCAAACTTTTGAGCTCAAAGACAATATTTTTTATATTTACGGTCTTAAAACAGTTCAATGTTGCACCATGATATACGCACATTAAATCGTAGTAATATAAGAATTTACTGCAATCTACATCATGCATTAAATTAAACCATATTTCTTTTCATTTCAAACCTTAGTAGGGCACACTGAGAAAACAAATATATGGTCTAAACTACCAGAATACGGTTAAATTTATCGAGACACTGGCTCTATGGAAACACCAAATAGCTAGGTAATTTTTACTAAATGCTTTGGTAATGATTTTGGTTAAGTTAACCATTAAAATGTAGTGATTATATGTGATAAAATTTTGCAATACTACATATTATGGCTAACTTAATCAAAGTCATTACCAAAGCGCTTCAGTAAAAATTGCTTTGCTGTTATTTGTGATAAAGTTTGGTAGAGCAAGAACAGCCTGGTTCATAGGGTATTGAGCCATCTATAAGAGGTCATGAGTTCGATCCCCACTGGACGAAGATTCCCCACGTAGTAAATGGTTACTGGTGCACGTTAACTCTGTCGGGTCACAAAGTCCTCCCTCCCCCTCAACCAATGAGTACCTCTGAGGGTACTAAATTGGAGATTTATCGTTCTCTGGTTCAGGCTAAAATTACGATCTGTGGATGGATGAATGAATGGGCGCATGAATGGGTCCGCCCTATAAACGGTCTGTGATGTGTATGTAGCTGAAGTCGTATTCTTGGCCATAGAGGGCACCACTGAAGAACAAGAAGCACACCCTCTGCCTTAAATTCACTTGGTAGGCTTACTAATATTAGCAAGTAGCATTAGAAACAACAACAGCAAAATTTGGTAATTTTATCATGATTCCTCATGGCCACTTTTTTGAAACACAATATCATAGGAAATTGATTCACCCAATTTAATGTGTTAAGATGAAACATGTTTCCATTTTGTAGAAACATCGAACCAAATAATGTTGCTCAAGTTAGTTTACTTTGCATGATAACTTGGCATGGTATTAACCTTGAACATAATAAAATGTGAATTCACAGAACAACAAGATCGTATGAATTCACTGAAATATAGTATGATTTGAATTCTATGCAACTTACGCATTTTGTTAAATTAAACCATGTTTCCTTTCAAGTTGACACATAATATTGTATAATGAGGTTAGGATGGTTTAATTTTCAAGATAGCTTAGTATCGTATTAAGTTTGCAGCTTATTTGTATTATATTTTGTTTCAAGATTCCGAATTTTTTAATTGTCTATGCATCTACCAAAAGAGTTTTTACATTTTCTGATTACTTTTTTCTGAACCATTTTTAAATATTAAAAAAAAGTAGGAACAAAACCTTAAAATCAATGTTAACTGAATCCATCTGTTATATAGTTATTTTTATTCGCTCTAATATTTAACATATTTTATAAGTGGCTCATTGCATAGATTTGTTTTTTTTATAATCGCATCAAATTTTTAAAATTTACCTGCCTTTTCTTGTTTGAAACTTGAACAAAGGAGCTACAACTGGATAAAAAGGGAAAGAGAAAGGTTGAAGAAACAATTGTTTTGATTAATTCCTATTTATTGTTTTTCCTATTTAAAAGAAAATGCTTCTGGATGATAAATTGATTAACGTCATCACTTAAATTTAAAGAGAAATTAAAAATTTTACAATTTATACCAACCTTAGGATACATTGTCATGCTGTTTTATAGATTTATATTTTTATTCTTTCCACATCCGAGTCATACAGAGGATTATATGGAATTAGTTGCGTGCCATATTAGAAATGGCATCTTTCAAATTTTGTTCACATACTTTAATAGGAGTTAAAAACTGTCAACACTAAATTTGAGAAAATAATATTTTGTGAAAAGTCATTAAAAAATGGTACTTACAATAAAAAAAATACTTTTGAACAAATTCTAAGACAAAACAAAATATTGCAGTTTTTATAACAAATATTTTTGTAAATAAAAAGCGAAAATCAGTTTTAGTTATAATGAATATAGTATTGAAAATTTAAATGGATAACTTTCTTCAAAGTAGTCATTTTTTTCCAAAATAAAATAAAATTCGGCGTCAACTTTACAAATATGTTACGGTTATATTAAAGCCATTTTTTTTAGTAAAAACATTCCTTTTTGATATTTTCTTTAAAAAAAAAAAAAAGACTTGATACCAAAAATTAAACATAAGTTTGAAATAACTCAGAAGGCATTTAAATTATATTAGACATCTATTTCAGAAAAATTTGAATGAAATTAAATTAGAACTTTAAACTTTCTTTCTACTAATTCTATTTTTAGAAAGATTCCATTATTTTTTATTGAGTTTCCATAATTTAATTCATAAATGTCTTTTTTGAATATGCTCCTTTCTCCGCTATTAAGAGAGAAACTTATTGCATTAGAAACCCTCCAAGTTTTTTTTTAAGGCAATGATTGATTTTGTGAATTTCTTTGAAAATGAAAGTTCTTATAATGTAAAAGAACCCATTTCAAATCGTACTTTGAAAAATCTATCAGTTTTGAAACATAATTAAATTTTCAATCTCTCAGAATCTTATTTAGGATCCCCAAGGAATTAAATTTGATTATATTTATTTTTATTTGTATGTTTAAAAAATAAGCAAGACATCTTACATGTCTGTATTTACATGAATTGCGCATTTGTCCAAGTACAAGAAGAAAAAAAAGCTAAGGGGACCACTTCAGTCTTGACCCCTCTATAACACTCTTGGCGAACAAAAACTGATCTTAACAGTTTACACATACACCTGAGTCTACACATACCTTTGCAAGTGACTAAAGAGCTGGAGGGGTAGCTAAACTTATTTAATTGTATATTTCAAGTGCCAGGTTTTAGGCACTGATATTTTAGTTGCTTTCGAAGAATTTTCAGTGTTAAATAAATGCTGTTGTGTTCAAAACTAGGCGCACTGTTTTATCTTTACGCTTAAGTTTCTTTGGATTAATCATTTAGTAATACATTACATTAAATTACTTCCCGTGATATTAAAATAAGTTTTACGCCAGATAATGGCATGGGCTCTTACATTGAAAAAATAATAATTAGTCTCAACTTTCTACAAAAATCAATTCAGTACAATTTTTTTATTGCTAGCCTTAAAAATAATTTTAAGGATGTCAAAAAACACCTCTTACAATTGAAATTTCTGAAGTTGAATGGGGAAATTGAAAGTCCCCTAGCACCAGGAATAAAAGTTACAAGGACATTTATTTCAAATAAGTTAAAGTTTCCGTCCTACTCGAAATTGTTTGTAAATGAATTTTTTATTTATCGATTCCAAAATTAATGCTGGATATATTTTAGGGTATACTTTAGGCGTACTTCGATAGAGTTTATTTGTGCACCTTTATTTGCTTGAAATTATTAAATAATTTGTATAAAATGAATTATTCAAGTTATATGATCTAATGCAACTATAGTATAATAGTAAACGGGGCTTCCAACGAACTTCCTTTATCATTGATACCGCTATCAACAAATTAATGGAATAAGCTTAAATAAATAATAACAGTTAAATTGTTTCACGTTTTAAATTTCCAGCAATAATATGTTTTGTTCAAATAGATTTCAGTTCTATAAATAACGAAGCTATTGAGAAGGTTTCTTGGAGCAATATCATTCTTGTAATCGTTTGACGAAATATAGGAAAAACTTTTATTCCTAGTTTCTGTAAAAATTATGTAAACTTTCTAGCTACGTATTTTTTTTAAAAATCCAAAATAGGCTGAAAAACTGCGTATGTTTTATTATAAAAAGAAAAAAAGAAGAAGAAAAAAAAAGGAAGAAGGAAAAAAAAAACGGCTTTGGAATCTTTTTACAAATTTCAATTTTTATTACTTGCTGTTTAACAAAATAAGGTATTTTCCTGATAACAAATTATGCTATAATAATATCTTGTAAATTGTATTAAAGTTAGAAAATAATTTAACAAAAGTAAATTTTTTCAACTTCCTTTCAAAAAAGAGAAGTTTTCTTACAGTTAACGGGGTTTAATTTACAAGTTTAAACGTCCAAAAAAAAATTTTCGATCGAATTTGTTCATTTAAAAAACAAAGAAAACAATTGTGGTTTTTTTTAAAATTGTAGTAATATGTATTACTTTCACAACGCTTTATTTTTCACGCATGTTTTTATGTATTTACTTTACAAACAAATAAGAAACAATAAAGTAAATAAATAAAAATGTATTTGTTCTTTCTTAGAGAAAAAAGGTGCATTTATTTAATACGATCCGTCAGACGTTCTGTACCGAGTAATTTTAATGCAGAAAATGTTCTTAAACTCTGAAACTCGAAAAAAAAACTTGACAATTATTTAAAACAAGTGTAAATTTAAAAAAACACTTTAAGCACTAATAAAAATTAAGCAAAATAACTCAGTATAT
This sequence comes from Parasteatoda lunata, assembly GCA_949128135.1. Lineage (NCBI taxonomy): Eukaryota > Metazoa > Arthropoda > Arachnida > Araneae > Theridiidae > Parasteatoda > Parasteatoda lunata. Next base: position 24,974,711 of record OX421972.1, read on the forward strand.
TAACGGAAAAAAGTCTACCTGATAGTATACAGAAAAAAATTTAAGTAAATAATTGGTTGAATAGTTCTATGAATCACACATGGCTAGGTAATTAAAATTTTAATTTTAAAATTAAGATGTTAGGATGATATATAAGATACTGAGATGATTTTAGAAGCTTAAAAGTTTTGGCTACGTATTCGACAGCTTTTTATGTTCGGCTTCTTTTTCTGCATTGTAGTGACTTTTAAAACATCAACCATATTAGAGATAACCGTCGTTGATGTCACAAGAGTTTGGTTAAAGATGTTATAAAGATACCTTCATAACTAGTATTTTCCGTTATATTTTAATTGTTTAGTTATTAAAATATATATTGAATAATTGATAAATATATTATTCCAAATAAATGCATACTTATGTATATTACTGAAATCGAATCTATGGGATACCTGCAAGTGACGTAGTGTGAGTATCTCGATCCTGATTGGCTGTTGAAATGTGGCATTTGTTTGCATTCTATTTCGAGTAAGCCGAGTCCGTCAAGTATCAATTCTCTTTAGTGACACATTCTAAGTTCTTTCGCTAAGATTCTTTCTCAAAGATTTCAATTCTTTCACTATATACTTACACATAGACTTAACACAAAGACAGGCACGAAGCCATGTGGAGCATAAACAAACTAATTATGCATCGAAGTTGTCAGGTACCCAAAATAAAAATATATCACGGTTCCAATAAAAGAAATAAACAAATAATAAATCTAAGTTAAATAAAAGAAGTAGGCGAGAAAGAATTATATTTCAACTAATTCGATGCGCGATACGGCTCTGTATTTAATTAACTTATCGTTAATTAACGTTTTAACTTATGCAGAGAAACTTAGCTCACTTTTAATACGCCATTTTGCTGATAAAGATTTGCTGGCGCTGACGTCATAGGTCACATGTTTTGATATGGGATGTCTTCTTCTTGAAGTGCAAGTACCCAATAGCGCAATTAGTTTTAAAGATATAATCACAAACGTAAAAAGTGAAATTAATAATAAGGGGATCGAAATTCCAGCAGCTCTTCTGGCTAAACTATTGAGACCACAATTTCCAGATTGCAGCTATAATTTCAGGATCAGAAATCTAAATATGTAAAAAAAAATTATATGTTTGTTCAAAGAAAGTGCGTTTTTGTGTCTGATTTCGTAGCTTAATTAATAGTTAGCACTAACTAATTATCATATTTGAAGTCACTCCCAGAGACTAGTAAGATTGACACTTAGTACATGAAAATCCGATTATTAGAACGAAAGTTATCTTTTTATTTTGCGCACTATACCCAGATGCAAAAAACTAAGTAGTTTCATTAGATAGGCCTAGTTGAAGCGATAAAATTCTGGTTGTTAGGTTAAAGCAGTTAAAAAATTGTTTTTTTTTTTTTTTTAATTATTTTTTTTTGCAGTTAACAGTTTGAATACCATTTTGTTTATGATTGTTTTGTTTGAATATGGAAAAATAATAATTAAATAAATTGTTATTTAAACACTTTTCCAAGAAATTTCTAACAGTGTACAGTATGAAATCATTTTATATAAGTACTTATAAAGGAAAACCCATTATGGTAGATTTTTACTTCAACTAAAATTATAATATGTCTCTAATAAATAAATCGAATAATCTTAAGTTTATATTTCTTATTAAATATAATCTGCATGCACTTACCAAACTATGGAATTTTTTGAACAATAGATAAAATTAATACCATTACCATCTCCTCATGACTCTGAGGATAAATTACTCCTCGAGATCGATACAACTAATGCTAATTATGGATCATTAATTTTCTTAACTACTGTTAACACCGAAAAAATGAATGTCTCACAAAATTGTCTTCTAATATGTTAAGAAAACATGGTCCCCGAGTCTTGTTATTCATTGTATTACGTCGTAATTAGTAATGTCTTTTATAATGCGGGCTAATAATTACTCTTGCATTTCAGTTCATTATTATTCCAATATAATTTACGGAAAAAATCCTCAGCCCTAATTTAATCCTCATCTTTGTTGTGAGTGAAGTTCTAGTCTCGTATCTTTTATGAATGTGTAAACCTTATGCCGAAATCAAATAAAAGAATTATTTAGCTTTTTAAAAAATTTCAATCTTTTGCTCCGAATATTATGATGAACAGTTTTCGCGAAAGAATAATATGTCGTATGGGACGATTATTAGCATTTAATAAATCGTATTTTATTTTATTTATTTTATAACCATCGTCGAACAGCCGACCCAATTTAATGTTAAAGAATACTAAGCTCCATCTCCGTAGCCTTGTAATTTTGAAGACAAGGGAACTTCTGGATCAAGTATTGGAAGAAATTTGTCTTGCCTTCATGGAGGACTTTTTGATGGACCTAACCCACATTGGCGTTACATGGATAGGAAAACCACGAAGACCTTTCACGGTTAGCCAGACGATTAGACTATTAGCATTTAATACGCCGAATAGAAAGATTGTTAGCATTTAATATGCCGTATAAGAAGGATTATTATCACTTAATATGTCGTATGGAAAGATTAGTAGCATTTAATATACCGTATAGAAAGATTAGTAACATTTATTATTCCGTGTGAAAAGATTATGAGCATTTAATAAGCCGTATTACAAGATTATTAGTACTTAATATACCTTTTTGAAGGATTATTATCATTTAATAAGCCGTATAAGAAAGATTATTCGTATTTGATATGCCGTATAGAAAAATTATTAGCATTTAATATTACGTGTAGAAAGATTATTAGCATTTTGAATTATTAATCGAAAGAATGCAGGGAACTTAGGAGAGTAAAAATATCTTTTATATTCGACGTATTGTGATGAATTACAAGCATAAGCTATTCATCATAATAACTGTATTAATAATGAATAAGAACATTTTTTGCCGCTGCATGTTATTTACCTTTCTAGTTTATCTTTCCCTTTTTCAATGAATATTTTATAGCGTGACGTTTCGGTTGAAAGATAGGATTTAATATTTATTTGCTTACATATCATGGTTATATAGTCAATCATCCGTAAGCTACTGATATATTTCCTTACCATTTGTAATTCTAATAACAATACGATATAAACTACTACTATATAATGTATATTCAAATAAATATACATTAAGTCATATCCACAACGCAATACTTTCTAAAAGTAATAAAGAAATCAAAACAACTAAGCATAGATTATGTAGCTTTATTTCCAAATTTGAAAAGAAAACTAAAATTAAATTTGCAAGGATTAGAGATGATATAAGACGTCGCTCACATTGCTGGTTGGAGAGCTGGGTTAGTGAGTTTGACGCTAGCAGTCGACAAAACAACCGGTGTGTAGACACAACAAAGTACACGTTAAATCAGTCGTGGCAGAAAGTCCTCTCGTTGGTCGTAGTGTAGAAGGTTAGAGAAAAGGGGTAGCCGCTCAGGCGCTGTTCACGTCGTCTGACCGGGGGTAAAATTACGTGAAATCCTACCACGGCCTTTAAAAGATATAGCCCTAGAAATGGTTCAAGGTGCTTGGCCATAATTGGGTGATGTGTGAATTCAAATCGTAGTAAGAAATCCAAAATATCGAGTACTCAAGATAAAATAAAATTAAGTAATTTATATAAAGTGTAAAAATAAAAGCAAGAGAAACGATAGAATAAAACAAATTGATGTGTCGAAAAAGATAAACATCTAAGGTGTGAATTTTGTACTTATCAATCAAAATAGAAAATAAAGAGGTTGCTAATTTAGATTAGGAGAAATAGTGCTTGATGATTTTTAAAACTTCTGTACATTTCAAAAATATAATGCAATAAAATCATGTGACTTGTGGTTTCGATTATATCATTTAAAACGATAAATTTGTCTTTAAATTTTTTTAAAATTTAATTTTATTACAGTTTAAATTAATGAAAACTGATTTGGATTATGCTGAATTTCTTTAACGAAGTTTTGCAAAAACATACGTATTTCTCGGGAAAAAATGATCAATACTGTAATGTTTTTCAAATTATATTGTTTTTGTAAATTGTATTTTTACAATTTTCTCAGAAAAAAAATGAATAAGGAACACTACTTTTCCGACAGTTGAGCTCGATCAAAGAGCGGTGAAGGTGAGGCTTCATAAATACTAGAGGCCTACGCTCAGCTTACTAAACTCCACGATTGCTTTGCAACCATTTTTGTTTCTTAAAGATTGATATATTCTTGAATCAAAACTAAAAATTATTCAATTAAAAATATTTCTTCTATTAGCATAGGTTTGATCTCACAAATTTAATTTCCGATTCCATTGAAATAAAGTTTTAATCTATTGAAGATCAAGTGAGAAAAACGGTTTGTGCTCATTTTTCACAAAAATAACGATTGAATCGCCATTTGTTGCAATTTTAGGATTACTAAGTTTTTATGAATCAGTAAAGTGAAAAATCAGTTCTTCACGAGAATCATTACACAGTAAAGATGAGTCGCACTGTGAAAACAAAAATTAATTTTTTCTACGAATAAGGTTTTGTGGACATAAACTGTTCTTCTTCCATGATTTGGTTATCATTGCAATTTCATAGACAAACTCTAATTTAATTTTTGGTTTGCATAAAAACCCGAATGAATATTTTATTATATAATATTTAGAAATAGAGTGAATATATTAATTGCTTTAAAATTTTTACTAGTTTTTTTGTGTTTCAATATTTTGGTTGCTTACATAAAAATTATCATAATAGTAAAAATAACTTATTGAAAAGTAATTATAACTTTTAAAAAAAGGAAACATAACTTATTTACCGTCTAATAGTTGTAAAATGATAGTTGTAAATGATAGTTGTAAATGATAGTTGTAATAGTTGTAACTGATGAGTTGTAAAGTGATTCTCACGAAATATGAAAATTAACTGTCCCTTGCTCCAAGATCTAACACTATAATACTAAAACAACTTTTTTTTAAAAAAATTAATAAATAGCATTGCTGTTAGTATTTTAAAAAACAACTTTGCACTAGCATTGACTGTTTTGTAGAGTTAAAAAATTTAATTGAACTTCAAAATGTCATGTTTCTGGCATGTCTCAAACAATGTTTCCAATAATAACTAGCTTCAAAACTTCCTATAAATTTTTAATATCTAATTTTTTTTTATTCTAATCTTATAATCTTATAACTAAAGAGTTCTTGTAAATTAGCGGAATATATCATTAATACTTAACAAAACAAAAGAAACGAGCTATTAATGTTCCTCTATTAACGAAAAGAAGCCGACAGTAAAACAAGCTTAACAGCTGTAAGGTTAGCATGCTCTCTTATTCATAAACAACCATTTGGCAATAACGTTATCGGTCGAGTGGTCATGGATCAGTTGTCTTCTTCTTCTCGAATTAAGATGAAGAAAAACAAGAGAGTATCTCATTTTGAGTGGTAGGACCATACTTAATTTTTACTGATGTTTAGAGATATTTTGCATTTTTTCGCCCCTTTGATTTAAACAATAAATAAAGAAAAGTTAATATTTTTTAAAACCAAAATTCGCAAATTTTTAGTTCTTTTTAAATCGTACTTAAAATGAATAAAGCATGAAACATATTTAAATTATTTCAAATTCAAAACAATGTTTATAACACTGTTTTATGAACGGTATTTTTTCACATCTTTATAAAATAAATTGGTCTCTAACTGCAAATTTAAAAGTTTAATATGTTTGAGTTTAATATACCAGTTTATCTCATTATGTATCACATAGTAAGCTAACATATTAAACTCGAACATTTAGAATATTTATCATTTATATATTTTTCATTTCTTGCAGAGCCCTTATTTGATTTCGTGAGCTTTAATGCCAAATGAAATAGAAAGAACTCTAATAAAGTCATTTTCCCAGCACTACACGTTTTTCGATTTCCTCTCAATGTAATCTAGTTTCCAGACTCCGGACGTTATTTTCTTCTCTTTCGAAATTCTGTTAAGACATATAATGACACAAAGGGTAATGGAAAAAACCCAAGGTTTGTCAAAAATGAACAAAAAGTGTTGGCAACATAAATCACCACGCATAGTCATGACTAATAATTATGGCAACAAGTATAACATATTTTATTTAGGAATTAAATATGACTTTAATATTTTAAAAATTTGTCTCTTTCAAAGATATTACAATCTATACGGGTAAAGATTAGTCTTGCCTGCCACTAAAATCACTGGTTTTTTAGATGCTTGAGTACAATTAGGAAAAATCATTTTGGAATCGAACTAAGAATTATGTGACATAAATATAAGTAGAACATAGTTTATTATCGGAATTAAATATGGTTATAACACTTTAAAAGCTTGGAAAAGTTATTACAATCTATATGAGTAAATAACTGTTTAGCGCTAAAATCACGGTCATTTCCAGTGGTAGGAAAAACTACATTAGTTTTGTAGTTTACTACAGCTACAACTACTTTTTTTAAGACGTAATGCTTACAGACTACTTTCAAAATGTAGTAACTATTTCACTTCTTAAGGAGACAAATATTACAGGAGAATTTATTTTACACCTATGTGTCAAATTGTATTGAATAAAAATTTGGTTTAAATCAAATATGAGGAGTTATTAAGAAATATCAATTCATGTTTAAATGAGCCAGTTTGTTAAGAATTAGTCAAAAGGAGAGGGAGGAAGATGTGTATTTAGAGAAAGTACGTTTTTGAGTCTGATTTCGATTCTCTTAAAAGATCTGACGAAATAAGCAAAACTTTAAATTACCTTCAAAGGGTCCAAACCTTCGACCGATCACAACTCTCTTCACCAAACTATTGGGACCATATTTTCCAGATTGTGGATTACACCCATATTTTAATAATCCGAATTAGTCACAAAAGAGGTAGAGAGATGTTTATTCAGAGAATGTATGCTTTTTTGTCTTATTTCGTAACTTAAAATATAGTTTGCACTAATTAATTAATATATTTTTAGTTAGGCCTCAATCCATTAAGGTTGAGTCATAATATGCAAAAATCTGGTCTTCAGAGCAAAAATTATTCAAGGTGTTCACGCTTTTTTGCTCTCTGTAAAGTCGTTGCCAATATTGTTTTTCAATCTTCAGTCTAAATAAATATATATTCATCTCGTATGTCACTAAAATAGAGGATTTTTCTCTGTTTAAATTGGCAAAACTTGGTTTATACATTTAGTCATGCATTTTTGGGACTTATTTTGAAAATTAATTCACTTGTATCATGAGTAATTTATTATATTTAAAGTGTTTTTTGCAAACATTTCAGATTTTAATTTATTATATTTAAGTCCAATAATTCTATCAAAATTCATTTAGGGAAACGCTTTTGTTTTGGCTCACTGTACACGTAACTTGTAAACAAGAACGTGTCATAAGATTGCAATTTAGTACGTGGAAATTCAATCATTTCTTCAAACAATACTTAGGATATATAATCATAAAATTGAGTTATATTTCATAAAACTTCAAAAACCAAACATATTTTGATTAAGAAAGAAGTCATTTCACTAAACATTTAAAATCCATGAACATAAATGAATGAAATTGAAAAAATTCAAAGAATTTAAAAAAGTTAAAAGAAAGATTTATTATAATGGGGAAAAAACATTCAAAGAACAAATTATTTTAAGATTTAATATTTAAGTAGGACCTGATAAATTTTATATTAACAAAGTTACTTTCAAAGCAAAACACCGCTGTAATCTCACTTCCTAAAAGTCTAAAGTTATTAAAAATTTAGAATTTTATTTATTTATTTTTTTCTTGTTTGGTTACTGAAAAGTTTAATAAAGTTCTTTCTCGTATATTTCCTCATTTTATTGCATATACTTTTCCGTTTATGAGATTCTAAAATTTTATAACTGAAATAAAATATTTCCGGGTAAAGTTAAGAGTTCTGGAAAACCGCAGGGATCATTATTTTGGTGGCTTAACGAAAGGGTTGTTAAATTAATACAAAATTTACTCGGTTTTAAATTATTCGTAAGTATGTTATTTAGAATAAAATATTTTTCTCATTATTTCTTTTCATTGAAATTTTTTTTTAAAAAGATAAGTATTGTTGCTATTGATTTTCATATTTAAAAGAAATAATAAATAAAAGAAATAAAAAGACGATTAATTATAATAGAGAGAAAATTATGATCGCATTATTGCAATCACTAATTAAATGATTTTTTTATTCTGGATAAACTTTCATAGATTTCATTTTAGAAGTTAAGGGTTGCGAAATCTGCATAATTGATATTTGTCCTCTTGTTATCCAGTGGGCTAGATTGATTTTCAAATCCAGCCAAATTCCTTAAGTTATGATAAAAGTCTTTTTCTCCTTCTGTAATCATATTTATATAGAATTCTAATCCAATATAACAATTATAAATAAACTAAATTATAAAAAGAACATAAAACTTTTAAATTTATATATATATATATATATATATATATATATATATATATATATATATATATATATATATATATATATATATATATATATATATATATATATATATATATATATATATATATATACTTTAGGTGATTGATTTAACAGAATTTAAATGTTTACTAAAATTTAATGTTAATATTATTAAATAATTAATAGTTAAAATTTAAATCAAAGTATTATGCGTTGACAAAACCTCAGGCAACAGCTGTACTTTGAAAACGTTAGTATATTGTTAAAAACCAGGTAAAGGTGTTAGGATTCGAGGATGGGTTGAAGAATTCGAATATTTAAATACAGTTTGTCCTGTGCATTCGGCTTGGTTACCATTAACGTTTTATGTTTTGCACAAGATGATTCCGAAAGGGACAAAGCTTGTGAAAAGTGACTAGTGTTATAAAAAAACATTAAAAATGCAGACTGGTAATAACAGTAACTGGCAATGCACTCTGACTTCATACAATATTATAATAGTAAAAGGAAAAAACTCATTCTAATCAACAATCAATTCCGAGAAGTTCAAAAATAATCGTCTGCTTTTTTTATCCGTTCTTGTTGTGCTGCCTTTTTATTAACGTTTATGTAAGCCTTATTTTATATTGTCGCTTACAACTCTTTATTTATGATTATAGTGTTATAGTGTCTAGTCGATGAAATTGATCTATTCGAAAATTGTGCGGTCATGAAAAACATAAAACAACACCCATTTTCCCAATGGGTAATAAAACTTTTGATTTATACTTTACGTTGATAGGGAGAAATGCCGGCATTATTCGCAATGCTTTGTTTTTTAGACAAAATATGAAATGTGAAAATTATTATATAATTTACCTGGGCATCGTATACAATGACAAATGCTTTTTATATCACAAGTATCATAGTATGGTTTAGTGGTTGTAAATCATAGAGTAAGAAATAGTGCATTATTTTTTTTTAATTGATATTTAGTTGAAGACCTAAAAAAAATAACGTTTTTTTTAATGAATAAATTTTTTATGAAGCAAAAATTTCACATTGGCTTGTTTGGTTATTAACATAAATAATAAGGGAAATATCGTTATAGAGAATACTGGGCAGTGGCTCTTACTCACAGTATATGCACTGCAAAAGATCCCAGATCAAATTATGTTCTAAAGTACCAGCACTTTGGGTGAATTCTCCGTAAAATCCATTTTAACGTAAAACCCATTTTTTACGTAAAATCCATTTTTATCGTAAAAATATAATAATGTAATTTTTACAGAAATATTTATTTAATTAGAGTGATTCGGTGGTTTTATTGTAATTATTACAGTAAAAATTACGATTTATCGGATTTTTTTAATTTTATATCATGTTCCGGTAATAATAATTTTACGGTAAAAACTTCCGACTCTGACTTTATACAATAATTTATTGAAAAAAATACATATACATTTCATAGATGACATGGTCGATAACTACTCTCCCCACATTGGTGACCCGGACGTGATGTGAACACGCCTATCTTGACAGTAACACCCAATTCAATCTGAACACGCCCATTTCGATGGATGGTCCAAAGTGAACAGTTGACTTGTTACTGCGACATTATATCCAACTCCTCGCGCTGTTGCTACTCAGTCTCGATTAAACACAACGTCGGCCGACATACCCTGGACTGCTAAAGGCAACACAGGAGCGACCACTACCGTGAACTTAATACAGCTCTCATGACCAGGACTCAAAAAATATGGTGACCTTAATACAGCTCTCCTGGCTTCTCACAAAACAGCATTAAAAATCAACTAGTGATATCCGTTCATTGAATTCTATCACATATATAATTCTGGTAGGGGAGTACTGTAGCGTATCTTCCACTACAGAAATATAATTCCAATTCACTAGTATATAAGACATGTTAACTCGATTCTATGGTCGATAATTACTCTCCCCTCAAAAGAAAATGATCGAGGGTGTAAAATGTTTTTGCCATTGTTGTATTTTGGGAATCTTTTATATATTTAAATAATATACTAATGATTAAAGTGACACTAATCAATATTTGAAACATACACTTATAAAATGTAGTACAAAATACTGTACGGTAAACATGCTTTGACATGGAATATTTTTTTATGAAACCAGACAAAAATTTGGTTCTAAGCAGACTTGAATGTTACATAAGCATTTTTTCATTAATTTTAAAAATAACTTAGAAAAACATGGAAACATAGTTCAGAAGATTAAAAATTTTACTAAGGAAAAAAACTTATTTCTTTCTTAAAAAGTATTTTATTACGTGAAATTTGTAATCATTTACATATTATCTTACGAAAGTTGGCTTTTGATTTATCAGACAAAATTTAGTACCAGATAATATGGCTCTCCTCCTGTTAAGAAGAAGTTGGTTTATAAATTATCACTATTTCATTAATGAGTTAAAAAATGATAATATATATATATATATATAACTTTATGAGATTTCTAACTCTAGAAATCTGTGGAATAAAGTTTCTCCACAAAATGTTAAAATCTTTTTGAAAATTTAAATCGGTAAATACTTTCTTTTCATTTATACCAATTTATAATGCATATTTAAAATGTGTATTTAGTCTACTAAATTGATTTACACATGCTTATCGTAAATATAACGCTGTTTAACTATTACTATCGAAATCAAGTTCTTTATTGTTTTTTTTTTTTTTAATTATTTATTTTTTGCCATGAGGTAAAGCGTGATAATATTTTCTTCTTTTTTTATTTATCTCACAATAGATAAAAAATCTAATGATCGTTTCCCAGTTTCCCACTGTTGTTCGTGCATTTTTATTGACTGGAAAATAACATGGTAAGATTCAGTTTTTTGACAAATGATTTATATTTTGTTTTGGTTGCCATCAGCATAAAATTAATTTTTGTGTCCCTAATTTAAAGTTATTTTCCTGTACTGCTATTATTACGCTTTCAACTCAAGAGTTTAAAACTAAGAGAATTGTTTTTTATTAATATTATTGTGGGGGCGGGGTTATCGACTAGGCCAACCTTCATCTATCAGGGTCTAATTCAGGGGCTCTAGTACTTGTGAAAGACCGAGAGAGCTGGAATTAAGATTACCGGGTTTTTGAATGCTGAATGTGAGAGGTGTATTAACTTCACAGTAGTAGTCGCTCCTGTGTTGCCATTAGCAGTCAGTGCCATTAGCAGGCGTTGTGTTTAATCGAGACGAGACTGAGTTGCAACAGCGTGAGGAGGTGGATAATGCCGCAGTCACAAGTGGCAAGTCAACTGTTCAATATGGACTATCCATCGAAGTAGGCGTTACCAGATCAAAGTGGGCGTTCTGTCAAGTTTTTGCGAAGTGGGCGTTACTGCGTGTGCAAATCACGTCTTGGTCACCAATGTGGGGGCGGACTAATCGAGTATGCCAACCTTCATCTATCAAAAGGTACCTCATGATTGAATCAAGTTAGCATGTCTTATATGCCAGTGAATTGATGTTTTTAATTTTCGTAGAGGTAGTTACGCCACATTATTATAATGTAGTTTTGAGCTACATTTTAAGATAAAGTTATTTAGAAAAATTATTATTTTTGAGCAAATAACATTAATAAACTGTTATAAATTACAGTTTAAGAGATATTTTAAATGGTTTAGAACGTAACGATCAGCTTTATGCACAATGAGATGCAAGCAAAAATAGTATTTAATATATCCGCCCGTTTGGTAAGCGAAAATATTAAATTAAATGTATTGTTAAAACAATAATGTTATAATAAATGTAATGTTACGTTAAATGTAATTTAATAATATAAATGTTATTTTAGAAAAATGATTAATTAGAAAAATTACTTCTGTTCACTAATACATCTAAAATTTTATAATACTAATAGATCATAATCTTTGGAGGTGGGAAGTGGAGGCACAAGTGTACGCAAACAGAATTCCTTTTAGTATAAATATTAAGCGAATAATTTGAACTTTATTAGAAATACTGCTTTCTGCTAAGAAATAACAATTATTGCGAAGTAATCATCGTAGTCGGTGAGCGGCAGCGAACAGGAGGCTTAGCCCCCTAGTTTTTTATACAAACATTTTTGATGATATTGAAATGGGCTTTAAGTTTATTTAAGCAGTCACTATAAGAGTTTCAATTAATGAAAGATTTCCTAATTCAGATAAACAAACTATTAAAAAAAATATATATATATAAAAAAACTCCATTATGATAAGAGAGAAAACTCTTCTCATGTTAAGAATAGAAGATTACTCTGGCATCCACGCCAGAGTTGGGCGTCGCTTACAGTAATCGACAACAGCAGATATTGTTTGCAGATAATAATTACTAAGTAATCAATAACTTGAAATCATGATTACAAGTAATTTCGGTTGCAATTAATCACAATCTCCGATAACATGTGGTCAAGATTATTTTCAAACGCAGCAAGAGTTGATTTCCAGTAATCTTATATCTACGTAATCAGAATAAATGATTACAAGTAATCAAAATAGAAAATTGCAAATAATTACTATTAGCATTAATCATGATTTTATTTAAATAAACCATGGAAGTGTAAACAGATTATTGATCTTCTTTTTGATAAGAGGCAAATATATCAAGAGATTAAAATGACCAAATAAACCGTAAATTGATTGATAGCTCTAAAGCATGGCATAAAAACCCTTTATTTAGTTACATTCATTTTTGAGATTCGTAGTTGTTATTAAATGTGTTGTAATAAGAAAAGTAATTTTGGACAGCAAAATTTCAGGTAAACAGTAACAACAGTGAACGGTAAAATTACCATATGAATAGTAGTACAAATACTGTATACTTGGTTTACTTTTTAAAATTGTAGAATTGTGGCATCTTTCACAAGAAATTTCTTTAACATTCAAGTATGGTGATTTTGCTAGAATATTTTTTTTCGTGAAAGGTTGGACCCCTTAATGTTGATTTTATTTTTTGCGTACTTCGCTAGATCACTTGAAGTTTTTAAACGAATTGAAAATATTTTGCACACAATTATAAAATTCATTTATCCAAAGAAATTTCTCTGTAGTATTAAGAAAATATTTATTATTTTATTTAATAATAGTCGAAAACTTTTTGAATTATGAGGTATTGAATTTTGAGATAGCTTTTACATTATTTTAAAGGATGAATGGTTGCATGGCAAAATGCAAAATTTGAGCGAAATTGGTCAAACAGTTCTTGAAAAATCAAGTTTTAAAAATACAGCTTCTTTAAAATTCAATTTCTCAGTAATTTCGTTAAAATTTTGTATTTTGCCATGAAAAATTGCATCCTTTAAAATGAAAATTTTTAACCTTACAATTCAAAAGTGTTTCGACTAATATTAAATAAAAATATAAAAAAATAATATATATTTACTAAAAATTTAATTTTGCAGGGAATTATCTTTGGATAGACAAATTTTATAACAGTGTGCAAAAAAATTTCAATGAACCTAAAAACTTCTCGAGATCGGGTAAGGGGTTCAAACTTTGGACCGCTCTTCTGACCAAACTATGGGGACCATATTTCAGAGATTGCGACTTCCGGATTGCGGATATTTTGGGAGTTAGAAATCCGAATTCGTTGAAAAAAAGGTATGTTTATTCAGAGAAAGTACATTCTGTGTCTGATTTCGTTACTTGAAATATCGTCTGCACGTATTATTTAGCATATTTGAGGTCACCCCCCAAGGAATTATTAAGATTGAGCCCTAGAATGCGAGGATAAGATTATTAGATCAAAAGTAATTCAGGGTGGTCCATTTTTAGTTTGCGCACTGTACATACAATGTATGTATTTACTATTTACATATGTAATATAATGTAGTAAATACTTATATACACATAATGTATGTATATGAAATTCATAATTCAGAACACATGAAATATTCTATTTCTGATTATTTATTTTTTATTCTGATTACTGAAATTCTGTAATCTAATTTCATAGTTTTACGCACAATTCTTTATTGTTTGATTATAATTACCTTTATAGTTATTTTGCTTACTTGTAATTATATTATTTGATTACTTTTAAGCCCAATAACAGATGTAATAAAATTTTTGACAAGTTCCAATCCCAATTGCATTTTTGGATCAATTTGGTTCACGCTGTAGCTTGAACTCTCGATCAGCAATTCTCAGCATGGCTCAATTAATATATATAGCCAGTTTCAAGTAGCTAAGCAGCTTTTTGGGTATTCATCATTATTACCGTTTATAATACCAATATATAGGGATACCAACTGCTCCACTTTCTTTTAAACATTTTATAAAGAGGCAGTGAATTAAAAGCTGAAATTTTCAAATATTTATCTAGTTCAGCCGAGAGCTTGAAGGTTTACTTCAAAGTGGCTTTTTATACGAGCTTTTAAACTAATTACTTGTATTGGTGAGCTACTTTATATTAAATTTACTAAACCAAAGTTCATACATTAAAATACAAAAATTTTCAACCACTAGAAAAATCTCTCTCGCAGAGATGAGCAAGTTGGCTTCGTCTCCAATATCTAATGCTTGCATATTACAATGAATACCTAATTAATTAAAGGCATTCAAGAATGTATCTTAAAATAAGAGGAGAACCAATATTCTTCTTTCTAATATTTCAATATTCTAATTTCTTTATTAAAAATCCTTGAAAAACACTTTTTAGCGTAATGCAGTTGTATTCTTAGAAAAAATGATTGCAAAAGCAAGTTGGCATCGTCTCCAATATCTAATGCTTGCATATTACAATGCATATACGTAATTAATTAAAGGCATTCAAGAATGTATCTTAAAATAAGAGGAGAACCAATATTCTTCTTTCTAATATTTCAATATTCTAATTTCTTTATCAAAAATCCTTGAAAAACACTTTTTAGCGTAATGCAGTTGTATTGTTAGAAAAAATGATTGCAAAAGCAAGTTGGCATCGTCTCCAATATCTAATGCTTGCATATTACAATGCATATACGTAATTAATTAAAGGCATTCAAGAATGTATCTTAAAATAAGAGGAGAACCAATATTCTTCTTTCTAATATTTCAATATTCTAATTTATTTATCAAAAATCCTTGAAAAACACTTTTTAGCGTAATGCAGTTGTATTGTTAGAAAAAATGATTGCAAAAGCAAGTTGGCATCGTCTCCAATATCTAATGCTTGCATATTACAATGCATATACGTAATTAATTCAAGGCATTTAACAATGAATCTTAAAATAAAGGGAGAACCAATATTATTCTTTCCAATATTCCATTTTCTTTATCTAAATTCTTTGAAAAGCACTTTTTGGCATAATGTAGTTCTATTGTTAGAAAAAGTGATTGCAAGAACAAGTTGGCATCGCCTCCAATATCTAATGCTTGCATATTACAATGCATATACGTAATTAATTAAAGGCATTCAACAATGGATCTTAAAATAAAGGGAGAACCGATATTATTCTTTCCAGTATTCCATTTTCTTTATCTAAAGTCTTTGAAAAACACTTTTTAGCATAATGCAGTAGTATTGCTAGAAAAAGTGATTGCAGTAGTTACTAACTTAATTTTTAAAGTATTAACTAAAGTAATAGAATCACTCTATAATGAAGTTTCCAGCAACAAATATTTTCTTATAGCGAAACTTTTAATAAAAACATTAAATGACTTTCAAAATATTGTTAATACAAGGAAGTTAATACGTTATATCTCCCTATAACGGTTTTTTTATCATTTAAATTTTTTTTGGAGGAGGGATTTTGTAACTGTTTGTCTTTTATATTTTCGTCATTTTTTAAGCACATATTTCAATTTTTGAAAAAAGAAATCTGTTGTCACTTATTTTTAAATTTATCATACAGACTAAACACTTTGCTATATTTATTTAAATATCTACAAAAATGAAATTTTTGTCTACTATAAACGAGCTACCAATATTTTTAGTTGACAACTATAAGCGTATGAAATAATATTAGTTAAGTAGTTATTCCTAATTGTCCAGAAAGAAACACTAAAATCGTCTACTGTTATAGAGTGTTCATTACATCCGGGTTTCATTATAGCAGAAATAGATTCTATTACTTTAATAATTATTATACTTATTTTTTGAAAATGAAAAGCGTTTATACAAATTATTATTTAATATGTCTAGTTCAATTTTTAAAAAAAAATGCAGCATTATTACACGGCAGGTAAAGCATGAAATGATAATATTTAGAAAGAAAAAAATTTTTTTTTATTCTAAAATATTCTGGTCATCATCTGAATCTGACAGCTCTATACTCTGAATTCTATTATCTGTCCCTGGGGATTTACACAATGAACATGTTGTCCGAAGGCGCCTGATTGGAGGGGTGGGGCACGACATTATTCCCTTTTTTGTATCAGTGACAAATATTCCTACTAAGAGAAATCGATAATCTACTATGCTGGGAATCGTTTGGTTTTAATTCTGAATATCACCTGCTTTTCTCAACTGGTGCATGGAGGTGAAGTTTGTTTTATCTCAGTTTCATTCGGTATTTATAAAATATTCGGTATTAAAAACAATTTTATTTATAATTTAGATCATTGTTACTTATGTAGAGTTTTTTTTTAAAAAATATTAGTTTTTATCATGACGTTAATGTAAAATATTTTCAATATAAATCTTACATTAATAAATAATTTATTATTTTGATTCAAATTATGCAATTTTTTACACAGAGAAAAAAAGTTTGGTAAAATTACCGCCCTGTATAGTAATGAAATTTCTGGTAAAAAAAAAAAAAATATTATAATCGTATTATAACATAAAAACCAAATTATACGGTATTTAAACTACTCATTTGGTAATTTTCCCATTCATATGGTAACATTTCCATTCATATGATAACGGTAAACTGGAAATTCGACTTTTCAAAATTCTAGTTCTCATTAATACACATTTAATAAAAAATATAAAACTAAAAATCAAACTTAACTGAATAAATGTTTTTCTTTGCCATGCTCTAAGGTATGTTAAAATTTCCAAATGTTCCCACTTTAACCAAATTTGTCATAAAAACATATTTTATTGCTAATTTTACCAAACTTATTACTAATGCGCTTCGGTAAAAGTTACCTAGGTTTTTGATGCTTCCATAGAGCCAAAAACACGCTAAATGTTACAATTCTGGTAGTTTTGACTATACTTTTTCTGAGGGTAGAACATCTTGTTAATCTGAGCGTTGAACATCTTGCCATCATTTAAATTTTTAAGTATAGGAATTTCGGATTAAAATATTAGAGTTTACCGAAATATTCTACAGCACAAAGCAATAATTTTTTTTAAAATTATACTAGCTATCTTATTGTATAAAACACGCTAATTCAATTATAAAAATTAAACGAAAATAAACTGATTTCCGGTAACTTACGTTGAATTTACGTAGCATTTTAAGCAAAAAAGGTACTGGCGTAAATACGGTTTAAATATTTACTATGAACAGATTGTTCTTTTACACAAATGTTGTAAAAGACACAAATGTTTTTAAATCACGAAAAATAAAATATATTTGTTAAGGAAATGCTTATAGAACCAAAAGGTTTAAACAAATGCTTTAACAATGATCTTCAAAATATTTATACAGTTTATGGAAAGGAAAAGAAAATATTTCCAACGTCTAACTAAATAATTTATGAAGATTTTTTTTTCTAAAAAAAGGCACAAAAAAAAAACAATAATTTTTTTTTTCGGTTTTCTTAAATTGATATTAAGATTTTTTTCGTTGGCATGACTCCCAAATACCTCACATTTATTACCATAAGGGCGTTTCTTTAAATTCAGTTTACCAGTATTGTTAATGCATCATTTAATGAAATGACTTTTTATATGATAGATCAGTATTAATAGTTAAATAATATTAAATAATAGTTATTAATTTTTATGAAATAGACTGTAAGGCCCACGATTCATTGATTTCAAAATATGTTTTTGGTTTATTTTGTTTTATTACTTAATTTTACGCATTTTTCATGCAATAAAAAATAATTTTAACAGTTCCAAGTTTCATAAAATTATAGTATGGGAATATCTAGGGCATCTAATGATCTTATTTTTTACTGTATCCATATGCAATACAAATTTTTATTTTATAACTATATATTATAATAAAAGGTTTATTTTGTTTTATTACTTAATTTTGCGTATATCATGCAATAAAAAAATAATTTTAACAGTTCCAAATTTCATAAAATTATGGTATAGGAATATCTAGGGGATCTAATGATCTTATTTTTAACTGTATCCATATGCAATACAAATTTTTATTTTATAATTATATATTATAATAAAAAGTTTATTTTGTTTTATTACTTAATTTTTCGTATTTTTCATGCAATAAAAAATAATTTTAACAGTTCCAAATTTCATAAAATTATGGTATAGGAATATCTAGGGCATCTAATGATCTTATTTTTAACTGTATCCATATGCAATAAAAAAATTTTTTTAATAATTATATCTTATAATAAAAGGTTTATTTTGTTTTATTACTGAATTTTGCGTATTTTTCATCATGCAATAAAATATAATTTTAACAGTTCCAAATTTCATAAAATTATGGTATAGGAATATCTAGGGCATCTAATGATCTTATTTTTAACTGTATCCATATGCAATAAAAATTTTTATTTTATAATTATAAATTATAACAAGAAGGTTTGTGGGAATATAATGATAAGCTACAATTTAAAACTGTTTAGGAGAGCATTTATAAAAATATTTTTGGTGACAAATACCGTGAATTCCATGCAGGAAATAATATGACAGAAATTCAGAAATTTTTAAAATGTCTTGCTAGAAATAAAGATTAATTCGATGTTGAAATGTAACTTTTGGAGAATTTAAGTTATCACTATCTACCTCCCAGCCCTTCATTTATAATATTTATGTATACATAGATAAGTTTTCAATTATAGTATGCATGCATAGAGAAAAGTTTACTTTTCTAGTATACATGTTTATAGAGAGAGTTTTCCTATAA
Source organism: Parasteatoda lunata (assembly GCA_949128135.1). NCBI lineage: Eukaryota > Metazoa > Arthropoda > Arachnida > Araneae > Theridiidae > Parasteatoda > Parasteatoda lunata. The sequence continues at coordinate 24,994,097 of OX421972.1, forward strand.
TAGTATGCATTCATATGGAGAAACTTTCAATTATAAATTATAGTCTGTACGTATATAGAGAAGTTTTCAATTATGCTTGTATACAGAGATGTTTACTATTTTATTATACACGTAGATAACGAAAGAAGCTTAATTTTATAACATGCATACATAGCGAAAAATTTACATTGTAAAAAATTCCGGTAAAATGTACCGCAATTTGACATTACCGTATGGCATTTTGCGGTAAATTTTACCGGAACACGTCACGGTTAAAAAAATCTGATATACCGTAATTTTTTGCAGTAATAATAACCATAAAATGACTGAATCACTCAAATTAAACAAATATTACTGTAAAAATTACGGAATAATATTTTATGGTAAAAATGGATTTTACGGTAATATGAATTTTACAGATGGATTATACCGTAATTTTATTCGGAATTTTTTACAGTGTTGTATGCTTGTATATAGAGAAATATAACATTATAGCATACATGTATATAGAGAAGTTTACAATTATAATATTCATGTATATAAAGAAGTTTAGAAATATAGTATACATGTATATAGAGAAGCTTACTGTTATAGAGTTCAATCACTAAACCGTTTATGCCTTTTACTGATGGTATTGATTACATATCTCGCAAATGATAACTATACAGAGAGAGCTAACTTATTTCTAATTTTTATATGCTTGAAAGCTTATTGCAAACAGCATAGATAAGTTTCGTAGGGCGTAAAGACTGTAAAAAATGTAGGGGGATAAGGTTAGTATCCTTAATTTATCATTAGAATAAAAAATTAAAAGATTCGAAAAGTTTTAAAAAAACAAAAACACTTACAAACTTATTACTTAATGTTTAAGTTCCGTCTACGTGTTAAAGTGATACATGTGCGTCAGAATACTCCCTCTGATTTTTATGATCACAATCTCAGTTCTATATTTTTTGAATAGTCACATCATTTTTAAAACTCAATATTCGTATAGTAAACTGAAAACAAATGCACTTCAACTACCACATGCGTGCTATTTATAAAGACTTAATGAATAAAAAAATTGGTATAATAAAAATATTGGTATATTTTGGAGGTTGAAAAAATAATTGCGATAAAGAATTGATGGAGTAAAATGTTTTTATGAGGCGTCTTAATAAACTTCCAAATAATTTGGAAATTATAAAATACCTGCATTGTTATGATATACAAAATATGAGATTAGCATTTGTTTATGCAAAACTCATATTTCCTTCCTCATATTTATAATACTTTTCTTTATCTCTTAGTGAATGCTATATTCTTCTAAAGATTAACACATATAGTTAAAAACTCTGTAAACTAAAATTTACATATAATTTGTAAAACTTTATGGAATACATAAACTACAAATGTGGTAGTTTTTTGAAGGAAAAAAATACCTAAAAGAAACATATGCCAAAAAGATTAATGTTTATGCAATGTTTTGATTAGTTTTCCAGATTTTTTTAATATAATGCATAAGGTTTTAATGCATTTCATTTCAAATATTTTCAAAAATATCTACAATACTGAATTCAATATTTCCTAAAATACCTCTTTTCTAAATGGTGACCTATATTTCATCATGACGATACCAAAGCAAACAAAAATGCCAACAGTTCATTTCTAAAGAATGTAATACTTATGGTATTTGCGCTTTTATAACAATAGCAACACCAGTTTTAAACCTACTTATTACATCTGTTAACCTTGATATCCTTTAATCTCACAGTCCCCAACATAAAAAAAGTAGAACATAGAGGGGTTTTCGGTTGGGCGCGAAGAACAAGGGACCCTGTTCTACCACCCATAGCATAGATACGGTGCAAGGAACTTAATCAATAGCCAAAACTAGAGAAATGACAACAAATAAAGAAACAACTATTTACCATGAGGTATGTAGGATAAGTAAGATGACAGCCGGGACAATGAAATCATCCGATCCTACTGACCATCTCCTCTTGAATACTACGATGCCAGGCATCCTCAATTAGATGGAAGAGGAGCTCTTGCTCCTCTTTTAAAGATGAGAGGTGCACTACGCGAAAATCCATCCACTATCTTGCCGGAGACGGAGTCAGAAGAGCTTTTTCCCTTCGGCTAGCAGGGTTGCTAGTTTTTATGGCCCCTCATTTGACGCCAATGACATTTGGCAGATGTCGCCAACTTCAGCTGTGTTTGACCGATTGATCAAAAAATGAGTGACGGTGTCTTATTATTTATTTATATTTTTGCCGGATAAAATATGATGTTGAGGACGGATTTTTTTATCACTCCGCATAAAATGAGAATAAAGATTTCTAAAATGGTTTTTGACAATAGCTAAAATTTTATTTATAAACTTTGGAAAGAAACGGATGGGAAACATACATTTATCTATCTATCTATCTATGACGCATATATATATATATATATATATATATATATATATATATATATATATATATATATATATATATATATATATATATATATATATATATATATATATAGATATATATATATAAAATTACATATACGGTAACACTGAGAAAAACTCATAATAAAATTGGAAAGATATAGTGTACTCAAGGTAACAAAATTGCAAGATATTATAAAATGAGTCTGATGCAAATACAGAGGAAAAACAAGTAAGCAAAATTAAAACAGGTACCCAAAAATTACACGTTTAGATAAGTTAACATATAGTTTTCATTAGGTTTTTTATTTGTAATATCAATAAAAATATCATTCAAAGAGTTTTTTTGCTTATTGAATAAAATTATTAATAAAAATTTTTTATATGAGGAACGAAAGTTTTTGTCATGCAAATGTTTACACGTGCGAATTAGATGGATAAAATAGTATTATAAGGAAAAAAACGATTTTATAAGATCTATTTTTGCTATTTCAAGAATAAATAAAACATAAATGTAAATTGAAAGTTATGTTTATTTAAGCATTTTTTGCAAATTGCTTTCTTTATTTTTATGCAATAGGGATCATTAAAACAAATGTAAATATATCAAATTTTGTGGATAATTTGCTCTTAAATACTCATTAGCTATACAAAAAGGATAGAAAAAATTTATAAACATAAAATAGTACTTCCTTTAAAAAGTTTTTAAAAAAAATCAACATTTAAGTTCTACCATTCACTTGATAGGGAAAAATGCAATTTTTATAAGCATGCAAAATTTTATGACGAGAAATAAAGCAGCTGAAAGGGAAGTTTAGTTTTTGATTCAGGAAAAAAATTAAGTTAAATCTTAATTAATGGTTTGCGGCTTTACGATATCTTTATTATGTTATGACAGTTTTAGGGAACAATTTGCGTATTATGAATTTATAAACTATTGCATATAGTCACTAACTTTATTCAATTCTCGCAGTTCATTATTTTTCTATTCACTCGTTCTTATGTATAGTACTATTATAATAGATAATATTATCATGTTTCTCTGAAAAATAGAGCCTTTTCCACCTGATAAATAATAGTCTTTTAAATCATAACAATTACATAATTTTTTTCTGCCGTATATATCTAAAACAAAACTACCTTTAAAAAGAAAAAAGAAATAAATAAAGCATTATTGTTTTAGACCTAAAAAGGAAAAATTAAACAGTTCTAAATGAAAAGACAAAATAGGGAAATGCTGAAAACAATATGGAAAGTAAAATAATTCGTAATATACCCTGTTATAATTATTATTTTTATTTTAGTATGCTCTAACAAAAACTGTGATTTGAATTTCTTTATCCATGCAAATATTCTTATTCCATGTATATATTTTTCTTATGTGACACCATAAACTAGGGTTTTTATCTACTGGCAATACTATAGTTATCGTTGATTTTGTTAGGTTGTCTCATTTAATAATTTATGTAGTGTTAAGAAATTAGTTATACGTTTAAGTATTTATTTGGATTCATTTTATATTTCTTCGAAATAAATACTTAGTTACCCAAGTAAATATTCAGATTCATTTTTGATCCTATCTTAAATGGATGTAGAAATTTTAAACTTAAATGGGGCTATGGTACGTATATTGTCATACCATTTATTGATAATGGAGTTTGCCTTTTTCGAGTGATAACATATAATATACATTATAAGAAACTCAAGTTATGACTTGAGAGGTGCGTGAGGCTGCACGTAAGGGAGGTATTGGGATGAGTTTTCAATTTTATCTCAGAACAGAGATAGAAATAATTTTAATATTTATACTATGCAGAAATGTCCCGAACTCAAACTTTGTGTGATTTCATTGTGTGATTTGAAGGCTGCCGATCCAAGTTTTAAATAATTTTAAGTAAAATTTAAGGTGGGCTTTTAAATTACAATTCAACACATTCATATAAAAACTTACTTTGATAATATCGCTAACGTCTCTTAAAAATAGTTAAAATTGAAATCAAAGCCAAGCCGTGAACAACAGCCAGGCGGTGAAAAAATTTAGTTAATATAATTGTTTAAAACTAATTAATATGTTAGGAATGGTGGAGGAATTGAAGAATTGAATCATAGTATACTCTCGATATTTCGAACTTCGATATCTCGAAAACCTTGGTACGACAAAAAAAAAATATTTTTTCCCATGGCATTATATATTCACCTCATGCTAATTTGAATTACTATGTCGAAGGGTTTCTTCTCGAAGCCTTGGTATGTAGAATTTTTTTTGAAATCGATTATAATATTCTATAGGCATGAACGTGAAAGAATGAATAATACTGTTTGAAAATTTAGCTCATTTGACGTATATTCACAAAATAGTGTTTGTGAAAGAAAATTAAAAAGCTTTTTCACAACAATGATTGTTAAAGTCATAAAAGAATATTTGCAAAGATTCTATCTGAACGAAACATAGAATAAAATTTCATTTAATTCAGTTTAAGATTGTATGAAATTCAAATCACCTTAAATTTATATTTAAAAAAAACTGTTACGTGTTTATTGAAAACACACACATCTGACGCACATCCGCCTCACAAGCGTGACGTCACTTGCAGGTATCGTATTAAATCTTATCCGAAAAATTGATTCAGCCTGATGGTCCCCATAGTTTGCTCAGGAGAGAGCTCTAAAGTTTTCCGACTGTTATTGAATAAAATAATATTTACTAAAATTTATATTTTGCATGGAATTATCTTTGGATAAATGTGTGTAAAAACTTTCCAGTTCGCTTAAAAAATTCTCGAGATATTGAGAAATGCACAAAAAATAAAACCAAACTTTGCTCAAAATTTGAATCGCTCTCCTGACTAAACTATGGGGACCATATTTCCCTGTTGCGACCAAGCCCTTAATTTTGGGGATCAGAAACCCAAATCCGTCGGAAAAAAATTACGTTTATTCAGAGAAAGTGCGTTTTGTGTCAGATTTTGTAACTTAAAATATCGTCTTCCCTACTTAATTAGCATATTTTAGGTTACCCCCTCAAACCATTAACATGGAGTTCTAGAATCTGAAGATCCGAGCAGTAAATCAAAAGTTATTTAGGGTGGTCCATTTTTTTGGTACACTGTACATTGTACAGAATTTATTTGAATCTATTAGGGGAAAGTTTCTTTCACTTGTTTAATAACACTTTTTCAATTTGGTAACACTTTTTTTATGAAGAATATAAGAACATAATAATTACTATGATGGGTTCAATATTATTATATTTAAAGCTCATATGACCGACTTTGAATTCGGTTAAACCTGAAAAACTTTAAAACGACCCAATGTTATTTTTAAAAATTAAGATGTTAATAATTCCGTAAAATCTGGAAAAGTTTACCTTATATGATGTACTGTCAAGATAGTATCAAAACTGATAAAATACTTATGTTCTAGTTGTTACAATTTTAAATATTAAACAATAATGTAAAAATACATAAACATTTCACTCTTTCCTTCCTTTCTTCTTCTTTGCCCTTTTCTTTTTTTTTCCCTGAGGAATTCATTTAATTTACATTTAAATCACACAATATAGTGTTCATCAACTCCTAAATTTTCATGAGATTGTCTTAAGACTTGATTCGATTTAAACTGCCTTTGCTTTTTACTGCTTTTGCTTATCTAGCTCAGCGTTTCCGAAATGGTGCTCCGCGGAACCTTAGTGTTCCGTGGAAGGGCGACAGAGGTTTAGAAAGTTAAGACTTTATTTTAACCAGTTATGATTTTCAAAACTTGGTCTTAAACTGAAATTCGATTAATTAGGAAATTGTTTAATCAAAATATTTGAGAATCAAAAAATTCAGACAATGTTTTTTTCTTCTAATTACAATATAATGAATGAATTAAGGGTAGGATTTGAAAAATTGCATCAGTATTTTGCATTAAATGAAAATAACCAAACTCAACTATAAAGAAATGCATAAATGTTTCTCTGATAACTATTTTCAACGCTTATTTTCGTTTTATTTTAACGTAAAACATCTTTCAATTTATTTCTTTTCAGTTTATGCAAACACCAATATCAAATTAAGAACTAGACTAGATTCCCTTCCATACTTGTGAATTTAACTGCTTGAGTTTTAAGACTATTTACTGATTAAAAAATTTCATTCCTTATTAATTCTCTAAATATTTTCAGAGTGATTAATAAAATTTAGATTGGGACGTATTTTTAAAATAAATAATTGGATTTCATTAATTAAGATGCTTCACAATTACTAATGAAATTTATTTATTAAACCTTGTGGCTTTGCCAAACAATGGTCAATCATTTAGGGTTCCACAGTCGAAAAAAATTATGTTTCAAGTAAAACAAAGTTCATTTGTTATACCCAAGGGTTACAACAAAGAAACAAGATTTCACCATAATGTATGGTTTCTTAATATTATTTTTCATATTAAGCAACGTGTGGTATATGAAAAACTACCTATATTACACAAGAAATACTACTTTACAAAGTCAATATTTATATTACAGAATTAATATTACTACTTTTATGTTACAGAGTGCTTATATCTATAGTCAGTTTAATTACAAAAAAATGGTAAGTAAAACATAACAGAATATTGAAATATTATGTTATTCTAAACCAATATTCTACTAAAACTAATAAATTTTAATAAAAAAATTAAAACTAAAGAAAATTATTTAACACCATTCAAGCTCTTCCAAGAGCCGATGAAAGACTTCTGTGTTTTTTACTGCCATCTTAGCATAACCCTTACTCTTTTTACGAGAGATTTAAATTATTTTTTGCAAAGTCCACCTACCTCTTTAGCTAAAATAGAGATGTTCTATATTATGAAACTATCACGTAGTGGTCACTATATCATTCTCAAAACTTAAGTAAAAATTCTGCCATAAACCTTTAGAAATGATCGTCATTTTAAAAATTTTTTTAAAGAATGCTTAAAGTTTTCTCACATTTAATGTTAAGTTAATTTAAAGATTATTTAAAGATTTTTTATAGCCCTTTTTAATTGCCAAAATTCTTATAAAAGTTTTATCTGGCAAAAAAAAAAAAAAAAAAACAGTTTGCCTGTTGTGATTATAAGGTCCTCATTGACAATTAGAGAAATTTGCCGAAATCTTCATTTTCCTGCATGCATCTATGAGCAAATACTTTTTCGAAGGGCTCTTAACAATCTCTGAAACCTTAAAATTACGGTTAAAATTATAATTATTTACTGTTAAATTATTGGTACATTAATTCATCCAAAAAACCCTTTACCTTCCGTGTTAGAACAGAGTTTTTTAAAAAAATTTAATTATATAGAGAGAAATATTAGCTATTTACTTTATATCTTATAGTTATTTAAAACTAATTACTTTATAAATGATGATAAATTTTATAAAGAAAAAAAATTTTTGAAACTGTATGAAACATGTTGATGAGGTAATATACACATTTTGAACGAAAAATTATAATAAGTTTAAATTATTTATTGTTTTCCCTGAATTAAGAAAAAAATGTTTTTTAAAAAAAATAGCTTTGTAAAACTGCACGAAATTGAACAATATTACTTATTCGTAGCTATATTTAACTTGGTAATAATCAAAAACAAATGGAAACAGTAAGAGAAACAGAGGTTATAAAACTCGACAGAAAACAAAGCAGAATATTTAGACAGAAAACAGTTTATCAGCCATCTGTTGAGGAGTCTCTGTTTTATAATGCCATTAGGGCAATATATCAATATGTAAATACGCATGCTTTCGTCATTTTTCTCTAGTTGAGAAAATTCTTTGAGCAAAGTTGTTTTCTCTGTGCAACACTTAAAGGAGACTCGATAGTTGGCTTTTTTCCAGCTTTTTCGAACATTTACTGACCAGTCCTGTGTATTGCGCAGAAGCCGCACTTGCGATTCGCGAACAAAATCCACTAGGAATTATTTGACGTCTAAATTTTATTTATAGATTATTTTTACACGGCGTTAACTTTGGTATTATAAAATGGGTTAGCTTTGATGTTTTATAAATAAAATTTTGAAATTAAAAGGCCATTTAACTAGGAAGACTAAGTTAAAAAAGAATATTAAAATAATGAAAAATATTTGGTAAGAATACTGCTGTATAAAATATGCACAGTAATTTGGGAAAAATCTAGCAATTCGTCTTGCTATAAAAGCAACTAGAGAATAGTTTTGACATAGAAATATTTTTAATAAAATGAGTTGTATTAAAACTTTAAAAAAAATTATAATTTATATTGAAAATTTTTTAAAATAAAATAAAAACAATCGTTAAAGATAGTCATTTTTAGAGAAGATAGTAAGTAAGAAGAACAAATCTTACAAACAAATGGCTGTAAGATTTGTGATGTATATACAAGGTTTCCCATAATGACTAACCTTAATATATAATCATTGTTAAACATGAAATTTAAAAAAGGAACTTGATGATTTTAAAAAAGGAACTCAAAATGAACTTGATGTTTTTAATCTTCGTTACTTGGCGGATTTTGATAGTGGTTTCCTCACTTAAATATTTATTTTCACCTTCCTTTTTTTATATTCATTTTTGAGCTGGATTCTAAAAATATTTATAAAATCTGGAAAGTACAAAACACGCTGCATGTCTATTGTTTTTAATTTTGTCATTAAATAATTTATTTCTAATCATTATTTTCAGTATTAATATTTTGAAATAACGAGAGTATTTTTTTATTTTTTTATTTTTAAGAGAAAATCTAGTTTGAAATTCATCTTATATGCCACACGAAGTCTCTATTTTTGGGAGCTATTCGTGTATAAATGCAGGAATACTGTTAAAAAATCATTTAAATTTTGTTGTTGTTGTTGTTAAGGTTGGGAAAATGTGGATTAAAACAAAAAATCTACTAATTCATTAATTGTGAATTTACCAGAAGGCCTCAAGAAATATAGGAATCTAACCATAAATGTACAAAACCATATTTAATAGTTATAAATGGAGTTGATCTCCGAATTAGAGAGCACTTTAAAAAAGACACCTGTTCTACCGAGCAAAAGAAAAATCAACGTAATCGACAAAAAATTAAAAATTGAGATAGTTATATAATTGGTATCATCTTATGATAAAAAACGCATATTGCAAAAAAAAAATTGTTTTCAAAAATAAATTTCATTTTATCAGTTTTTTGAAATTCTATTTTAGCGTTTGTAGCTTTATTAAAATAGGTGTCAAGCCACTTATTTCGAAATTATCACGAAGCACTTAAGTTGTTTTTTCAATTGCACGGCTGTGTATTTCTCTTACTTTACTTCGAACCTTTACATATTCTTTTTAATCGATCGTTTTTAAAATCCGTACCGGTAATTACTAAAAATCACTCAACTCATTTTATTAGAAGTAAAGTTCTCTTTGTGCTAATAGATTAAATAAAATATAAACAACAAGCGCAAATAAACAAATTTTACACATACAGTTGTTCATTTTAGTATTACAGAATAGTATCATCAAAAGTACACACGAATATTAGTCTTGCGCTACATTAGTCGACACTATATTATTCATAGTGTTACCCGACTATTTAAATATTGGTCTGTTATTACCTCCCAGTGCGTGTACTTTTTGTCGTCTTTTTTATCAAGGTTTTTAAAAATGTATATTAATTACGGTGATTACCTAACACATAGCGAAATTTGCTGCAGTGTTGTCTCCCCTATATTTTTATTTATTTCTTATTAAACGACTTAAAACTCCTCATGCACCACAAAGTATAACATGAGGCTTACAGTTGTAAGTAGAAAACAAAAGAAGAAAAATTTACAAATTTAAATTAAAAACAAAATTCCGCAAGGCAGCAAGACTTTCAATACTTTTGACCAGTTCTGATAAAACAGGAGGCCAACAAATAGAAAGACGCCTCAAATCAGTCTTTAATTTCATTCGGGCACTCGTATACAGATTGCAATGAAGAAGAATATGTTCAGCATCTTCATCAGCATCGCCGCAAGCACAAATTGAGATGGAAACGAGATAAATATCTCTTAAAATTTGAAGTGAAAAAAAAATTCTGCTTAAAATGTTTAACTTTATTCGTATGCACACCCTGTATATTTTTTAATAATACAACCAAAAATTTTTTTTACCTTAAATAATTTTTTTTACTTTAAGTAATACTTTTAATTTTTAAAAATCTGTTTTCAAAAATATTATTAAAAAAAATTCTTTGGCAAAAATCAGTCATTTTTACTGTTGAGTGCGTTAGTGTTTTGCGTACAAAATTAAATATTTTTTTTTCTATTTAATGAAAATTAACATTGGAAACTATTCCGAATTCATGATGTATTCAGTTTTCTAAGTAATATATGTTGATTTTATGATAGCATAACTATTATTTTATTTCATTACATATTACCTATTGTGTTGTTTTACACGTGTATATAACTTGAATTATTTGATTAAAATTAAATCTTATATAAAAAACAAAACCTATTTATTACAACAACAAATGTTCAATTCGAGAATTATGTGAAAAAAAATCCCTAACTAGAACTACATACACTGAAAATTAATATTAAAAATTCAAAATTTCCTTTTTTAAAGTAATTTTTAACTCAAATTAAATCTCATCAAAAACAAATCTTTCAATTAAAATGAGAAATGTTTAAATCGAAAACCATTTAGGAAATAAAAAATAAAAAAAACACTAATTCAAACTTAAACGAATATTTACGCAAATTCTAATTTTCTGCTTTACTGAGAGCCATTAATTAAGCGCTGTGGTAAATATTTAACAGGTAAAAAAATAAACTCCGGTGAGCTTTATTAACCTGACAAACTATTCGCTTTACTCAAATAAAGAACCGCGGAACAACCAAATCATGGCATTTAATATTGCTTCTGTTTGGCGAGAAAAAAACACAAACCAAAGGAGATAACGAACTCGAAATGGCTGTAGTTGTGAAAGAGCGCGCCCTACAAGCAGCTAAACATTCTCTGACAATCCACACAGAGAGGCAGACTGCTTGCAATACTATGAGTGAGAAAATCGATAAATGGCCTGCCCCCCCGTTAGAAAGGAAAGAAAGGGGAGTGGGGGACTTTTCAGTTCCTAAACCATTTTTTCTTTTTTCTATTTAAATGCCAACACATTGATATTTATTTTGTCATTTTAGAAAGACTTATTTATTTTGTAAAGCTAAAAAATTAATATTAACTCTGTGTTATTAAATTACGAGTGTAATATTAAATTTCTTTCTAAGAAATTTTCGAACTTTGCTTTAATAAATTTGGGATATAGGATACACTCGGCTTAGTAAAAATATATAGGATATAGTAAAAAACCAAGAGTGAACAAGTTGCTAATCAACTCATCGTTACGCAAAGGAGGGACCAGAAACTTCGGCAACTTTTATCTTGAAAGGGAAATTAGCATTAAAGGTCCTGAAGGCTCGAGGGCCGTGATGGCTCGAGGGATAGAGAGTTCGTCTTATACTGAGGTGGACCAGGTTCGAATCCCAGTGACGGCTTGTCGATACGAATTCCGCATCCGGCTTCCACCGACCACAGTGCTGACGAAGAATATCCTCAAAAATAGACGGATTATGGGTGAGAGTCCCCTTGCCATCAGGTTAACTGTGGTAGGTTTTCGTGGTTTTCCTCTCCATGTAACGCAAATGCGGGTTAGTTCCTTCAAAAAGTTCTCCACGAGGGCAAATATCTCCCAATACTTGATCCAGGAGTTTCTGTGTCTTCTGGATTAAGTTCAAAACCACAAGGCTGCGGCGTTGAACATTAGTAGTCGTAAACCCAAAAATTGGGTCAGATGTTCAACGACGGGTTATAAAATAAAAAAAATGGTTCTGAATTTTACTTTTTTAGAAAAAATGAGGATTGGAATAATACTTGATTCTTTATTAATTGTTGATACCGAAATTGGTAAGCTTTATTTAAAATCGAATTGTTCAAAATTTACTAATTTACTAATTTAAAATTTACTTACTAATTGATTAATTTGTCTTTTAAATGTTTGATTAATTACATATTTAACCAATTATTAATTTTTAAGCAAATTATGCACTATCGTAATCACTATTTATAACTATACTGTTGTCACATGGTAAAAAAAAATTTCGAAGAATTTGGATATAGTGAACTACCGCTTATAATGGACTTACTGCTGGGTCCAAAGACCGTTCTTTATAACGAGGTTAGACATTTTTTTAAAAAACAAAATCCTTCAGAAAATGATTCGATAAAATTTTAAAGTGTTACAAAGGTTTTTGATATTTGTGCACTATATTCAACTATATGTTTTTGTTAAATTAAAATTAATGTAATGTTTTTACTACTGTAATACAAATTTATATGCGATTTGTGATAAAGAGGAAATATTTTAACGAAACGTTATTTAACACCATTAACTGTACAAAGCTCGTGATATTTGTATTTCTTTAAGATATAGGTGAAAATTTATTTAATATTTTATGTAACTATTAACTACTTGTATTTCCTTTTTACTAAACCAGTGACTTTGAATTCAAATAACATTTTAAAGTGTGGGTACTAAACACAAAAGTTTCAACAAAAAATTCTCCAAATAGTGATTTTTTTAAATTTTTTCCTTCCAATTTTTAGCTTTATTAAAGCAATTATATGTTATTACGATATTTCGGATGTATGCGTAACTATGAAATATTAAAAGACATTGCCCAAAAATATATTGAAAGTGGTCTAACAATTCTTCAAAAATAGTCGTGCTTTTAAATTTGCAGAAAAATTATATAAATTAATTAGATTGATATCCATTCGTCTTTATCAGATCATCTGTTTCGAAAACTGCATCAATTTATGTTTGTCTTCTTTTTGCCCAATGAGCTAGACTGTATACGACTGTATCCAGCATCTATACGTTTCTTTAGACGTCATAAAACTGTTTTTCTTCTTAAGTAATCATATTTATATTAAAATTGCCGCCAAAACAGAACTTATGAATAAGTTTACCGTAAAGAATATAAAAATGCTTTTAGTACATATTATTGAAAAACTTTAAAAGCTCGCTAGGGGAAATAGAAAGTAAAAAGACATTTGGGTCTAATTATTGTATCCTGATATTTTTGTTTCATTCCTATATATTTTCTCCTTTAATTTGCCCAATCAACATTTCCCTTTTTTTATTCATATTAAATATAGAGTAAATTTTTATGTATTTTAAAATTAAGAAATGTTTCATCACAGTTTGATGTCTCACCCGCAAATTTTGGGTGATTATTTTCAGAAATCTAAATATTCTCACCTTATTTTTTATGTTAAATATCTCTCTTGTATCAGACAATAAAGGATTAATGATTTTCATATTTATTTTCTCATACATTTAACAGTGCGCAATAATATAAATAAAAAAAACGAAGCACCCTAAACAACTTTTGATCTAAAAAATGCATTTTTCCATTCGCAGACTCAATGGTTCGAGGGGATGACCTCAAATATGCTAATTAGTTAGTGCAGGCTATGATTTTGGGTTACGAAATTAGACACAAAACGTATTTTCTCTGAATAAACATACCTTTTCTATCAGTGGGGGATTTGGATTTTTGACTCTAAAAATATAGCGAATAGCCACACTCCAGGATATATAGTCCAAATAGTTTTGTTTGGAGAGCTGTCTAAAGTTTGGACCCTCAAATGTTAATTTTACTTTTTGCGTATTCCTCGTATCTCGAGAATTTTTCAAGCGAGTCGAAAAATTTTCCACGCATTTATAAAATTCATTTTTCAAAAAAAAAAAAAAAAAAAAAAAAAAAAAAAAAATTCTACACAAAAAATAGTTTTTTATATTTTTTATTTTATTTATAATAATTGAAAAAAATTGAAACTCAAGGTATACGAATTTTTACATAATTTTAAAGAATGTAATTTTATACGGCAAAATACAAAATTTGAACAAAATCTGTCGAATATAGTTCTTGAGAAATCGAATTTTTAAGAAGTCGTGTATTTAAAGTGTGATTGCAGGGACTATTAGACCGATTTCATTCCAATTTTGAATTTTGACGCATAAAATTACACTGTTTTAAATGTTATGAAATGTGTATACCTTATAATGCAAATTTTTTAATTTTATGTATACATATCTTTTGCACACAAAATCTATGCATAAAAATCTTTTGCTTACAATTATAAACGAGTTCTGTAATTGAGTTTGTTGTTTCGACTCGCTTAAAAAATTCTCGAGATATACAGAAATACGCAAATGTAAAGTTAGCATTAAGGGGTTCAAACTTTGGACTGCTCTCCAGGCCAAACTATTAGACATTCTCAGATTATAATCCGTCTAAAAGAAGTATGTTTGTTCAGAGAATGTACATTTTTGTGTCTGATTTCTTAGCATAAAATTTGTTTGCTTAAAAAAATAACTTCGCTTAAAATATCCTTATAACATTTAAGGTCACCTCTTTAAACCTGCAAGATTGAGTGCTAGTACGTGAAGATTTGATCATTAAATAAAAAAAAATTATTTGGGATAATTCGTGCTTTTCTTTGCACACACTGTATATTGACATGATTTTTAAGTGACTGCCAGTGCATGCTCCAGAGTAAAATTTTTCACTCGTAGTAAAAATTTATTCATTCTTTCTTTTTTCGTTTAGTAATTTATTCTTCCTTTTTTTAATTTATTCTTTCTGTGCTTCTATTCTTTTCACAATGGATTAATGGTTATGTCACGAATAGTGATTGTAGCAAAGGTTATTCTCACATATAAATTTACTAATTATCCAGTAAAAATATGTAACTTTTAGTGAATATTAATAAATGAATGTAGATATTATATTTTTTTTTGTAGGTAGCGTGGTAATTAAATAATATTTTTAATTTGAAAAAGTCACCAGATTTAGTTATAAAAAATTAAATTTTAAAAATAATGTAAACGGCTGTCATAGATATGATAACGCTTAGGTTAGACTTGCCAGGAGTACAGTGTAATAAGGCCCAGACGAGGAAGTACTCAGAACAGCAATCATTTGATCAATGATTAATAACTTTTATTTTAAATTTATTGATGTTAATTATTTTATCATTCTATTCATATGATATGATTATTAATTTTGTAATTCAGTTTTTAATTACTTTGTTAACAAAATATACATTGTATACTAAAAGAAATTTTAAAAATGCCTTTAACGAAATGTAAGTTCTTTAAATAAAAAAAAAGGATTCTGTTCTTGGGGGGGAGGGTGGATTTGAGAAAGTTTTACAGGTACTTATAAAATCGACTTTAAAAAGCAGAATATATAAATAATGTTTTAAATATAATTGTAAAATCGACTTTAAAAGTGGAAATAAGTGAAAAAATAACTAAAAATAAAATAAAATATCATTTCGAGTGAATCATAAAAAAATCTCCAAGCTATTATTGACGACAGTGATGCTTAATTAAGGGTGGTAAAAGGTATTACTCGTATTGTGGTAAAAAGTATATTTAATATACTAATCTATGCACTACGGTAATAGGTTTTGGAAGCCCCACCGAAAGGAATAAGCATCATAAATAATAATAAATAAATAACAAAAATAATACATAATAAGAATAAATCATAGTAATAATAATACATTATAAGAAGAAATCATAATATTAATAAACAATAAAATTTTAAGCAATAAAATTTAAAACAAGTAGTTAAAAAAAACTTAATTATAAAAAGTTTCATTAACATACATTGAAAAAAGTTCGCACGCATGTTACATTCTGTCTACACCTGCCAAAAGTTGAAATTACTATTTAACCTCTGTTGAAAACGTTGTTTGACAAAGTAATAAGCACTTTTCTCAAAAGCGCTTATTTTCCGCTACGGTTTTTGAGTTCCCATAGCATTTGCACGTCTACCGCAGCTTTAATTGAGTCTCTTCGATCAATATTCATATGAAGGGGACTTTCGAATCGTAGCATTCGAACTTCTCAAAAAAATAAAAGAGAAGTCTTTCAGCTGTCATGCTTCTGATTTCCTACCCAATTACTCTAATGAGTCATACAGATTGAAAAACGCTTGTGTCAGCGCAATTAGTTTGTTGCCCAATTTGAGAAATATATAAATTGACTTCTCTTCCCTGCACCTCTTTTCTACAATGATGGTGAAGGGATTACATGAAATAGCTGATGCGTATACAAAATATTTTCCGCCAAATATTTTATTCAAACTATTCATTAATAATCAACACAAGCCAAACGTTGACTTGTATATATTACTTTAGCTCTCCGCTTTATTTATTCTGCAGCAAAGCAGTACAAATTGCAAAGATAGTATTAATTTGTTATGTTTATTATATTTGACAAACTTTAAATACACAACTTTTAATATTTTAAATTATAAATTTGCAATGGAATAAGATAATCAAACGTCACTTACATACACTTTAAAAAAGAACGTAAAGAATTGGCTATTTTTTACATTCTACAGTAACCATTCATTACATTCTTCAGTACAGTACTATTCCTACTTAAACTATAACTAGTAGTTTTTAACCCTTTATTTATCTAGTGAAAAATTATAAAATATGCTCTAAAATGTTTTGTACCGCAAAATAATATCTTTTTTATACTTCAACGAATAATTTTTTAATATTGAATAACAATATCTAGTTTTTTTCATAAAATTTTTAATTTAGGATTTACGTCACGCTATAAAATTTCAATTAAGGTTAAATATTTAATACTTTGATTTATAAATAGTTGAAAATGTTAATAAATCAATTAGGAAATAAGAAAGACTTACTTGCAAAATTGATCGTGATAGAAATCTGAGAATTGAGGAACAAAAAATGGCGTCCTTGAAAAATATATCAATAATTAAATAGTTCCATACGGTCTGGATAGCATGGTTGGTAGGGCGCTGGATAGGAGTTCGAATCCAGTCGGCTGAAAACCCCCCGTGTAGGTTACGTTAGACTAATTAAAAGGCTACGTAGTTGAACATTTCATTTTTGTATACTCATATTTGGGTCTGCAGTTCAATGCGATTATAAAATTACATATAAAACAAACAACCTTCTGAAATCAAATTCTTTTCTTTGATAAGTGATTTCTTTTATTCTAATATAACCTTTCGAGTTTGAAAAACGTTTATAAAATGTTAAAACTAGAAAACAAGACTTTTCAAGCTTTTTAGGCACAAAAGTACCTTTATGCTCGAAATATTTATATATAATAAGAATGTTTGTTTAGCCAAACTAACTTAATTGATTCTATTTAGAAGCTTTAATTTATTATATGTTGATGTTGTTTGTACGTATCAAAAAACTACATTTGTAATTATTTTTAATACGAAATATTTCATTTTATTGCTTATGTATACATCAAACTTCATTTTGTTAAATTCAAAATTCATTTTTTGAAAATTTTTTATTGAGGGCTATTTTATTAAGCTAGTTTATTATCGTACTGATTTTAATAGAATCGCCGAAAGAATTCAGTAATGCAAAAAAAAGGTATTTTATTAGTTCAACAATCATTTGATTTTTGATAAAAATATGAAATATCAAACATTTATTAATTTATTTATGCATTAAAAAGCAGTTTATATTTTATTATTTTGGGATCTTCATTTCTCACAAACACATCATAATCAGTTATTTAGCTCTTGCAAAAGCAATCTCAATAAACTGTTTAGATATGTTGTTATAAGTTGCCTTCTAGATATGTTGTTATAAGTTGCCTTCTCGTAATACCTGGATAAAATCTCGTAAAACCTCGTTGTTACGTATATCAGTTTAATTTGGTAGTTACAAATTGCCTTATAGAAATAAAATCTCGTAAAACCTCGTTGTTACGTATACTCCTGTGTCGCTTGTTGATTTCTGGAATCAGTCTCAGAAGTCTGATAACTTTTGACGCATAACTTAATTTTAATCTGTCTTTATAATCTAAATGCAGATAAATCTGTCCTAAGAAACTTGAAATTTTAATAAATGAGGATGAACTTTAAAAAGATGAAATTCTTCCTTTAAAATTTGGAATAATTGTTATCAAGTTATATTGATAAAAACAAATTCAGTTTAAAATCTATAGTTAAAAAGTTAAATTTATGCTATCTTAAGTTTAATCTCGGTTTTATTTACATATGAATAAACAGGTAGGGTAAAGCACTTTTCTCTACAATCCTAATTTATTTTTCGAGAAGCACATAAAGTAAAATCATGAGAAACCTGTAAATTATGCATTATCTGGTTCAATAACTTACCAAGGTTTCAAAAGCAATTTTTTACTTCAAAACCTGTCTCAAGAAGCCAAGTTATCATGATTTAAGGTTTCACCATATACAGATATTTTTTTATTTAAAACAGAAAGCTTTCAATTTTATAGTTTGTAGAGTATTTTTGACAAACTTTTTTTTTCATCTCGGAAAAATAATTTGTGCGATACTTTCGTTTTTCTTTTTGTATCACTTCTTTACAAAGGAATGTTTAATTTTTTTTTCTTTGCATTGAAAGATGAAATTATTTGTTAAACTACAGGGTGTGGCCTTAATTTCCAGTACTAATTTTATAAGTCTTTATAATATGTAAATTTAATATTCATTTATTCGTTTTAAACAACTGTATTGAATTTCTATATTTGGCTATAAAAGTTTCAGAGATAATTTTAAGTTATCTTTCGAAATGTAAAATGTTTTGAATATCTTGTTATATATGTTTTTTTTGTCAGCAAATGTTTCTGTTTTTGAAATTGTGAAAATGAATCATTCATCGATACTGTTCGGAAAAATCTGTAATCAAAATCAACTAAAATAGTTTCATTACTTCATAGAATATTTATGTAACTTAAAATAGAGCTTTATACTATTGCATTACTTTGTTTTACTTTATTACTATTTTTATATTAGAGATTATTTTCTTTCATAACCTAGATTAATGTTTTTAATCAAAAATAAAATATTCTCAAACCTTTATTTTCATTCCTTTTTTCCTTCAAATTATGAGGGATTTTCAATAAAAACTACTGATATTGCAAACTAACACCCGTACATATTTTTTCCAACACTTTACAGAATAGATATATCTAATGTAATGTTTAAAAAGGAAAAAAAATAACTAAAATTATTTTTATTATTTGATGGAATATTTATGAGCTAGAAAATAGAACTTTATTACTTCACTTTTGTTTTATTTTGTTATGAATTTTAAATAAGAGATGATTTTCATTGATAACAAATTACCTATATTCATATATTTAATCAATAATCAAAAATTTACATTGAAGTTCCACTTATTTTTCATTTACTTAATTATAATTATGAATGTTTTGCAATAAAAGCTACAGATATTGCAAACGAACACCAGTAAAAATTCTTTCCATTACGATTAAAGTATAGAAATACATAATGTAATGTTTAACGAAGAAAATGTAACAACTAAAATTATTTTTAATACTAGACAAGATATCTACAAGATATGAAATTGAACTTTATATTATTTCTTTACTTTTGCTTTACTTTTTCATCATTTTTAAATGAGAAATAATTTAAATGATAAGAAATTAACTATGTTAGTGTTTTTAATCAAGAATCAAAAATTTACAATGCAGTTTCACTTAAATTTCATTTACTTATTTTAATAATGAATGTTTTGAAATAAAAACTACAGATATTGCAAACGAACGCCAGTAAAAAGTCTTTATATCACCATAAAGTATAGAAATATATAATGTAATGTTTAACAAAGAAAAAATAGCAACTAAAATTTTTTTATTACAAGACATGAAATCAAACTTTATACTATTTCTCCAATTTTGCTTTATTTTTTTTATCATTTTTAAAGAGAAATGATTTTCAATAATAAAAAACTAACTATATTAACTGTTTTTAGACAAGAATTAAAAATTTACACTGTAGTTACATTTTATTTTAATTTACTTTTTATTAATTATGAGTGTTTTACAAAGAAAACTACAGACATTTCAAACTAACTCTTGCAAAAATTCTTCGCAACACCTTAAAAGATAGAATTGCCTAATATAACATTTAAAACAAAGAAAAAAGTAACAACTAAAGTTGTTTTAACTACTTAATTGGAATTTTCGACATACTTACTTCCTGAGATTAACGATAACTCTATTAGCTTTTAGGAGATTTTCTAAGTTAACGACTTTTCGCACTTCTCTCTGCATTCTACGAAAAGGAGTTTTAATCCACTAAAAATTTTAGCATCCCATTTTGTGTATAAAATCTATAATGAGATCAAATATTTGAATTATCTTATTCTTAGAGTTTTAAAAATAAAGTTCTCAATTACCGTTAAGAAATAGAACGCTCTTTTAAAGTCTCCATCAGTTTGTTTATTGAATACAGAGAATAAAATGATTGTGATTTAATAGGCTATCATGCTATTGCTAAAATTTATTAAATTTTTGCAAGGGCCTTAAATAAAAGTATTTTCGTTGTACAATTTTATACAAATTAGTATTTCAGAAGAATTGAATTAATTTGTTTGCTTTTCTCACGTCATTTTCATCCCTCCGTTGCATGAATTAAATTTATATCTCAATAAAAAAAATTTAAGTTTAAGAAAACCAGCAGAAAAATATCTGATTACAAAGTAAAGAACGATTTTTTACACAAATATGGAAATCAAGCTCTGAAAATTTAATATGCAATATTTAATATTATCGCCGACCGGTCTGTGTAGAGGTTAGGGAACTGCCCTTGCATCAGGAAGGTTCTGGGTTCGAATCCCGGGCAAGGCATGGATGTTCTCTCCTTCTCCATACTTTCTGTCCTTACTGTGGGAGCAACGTTGGCCCACCTAATATTGTGCCCCTGAAAGAGAGGCCAACAAATCTGCCCCGTTAACGCCTGAATTGACGAAAAATGTTAACACAGGTGGGCATTGGAGAAAAAAAAGTATTTAATATTATCATTGTAAACGATTCTTCAAAAGAAAATCAAATTTAAAAATCCAATTTACATGTTTTGCATTTATTATCACAACTAATTCCTTTTACAAATAGAAAATTCAAAAAGTGTAATTCAAATATTAATATTTAGATTTCATTAATAATAATTTCCCTACTAGTAAAAGAAATTCGAAATTTGAAATCTATTATGCAAGTTATATTATTTTTATGTTTAATAATGAGAGGTTGTAAATCTTTAAAATAATTTGAGTTAGCTCTCTCCTTACTTTAGCATAATGTCCTCAATTTATAAATGGTCCCAAAACGTACTCAAGATTTGAATTAAATGGAAAACTTTTTTTGTCAATTGTATTTTATTTAACTTTTTATTGAAACGGGAAGTATATAGGATGGAATAGCGAATGGAATAGCAGCTGGAGTAAATATCTTCCACGGATTTGCTTGCAGACACGTACTTTTTTATCGAAATTTGCATAAATATAACAGAATTTCGTTGATGCTAAGGGTAATCTCTTCTTTCAGCACACGGGTGAATGTGGGAGTGTTGATATTGACCTTTCAATTCAAATAACCCCATAGAAAGAAATAAAAATGAGGAAAAATCACATGATTTAGCGAGGCAATTCTGATCACCAAATTACGCATACATTATTTGGATTTTTTAAATATTGTTCATTAATGAAAACGCTCTGTTCTTTCGCGTAGTGCTGCATTTTTACTTACCCTAAACTGTCAGATGCCAAACTGTTTTTGCTTACAAACACTAAATTAATTAATTTTCTACTTGAATAAAATCTTGCATAAGTTTTGGGACACCCGTTACATTAAAGAGGGAATGAGAAGTTTCTTAAAATTTAAGAAAAATTAATCTGGCTTAACACTACGAGAAACAGAACTCCCACTTTTAACGATTCAGCAATCGTAGAGCTTTATTTCGTTGATTTTAAAAATAATTTCAAATCAAATGATTTGTGACGAAACGTGAATTCTCAATTATATGACGAAAATGTTTCTTCAACTGGAAACGTCATCGTAGTGTATTGTGGGAGATCGTTAATTAGAATGAGGACTAAAAATATAGATCGGAAATAAAGTGATGAGCTACCCAGTATGGTAGTCAAGGAGAGGGCCTCGTATCGGGAAAATCTCACTTCGGGCATGGTTGCAAAATATCTCTCAGTCCTCACTCTATCCGTCCTACTTGTGTCGTTAGGACGTAATTAATCTACCGGTATACAGCCTACGATAAAATGGTTAGTAGAAAAGTTAAATACATTAAGCACTATGAGTTGCTTTTCCTTTCCTTTCTTTTTTTTTTTTTTGTAATTAATCGAATGATGAGATGTTTCTTTAATTTTGACGAAATTCGTTTCGTTTAAGAAGTGAAGAAAATTATTTCGTCTCTTTGATGGAAAATTCGCTAGGAGCATATACTAGGAAGTTTCATCAAAATCGAAGTTTCGTGATATTTGATTATCCATTTTTTACGGTTAATTTTTTTGGAAGACAACTATAGGTAATTATATTTATACAAGAAGACAACTCATGCTTCACTATTTTAAGTGTTATTTTATTTTACTTCATCATACAAGATCGATATTTGGCAACAAAAAAAAAGTTACCTACTAAAATGGATTCGAAATGATTGTGCGGGTAAAGCTTCAGTGAGTTGAAGAAAAAAAACATACTATAAAGATGTTTTGCGTTGCTAGTTGTAAGCAATTGAAGTTTTTATTCAAAGAATTTATTTTATGGTGATATAAGAGTAAAGGCTTTGCTGTGAGGAAACGATATAACAAACTAGAAACTAACATAAAATAAATTATGGATTCAAAATTGTTGCTCTGGGTTATGTACTTTAGCATACTGAATGAAAAAATACAAATCCACAAATTTTTGCCTACTTTCTGAGAAACAGTTTTATCTTATTTTAATTCAACACTAATTTTAATTCAGAACATATATATTTGTGTAACATGAATTAATAAAAATTGAAAAATAATAATCTTGTTTTGTTATTTTGCTAAAATACATTCTAAAAGGCACTTTCCACCCAAAAAAATATGCATAAGCCATAAAACTAGCATTAAATTCGGCGACAAAATTACTGCTTTCGTGTTAGCCACCATAGTATAAAACGAGAAAACAAAACTTACACTGATCATTTTATAAAATTCATTCATATAATAACTGTAAACAATAACATATCCGTATTTATTCTTATATTAATTTACGATGACAAATGGCGTAGTACCAACTGTCAATTTGAAGATTTAGGTCAGTGGTTACCAAAAAGTGTTCCAAAGAACCCTACAAGAGTTCCGAAAGTTATGACTTTTTTTAGCCAATGATATTTGAAGCCTTTCATTACATTTTTATCCATTTAAGAATCTGTGATAGGTACTTAAATTTTTGATTATTTTTATGAATTTATTTAGGTAAAATTAACAATAAGAAAGAAACAGTAAAATAAAAAAATTATAACCACAATTCACTAAACCACAAAACTAACTAAACCACAATTCAGTATATCTTGTACTTTTCAACTTATTCAAAAAAAACATAATTCAAAACTAGACCAGATTCCATTCCATACCTAAAAGTTTAACTGTTTGACATAAAATTTAATATTATGAGTAGTATTAATAAAACTAAGAAAAAAATTGATTTTTTAAATTGAAGTTTTTCAAAATAATTACCAGTATTTTTTTGCGGAGAATTTTGCTGACTAAAAAGGGTCGATCATTTAAAATTCCGTAGCCGAAAAAAAATGGAGACAGCTGATTTAGATAATATATAAAAATGTTGTGTACCTGCAAGCGACGTCATGCATGGATGTTGAACCTGATTGGCTGGTGAATCTCGGTTTATGGTTATACTTTGATTCAGCAGCCAATTAGGTTCGGCACTTGCACGTGATGTCACTTGCATATATTTGATTAAATCTGATCTGAGAATTAAATAATAATAAATCAAGCCTAACAACTGTAACGTTAACAGGCAATCTTCTTTATGCACGATCAGCTGATTTCAGCGGTCTTTTTCTTCTCGAGTTGAAAGGTACCCAATTCCATCAGAGTTTTCTAAATATAACAACAGAGGATTCATCAGATCGGTACAGTTCTAAATATGTCATTTTCTTTTTGGGATTGATCTTGTTGTGCTGCACATTGTTATTGTTTTAATTAGTCTTTTGATGACTCTTACAGTACATATAAAGTATTATTAAATATCTTATATCTTATTTGACATAGAAATAAATTTAAAAACAAGAAGGAAAAAAAAATTAAAGTATTTATATCAAATTGTAATTTGTTTTTGGAGGTTTGGAAAAAATTAACTTCGTCTTCATTACTGCCCGACATCATTAAATAAAACACATCCGAGCGTTTTTTAAAATTAAATCAAAATTAACTAATCGATTATGGAGAATTTTATAAATTCAAATTAGTACTTGTACTCGAGAAGAAGAGCACAGCTGAAACCACGTGATTCTGCCTAATCTAGTGATTGTGTTTGATTGTTAAACTTTGCAGCTATTAAGCTTGGTTTATCTATCAAGCTGAATACATTTTCGGATCATATTTAATTGGTAACCTGCAAGCGACGTGACGCATGTGTGACGAACCTGATAAGTTGATGGATCATGGCATAAGCAAAAGACAAGATTTACTTACGCTTGCAGGCAGACCAATTAAAAATAATGAAGAAAAAAAAAAGATTCATTTATCTTGCAGTTAGAAGTTAAATTTATTACTTAATATTTTAAAATATTAAAGATTCTTTTCGAGTATTCGTTCCAGATAAACAGGTTTCATTATAAAAGAAAAATGATAGGAACTAAGTTTTTTTGCCTTTCCTATTTATTTATTTTTAAATAAGATTTTTTAAAAAAAAACACAATCCTAATTGTATGAAAAATTTGCGTCTTGAAATTCTTAAAATTGAATGATTCGTTTAAATAAAATAAGAGAGAGAGAGAGAGAAAGGTTTATTGCATCACGAAGGAATATTTCACATAAGTCTCAAATGTTTTCATACCTTGAATAGCTCTCTAACTTTTTTGAGATTTTAACCCTGATATTGGAGTTTTTTAGGACGAAAAAAAACTCTATTTACTTGACTTCAGGTAAAAATTTGAATTTTATTTTTCGATCACTTGGTTTTAGATTTCTCTTTCTTAGATTCAAATTAGAAATAAAAAATATACATCGGTGCCAATAGACTTCAAAAGAATTTTAATTTTGTGAAAAAATGAATTGAAATATTATAAAAAAAATAAACTTTTCATATTTAATAAGAATTATTTGAGGTAAATTTAAGATTTTTGGCTGATAATTCTTCGATATTTAAATTTGAATTTCAACTTATTTAGAAACTAATTAGTTCTAATTGCTAATATATTATTCAAAACACTTATTTTTATTTTCTTTAGATTATTTTTCTTAAATGCTACATATTTTAGGGAGGCATTAACTTTAAAAAACCATTAAAATATTATTTATAAGTTTTTTTATATTTATAATACACTTCACCAACGCTTTATGAACACTTCAATTAAATTATAAACATTTTATAACAAAAATTTTTCCGCTTGTTTTTTTTTTTTTTTTTTTTCGCTTACTTAATTTTTGAAATACAAATACAAAAAAAATTCATTTAAATTAAAAATGATAAATAATGAGAGTCATGAAATCAAACCAAATAAGGTATCTGGATAAATTATTTTAAAGCTGAGGATTGCAACCCTACGATGCTGTTAATCTCCAGTAAGCCAAGAAGTAATAGGAAACGGCTCGGATAGCTTACTGACGTTGTAGACTCCGATGGAAAAAAAACTCGTAGGAATGGCCCTTGCCTGCTATGGACTGTAGTGCCAAGAATAATAATGTGAATATTTATTTTACTCTTTAATAAATTATAAAAATATGTAGTATGGGTAGTGATTATGAAACACCCTTTATATCTAAAAAATTACACTCGTTGATAATAAATATCAAACTGCATTTTCTATGCCAGAAAAATGCTTTTACGTTTTTAGAAATTGTTGTCGCAGTTGCGTAAATAATATTTCGCGTCTTTTTTAGAATATTTTTTTTTAAAAAAAAATACAATAAATTGTCCTCTCACAAAATTATAGCAATTAAATTTCATAATTTCAAAAAAAAAGTAATTTCTTAATTAATCCCTCGAAAAATATTTTTTGAAATTTATTTAAAATCGTGTTTTAGTAAATTTAAATCATAAAAAGCATTGTTTGACATGAAAAAAGTAGCGTTAGATTTTTAAAATGAAAAAAGTAGCGTTATATTTTTTTATTGAAAAAAGTAGCGTTCGATTAAGTCCAAAAACAACGATTTCACTGTTTGAACGTTTCAACAACTAACTCCTCCTGATCCAATTGTGAGAGGGAATCATTTTTTTAATTCCTTTATAAAAATATCGTACTGCAAAATAATGCATTCGGCTAAGAACAAAAGCTAAGCTTAACATTTAAGCTTCAAATTCGAGATAATGCGGACGAAAAACGACAAAAATCCGCCCGTAAAAGGTATATTAATTTCACTGCATTGAAAGTATTCACGGGGAAAAACAACTTTTACAGCGGAAAAAGCGTTATTCGACACTATAAGGAATTCAGTGTAGATTTCGTAGCAATTAACATTTAAAGCTCTTATCTTGTAATGTAAATTTCACATTCATATTTTTTATAAGAAACTCTTAGAAAATATGTTAATAGTTTTAGGTGCGTGACGTCATTCTAACACAGATAATTACTGAAATTTTTCCCGAAAACTCTTTTTTAAAATTGCGATAAAAAATATAAAAAAAAAGAATTGTGTTGAAGCAAGGAAATCCTATGCCGACTTTAAATGTACTTTTCAGCTTAAAAAATGATAGTAAAAATAAATTTAAAAAATAAAACTTTACAATGAGAAAGAGAGTTTTTGCTGAAAACAGAAATTTTAAAGACAAATTTCATATATAAATGCATTATTATTATTCATTTCAGCTCCATGCTTTATTATCATTCATTAACCTACATGCTTCATTATCATTGATTAACCTTCATACTTTATTATCATTCATAAACTTCTGTGTGTTATTATCCCTCATTTAACTCCATGCTTCATCATCATTCATTAACCTACGTGCTTTACTATTATTCATTAACTTTCATCGTTCATTACCATTCATTAACCTCCGTTCTTCATTATCATTTATTAATCTCCCTGTTTCATTATCATTCATTAATCTCCATTTTTCTTTATACTACCAGCACATGCCCAGGAATTTGATTTGCACTTGAAGCACAGATGCGGAGATGTAAAGTTTTTTTTTTTTTTTTTTTGTAAATTGATTACACGGTTTCTTCGTCGTTTCATCCCACTTCGTGATTTTGAATTCAACATTGTTTATCAGTATCGCGTGCTTAACGTAAATAAACTGTAACGTAAATGATTTTTAACATTACGAATTCAAATGTGAGAATATTTTATGGAGGAGAAAAAAAACTCCTAGTTGGCGGACAATTCCTTGCGCTAACAAGTCTAAACATTACAAATCGAGAAATGCATTTTAGTTTTCACAATTCATAAAACATTCTCAACTCATATAGATTGTAGTGTACATAACCCCTATATTAGAGTCGTAGCATAGCGTTGACACACAGATTTGATAAAGGGTTTCCACAAGTTTCCCTCGTGAAACATTTAGTCTTTTGACATAAAATATTTAAACGCGCGCTCTCTCATGCTATATACATTCATCACATTATTTTACTATTCTAGTAGGTCAATCCCCTGCTAGTTCCACTCACCAACCCCTGGACGTTGCCTCTCATAAATTTTTTTTTGTTTTTTCTTAGAAGTCAATATTTTTTAAAAAATTATCATTTTTTTAAAAAAATAAATTATATAGCTATTATAATTTTGTTCCAAAATCAGTAAATATACTAGTTGTAGCACAATGAACGATTAACAGGATTTGAAAAATAACTCACAGTACTTGAAAAAAATTAACCCAAGGAAATTTGAACATTGCTGTATACCTAGAAAGACTGAAGGGACTAATTGACCTTTCTGAGATTTTGTTCGTAGATCAATTTAAGATCCAGAATCTTAAAATATATTTGCTATTAAATCAATACAAAATATACTAGAGACTTGAACATCAAAATTCCATGACATTTTATTCGATTTGGTTAACGAAAATATTTGATTTTCAAACCTACCTAGGGTTATGGGATACCTTCCTCATCCAATTGAATAATTAAAACTAATTATAACTTTTAATTAAGATATTTTGCGAAACAACCATTTTGAAAATTATTATTTATTGCGAAGAAGCCACTTTGCTTGGTGGCGCAGCTTTGAACATTTTGAGAGCCGCTGAGTTTTAGGGAAAACTTATTAAATTTACTTTTAAGCTACTACGTCTTTTTTTTTTTAAGTATTTCAAGTTATGCTGTATTTTAAATAAAAGTTGTTTTGCTTTATTCTTTTTTGCTTACAGAGTTTTATTGGCGCAGTTATATTCTTATTAATGCAGTTTTTTCTATGTAATTTTAGTTTCACATTTTTCAATAATCATTATTCGGTGATGCATTTATTTTTGGAAATTCCCAATTTTTTTCTAAAACGAAAATTATTGCATTCATACTAATATTTTTCTCATTAATCAGTTTTCTCAATGTGGGGTAAGACTAGAGATTATGATGTATGCTCTAAATATTATATCAATTGAAGAATAAAGATTTTGAATGTCCAGTCCCAGAATGTTCTTAACCCCTCAAGGATCATGAATAAATATATGTTATCACACGATTCTTCTCTCACAGCCTACAATATGAAATGAACATTTCAGACTATAGCGGTTCTAGATCACATAGACATGATCGCATTAAGATAATCTCTTATTTTTTCTCGTAATAATACGCATACGTACTCTTTAGTACCTTTAAACTCAGAGTTTTCTGTTCTGGATAAGCGCTTTTACTCCATCTGCCGGTCCTGGGGTCCTGGAAGGGTTAAAAGTGGTACAATAGAATAAAGCACTTAGTAAAAAAGATGTTTTTCTTTCATCTTAGTTACTGTTTGATTGAAACAAAAGAAATCCATAAGTAATCATTGCTCCAGAAATGGTTAAGAACAGACTTTTTTCAATATTAAACATTTGTCCACCGGTAACAACTAAGTTCAAATCCTTTACGTTATTCGACAAGATGCAGAAGGCAGCAATCGTGTCAACTTTCGATGACGAATTAATGATTCTCGAAGAACATTGACGCAAAATAACATTCAGTCTTTTTCCAGCACTTGATACTCGAGCTCCAGCGACAGTCAACCTCCGAAACATCATAACAGAGACAATAAAGTTCCATCCGTTGTAAATCATGACCATGTTTGTATGTAACACTTCTTCTTGAGACACAAAAATGCTTATCGTGTTATAAAACAAAGAAATGGTAATGCCATAGACCATCAGGGCTGAGTAACACAACGCCTTATCCGCATCTCTGACGAGAGATGATATCACGTTGGCAGTTTGAATATCAGCGGCTAATGAATCCTCACTTGGGATTTGTGATGTTAGCTTCTTTTTTAAATTGTTTCCAAATGCGTCAATGATGTCTCCCAGTGTCTTATAGACGGAATTGCAAAGCAATAATGCTACTCCACAAGAAGCGCCACCATTGCAAAAAGAAAAACAGATGCAAGTGCATACAAAAACAGCTATTAATTCTTTGCTATTTTCAGAAGCAAGGATCGCACGTTGAATAGTCATGCTGTAAGTTTCCCATTCTTGGCAAAAGAAAAAACCTGACAATAAAATAGCTACCATCACGAACACTATACCATGTAGTATTATATAAATAGTAATTTTTGTACCAATATATTTGCCTGGATTTAGTATGCTAGAGACCACGCATATGTTTTTAAGCATTCGTTTTATTTTATTTCTTTTCAACAGAATGACAACTGTATTTAAAATTCCAAATATCATGCATGTGCTTAAAGTCAAAAGAACCGAAAAAGTATATATTATCTTCCAAATAAAATATAAGCCGATTGCCGCCGATAGCAATTTAATGATATTGAATATTATCATCCAAAATGTATAAATACACATATTTTTCTTTTTATTGGTGAGCATTAAAGGCACCCCAATGATGGCTGCTAATTTGCATATGACATTGAAAGAAGTCTTCTGTTTATCATACTGAATTAAGTTTTGAGGCATTTTTTCCTTAGCTAGCATAGCTGCAGTATTCAAAATTAAAATGTTTCAAATTATCTAATCTATCTCCTACGTCCCCCAAAACTTCTGCGATGTAAAGTAGGAGCAAATATTACCAACGTTTTGCTTTTAAAGACTTCTTTAAAATCTGTCCAAGTCCAAGGCATTTAAATGTTTATATAAAAGACTTACGTAATATTGATTGGTTTTATTGAAATTAACGGGTGACCGATGAACTTAACAAAGGGTTCTTTGTTTTTGTAATTGATTTCGTCGTGAGCACAAAAGGATAACTAATTGAGATTATTTTGCGGTGTTGATTTAATACGAAAAATTATAAAGCTCACTTTGGTTGACTAAATATTACTCACAATTGATGTTTACTTTATGCATGCCTGCTGTTATTTCAAAACAAAAGAAACTAATAGCTGAAAAGTTTACTATTATAATGCTCACAATCTTAATCTATGAGTAATAATATATTAATTTTCAGAACATGCAAACTAATTCAAGTATTATTGTCTCAAAACAAAGGCCGCTTTAAACAAACAATTTAAAGTAGAAAATATTTGTTATTACTTCATGAGCAAATTTAAATTTATCAGTTGATAAACAACTATTTTTAATTATTAAATTTGAAGTTCAAACTTTTGAGCAAAATGAGCCTATATTTGATTTTTGTCTAAAAGTTTATGATAATATTTTGCAGATTGACTATTTATATTAATTATGGATTTACATTTATTCTGCTCATAAGATTTACATTAATTCTACTTGCAAGATTACTGTTAATTCTATTTATGGATCTGTTACATGATTGCATGTTTTTAAAGGGCTAAAAAAAGAATATTTTAAAAAACTTTTTGAATATTATGTAATTAACTTAAACTCTAAGCATATTAAGGAACATAACTAAGCATATAGAATATAAGTAAGCATATAGAATATAGAATAGAAATGAGTATATTATAAAGTTTTCATTTAAAATGTTAAAAAATTTAGCTGTTGAGAAATGTTTTTTTAAAGCATTTTGAAAAAACATTCTCGTGTTGGACAAGATTTCTCAAAACCTAATGCACCGATCTTAAAAAGATTTGGTACACTCTTCGACATAAAATTGAATAAATATTTAACATGAGATATAAAAAATTAAAATCGATTGAAATACTATTAGCTTCTTAAAATTATTTTTGGTACAATTTACATAATATATTACCTTGTAAAATACAGGGTGTTCCAAAATTCTCTTTACAACTTCAAAAATTCATAACTTCGAAAACAAACAAGATATTTATATTCTGTCTTTTGCATGTATTACTGCAACTAATAAAGTTTTGTTTAGTACACTTCAACATGCGCACCATTGGTGGCCCTAAGCACTTCCAGTCTGTAATCAATTTCAAGCCAGGTATTGTAAAGATATTTTGGAACACCCTGTATATTGCGCTCAACGAAAAAATTTTTCCTGCTATCAAACAATTTCATGTTGATACCAAAACAAATTTCCGATAATTTTTCGACAGTCATCAACAATTAAATTTGCAGTAAAAAATACCAGATTCATGGTGGCTCAGAAGATAAAGCGCTCGCCTCCAAATGCGGTCACCCTGATTCAAATCCCGGCGATGGCAGAATTCAAATTCTGTACACGGCACGCACCGACCACAGTACTGACATAAAAATATCCACAGCGGTAGACGGATCATGGGTTAGAGTCCCCTCGACGTCAGGCTAACCGTGGGATGTTTTCGTGGTTTTCCTCTCCATTTAACGCAAAATTATGTTAGTCACATCAAAATTTTTCCATGAAAGCAAATTTCTCTCAAAACTAGATCCGGGAGTTTTCAACCTTATGTTATTACTTATCAAGCTGAAGTATATTTTTTTTACACCCGTGGAAGTATTTATTCAACCACCTAAGGTGTTTCATTTAACACTTCAGATTATTCTGGATCTACCTCAAGTGTATTTTTTGACAGTGGTAAAAGTAAATTTTCACTAACGTGAGGTGTTTTATATTCTATCTCAGATTATTATATTTCAACCTCAAGTATATATTTTTATGCTGGTTGAGGTATTTCTTATCAACTTAAGGTGCGTCGTTTTACGCGTCAAGTTATTATAAATCAACCTCATGTGTATTTTTCGACCGTTGGATAGGCTGTTTTCTATTAATGTGAGGAGTTCCATGTATTTAAGTTATTATTTTTCAACCTCAAGTATAGATTTAAAGAGTTTTTGAGATATTTATTTATCTACCTAAGATGTGCCATTTTATACTTCCGGTTATTATAAATCAACCTCAAGTGTATTTTTTGACACTTGGAAAGGTTATTTTTTTTATGCGGGGGTGTTCCATGTTCTACCTTAGGCTATTATTTCGTAACCTCAACTTTTCTATTTTTAGAAGAATTAATTTATCAACCCAAGATGCGACATTTTACACTTCAGACTTATATCGCT
Source organism: Parasteatoda lunata (assembly GCA_949128135.1). Taxonomy (NCBI): domain Eukaryota; kingdom Metazoa; phylum Arthropoda; class Arachnida; order Araneae; family Theridiidae; genus Parasteatoda; species Parasteatoda lunata. Next base: position 25,027,058 of record OX421972.1, read on the forward strand.
GTTGTTTACATTTATATTGAAAACACCATTCATTTCTGACTTTTCATAATTTGTTCCAATTTATGTGCTTATTCATTCATGTGGCTATTCTTGTGCTTTATTTATACAAGAATATCCTTTCTATCACACTTAATTTTAGTAATAAAATTTACGAATACTTTATAATATACATTAATAAATAAATGAATAAATAAAATAAATAAAAAAATTGAAAAACAATTATCACACACTGGTAACAGGTTACTAAACACAATATTTTGACACTTGCTTTATTTTTATAACGTAACTGGATTCGTCCACTATGGAATGTTACAATAAACAATTTACTCGTCAAAGCAATGGTTTACTAGAACTCCATCGTTACCCCTCTCTCTATCGCAAAATTTTTAAATTACCCAAAACTATTAATATACTCTCAAATAAAGTACAAACTTTTTTTAAACCCAAAACCACCGATATTTCTTGTTTTCGTTGTTCATAACAAAAATTAGCAACTTTTTTTATGTTGAACAAAGTAACCTAAGCAGTAGTGGTTGCCAGTATGTCTTAATAGCTTCCATAAGAAAAATGACCCATACTCAAAACATAGGGAACAGGGTGATATAATGATTTTAGCCTAAACATGTTAGTGTTAACAATTAACAATATCATATTTGTATAGTTTCAAAGCAGGTCCGGCTCAACAAAAAGGGAAATTTGAGGTAAAATTTATTTCTCGGCCTTATCTATATGTAATGTAATTAGAAATGATAATTTTAGAGATCTGCTTTTTGTCACATCTTTCAATTTATAACTTCAATAATGAAACAGATATCTATTATATTATTATGCATATGTTGTTATATTATTATACATCGATATCGATACAAAATTGTTAGGTTCTAGTATTCATTTATACACGCTATTCTAAATTCTTGGGGAAATTTCTTTCACTTTTTTATGTTTGATTATAAATATTCGATGTCAATTTTTAAAAATATATATATATACACCAAGAGAAAGTATTATATATATATGCCAAGAGCAGTTTAAATACTTGCTTAGTTTTATAATCAAATTTGTATTGCATACTTTCATTTAATTTACTTTTACACGCGAAAAATGAACGACGTAAATTGAAGTTCAAGCTTAGCTGTCATTGATAATAGCTGTCATTGTATATAAATAAGATACTCCTTTAATCTAATAGGGTTACACAATGGGTTGCTAGTAGACTTGCCTATCTGCACTCTTGTATCGCCAAAGATCTTGGAAACTATTTATAATCGGATATTCCCCAGGTTCTCATATTCCCTCGAGGGTGATCGGAGGTGCATAAAATATAATCATTGAGAATGGTCCTTTATTGCAAAAAAATATATAACTTTGAATGAAACTAATAGTTTCAAAAGTAATAGTTTAAATTTAATATTTTCCTGAATATGAATTCATTTAAGGGAATGATTTAGTTTAATGTGATTCATGCCCTTCCAATCTTTTTCTAGAGAAAAGGAGAGCTTGAGAGTTTTTCTCATTCACCCTCAGTAGCAGTTTGAGATGTGTGAATCTTATGCAGTGAAAATATAACTTAAATAAATTCGGCATACAACTTTCTGTTTCTGCTTACTTCAGAACGCACATGATGATTTATTAAATAAATTTCTACATCCTTTTTCTCTCACTCGTAAACCGTATTCGTGATCGATTGTTTACTTTTTGTGTTGTTTTATGTATGAGGAAAGAGTTTTTATTTTTGTATCTATATTTAGCCAGAATATTCGAGTATAATTTAATTAACTTATTATTTACTAATATTTTAAATGTATTCTAGTAATTATGTTTCGTGGTAAAGGTTGGTTTTCTGGCGGAATGTGGAAACCCAAGAATCCTCACTCATTAGAGCACTTGAAGTAAGCCTTTAATTTAGACGTAGTAAATTATGAAGCTTTTTATGCCACTTAAGTTTCACAAATATTAGTTTCATTTCAAATTTTCTAATTGTTTTCTTGATCTAGTAACCTTGAATCTTATTTTGTTGTATATGTGTGAGGAAATGAGATAATACAATTACACTATTGTGAAGGATCTATTTTATTACAAAAAAATATCGAATGAATCCAAAATCGACGCTATTAAACCATAAGGATGCAGAATGAGTCTGATTGAGCGAAAGCGGTTTGTAGAAATTCCGGCAGCTCTTCTGAAATTTTTGGTCAAATTTAAAATTTAAAAAAAAAAAAAAAAAAAAGACTACAATTTTTTTTGTTTTGTTTTTTGCTTAGAGTAATAGCAGGGGTAATTGAATTTTGTATTAAACCGCGAATTTGAATATGTTTCTCTTTTATAATATCAGAAATCGTCTAATTTCTACTCTGATAAGTTTATTCATTTTGAAGAAGAAAAGAAAAAAAAATTCAGCTTCTTTAAAGAAAGTTCTGTTTTCGTTATTTACGTTACTGCTATTGACGCCTTCTATGAGTAAAGGCGTTTTAAGGTGATTTGTGAAGTAAACATTTAAATTATGTTAATATATTATACAAATCACATTTCAATTCTTTGTAAAATGATTTTCAAATCATATTTTTCGCTATTTGCTAAACTGATTTAAAAATTGCAGATCACAATTTTATCTAGTTTTGCGTGTCACATATGCAATCTCCAAGTAACCACATCAATGGTATTTCATATACAAATCTCAAAATCCATCTCTATCAACTAGAGTTACTGACATTTTTGAGTTAATTGCAAATTTAGTTGTACTCTTCAAAATGTAAATGTTTGTGTTTGGACAATTTTAGATAGCCATTCATAAATGAAAACCTCATTAAACAAAATGATAAAAGTAGAAAGCTTTTTTTTCTACACTTTCTGTAGAAGAAACTGTTTGTCAAGACTGCCTTTTAATAAATGAAGTTCATCAAAGAGTTTATTCCACGGTGATTGAAAAATGGAGAAAGCCTTGTAGAGTACTTTAAAAACTGAGAAAAAATTTTAAATATCTTTTTTTATTTGAGAAATGCAAAAAAGTTTTTAGTTATTTAGGTACTTTTTTATATAATATTTTTTTGAGGGGGGAAAGTAATTTTTAGCCAAAAAAAAAACAAAACAACCCTGTTTTATGGGAGAATATTAGCCACAGAGAATTTCTTTCCTTCCTGATAACCATTGTTGGGTTTTTGCAGTGACATGGTAAAAAATTAAGTTTTTATCAGTAAAAACCATTGTGGAAATGGTAGAAACAATTAACCATGTTTATTTATCTGTTTCTAGTGGTTTAGTATTTATGTCTATTATAAATAATTATGATTTCTATTATAACTAATCTTGCATAATACATTTCATAATTGACATTGCATAATACATATTTCTTATATATGAGCAAGTCACTAACCATTAAACAAGCTATCTCCTATATTTATATAAGTTATTACACTATTTTATGTCAATGTATAGAATAATTTTATTGCAACAGCATCTTCTTGAGGCTCAGAAACCAATGTTTTACAACATTTGGTGTTATAGTGTCACTTAAAAAATAATTATTATATTTTCTGTTGTATGCTCGTACAGAAGAATTGTCTATGTAAAATTCTAGTTTGCAAGATAACGTGAAATTTGTACGGCCTTCTGAGGAGACAAGAGGAAGATAAATACGATAAATTGAATTACCAGCGACATAAAAAAAACTCGAATGATGTCATATATTCTCTCTGCCTCTTTAAGTATTTATACCATACAATAGCTGATATCGAGTAAAAATATGAAGTAGATTTGGATTAAATGTAAAGGATCTTTCCATTGTTTGCAATTATTTTTAATTTGCAATATCCTTTTTTTTTTTAATAAATCATGGTTAAATTGAAAATAGTATATTTTGTTATATTTTTAGTAAAATTTGCCTTTATTATATTTAAATCGTACATTATATCTTTTTTTGTTAGTTATTTTTTTAAAAAGTAGTCAGGTATCTATACACTGTTTGAAATTTTTTTTCTTCTGATTTTTCAGAAAAATGCTGATTTTTATTTTGTCATCTATGAGGCCTTATATATTATTGCTTGTCATTTATTTACTAAAATTAAATTTTAAAAAATTGTTTTACTTCATATGTGTACTTAATATCAAATTTCCCCTGAACTGATTAGTTGAGCATTTCTCATGAAAAGTGTCAATTTATGTCCAAAATTAAATTTCACTACTTTTTTGATAAATAAAACCCCTAAACATTTTTTTCCAAAAAATAGTCATGATTTTGCACTTAATTCATCAAAAAACATTTAATTTAATCATTTTTTACTAACAAGAAAAAAATTTTAAAGTTTCAAATATCAGATCGGTAACATGTCCCACCTAAGGATTTTAAACATGCAAACAAATCATGTGCATTTTATAATATCGTTTTGAAACACTGTTATACTAAAACGTATTTCATTTTTAACGCTCTGTTTATATTTTATTCGATTTTTATAAATATCTTCTCGTAATTGGCGAACAGACGCAAAACAGGTGCGTCCCAAGTTTCTCTGTCAGATCGGTAACACGAACATATCAAAGCTATTTTCTGACTCAAAACTTTACTTCCGGCAGAGATACCACGTGATCGGAACAAGGTACGCAAGATGGATGCCGAGATATTCGCCATTTTTCGTTACTGTTCCTGAAATGACAGGTAAGATTTTTTTAAAGTAATTTGATTACATGCGTACTTTTTCGTTGATCAGATCGGTAACGCACCCTGAGATGCGAAAATTTTATCGTTTCAAATGTTATTTTATATCATATACACAGTATTTGATTACAAAACAACAACAACGTGTTTTTACTTTTGGATGAATCAGATTGCCGATGTAAAATGAAGAATACTTTACAAATTCGTCAGATCGGTAACAATCAGATCGGTAACATTTAAAAATGCCCAATTTGTTACCGAAATGACGCCAGCGTTACCGAAATCTCAAATTTTTTTAATTTCTAAAGATATACTTTTTTATACGAATATTTTTGTTCGTAGCAATACATTTTAATAACATTAGCTTATTAGGTTGTATTTTTTGCATATTTTATACCTTGCAAGGAAGAAAGTAATATAAAACTGAGACAAATTGATGTTGCATTAACGGGGCCGCGAACGCCAACTGCTACACATTTGGCGTAGAAATTACGTAGTTATAGAGATTTCTACGCACTACACATCAGGAAACTAAAATTACGCTTTGTCGCAATCGTACGAATGACAAATTGTTTCCAACCCTTTTTTGACCGAACATATTCGATTTTGGGGTTTATCCTGCAGCTCCGATTTTTGATCGATTTCTTCCGATTCCCGGAAATTTAATTCAGGAATTTCCAATCCGTTTGCATCCATTTCATTGTCTAAATTATTCTCTAAAATCATGTTTTTTCTTAAACTAGACAATGCATACATACTATCGTATTTTATTATTTCGTTTCCGATCAATTTATTAAAAAAAATTTGCATTGTGCTCAGAAATTTCAAACCCATCATCTAAATTTGTCCTGCTCCCTGGCTGATTATTCCCCCTCCTCCAAACTTTTTTTTTATTTTAACAGATATTAAAATCTTTAAAACCTTTTCAATGAAAAGAAAAATCTGCCATTATTAACTGGTTTGAAGTGACATTTTGTAATTGTCAAAAAAAAAAATTCTTAAAAAATTTTTTTAATTTAAATTTTTGATTTTTTTTTCAAAGTTAAGCAGCTGTGTGAAATACATATTTTCCTATTTACAGTGTCAAGAGAAGTTTAAACTTACTCTTTGTCGTGGAGATGTCTAAGAAAATCTCAAAAAAGAAGCTTAGTGAAAAAGAAATGGATGAAAAACGTAAAAAATGTCGTGAACGTGTTAGAAAACACAGAGCAAAAATGACAGAAGAAAAGAAAGCTGAGAAAAAAGCAAAGGATCGAGAATACAAACAAAAAATGAAAGAGGCTGGAGTTATCAAAAATATAAATGAATTATCAAATAGACTGAAGCGGAGACAGTGGAAAAAAGACTCTCGCAACTACAGAAGAAAACAAATTATGAAGAAAGAAGAAATAGTAAAAGAATCAACAACACTTGGAAGAAAAGGATCCCCAAGGGTACCAGCTGGGAGAAAAGTGGCCAAACGTACTTATATGAAAATGAGAAGAGATATTCAATCAATGAAAACTAAAATAAACAAAAAAGATAAAAAGATTGAAACTTTAAGGAAACAAGTTTATCGCCTCCAAAACAAAAAAAATGTGGACCTTTCCCCTCGTAAACAAGTGAAGAAGATTGTAGGTAGAAAGAAAGTTTCACCTGCTATTAGGAAAAATTTACTTCTAAGTTATGCTCTTATGTCAGGCCTGTCAGATAAAAAGAAAAAAACCTGTCAAAATGAGAAGGAGAGACGAATGTTCAATCATATAATTTCCCTTAAAATTATTAAGAAATATAGAATGATTGGCCATCTGAAAAATATTATATCTTACCAAGAGTTCAGAAAAGGTTTAAAAATGAAAAACGTCTACTTCAAACGATCCAACAGAAATCAAAAAGAACGACTTAAACTGCAACAATCAGTGCACAAGTTTTTGGAGGAAGATATAAATAGTTGCATGGCACCTGGTGCAAAAGACTGCATTACAAGAAACAAAGTAAAACACCAAAAGAGATACCTAAGAAACACAATGCAGAATTTGCATAAAATGTTTCTGGAAAGAAATAATACAAAGATTAGCTATTCAACTTTTTGCAGATTAAAACCCTTTTGGATACTCAAACCAAAGGTAACCAGTCGGGATACTTGTTTATGCACAAAGCATGCAAATTTTGAATTTCTTTCGATGAAACTAAATTACCACCAACTTATAAAAGAAAGACAAGCGGAAGAATTATGCACCAAAGTTTGCTGCGATGAAAAAAACAAGGACTGTATGGAGAGAAACTGTAGTAGGTGTAAAAACAAGACTCTCCCGGTAACCTTAATCGGAACTTCATTAAAGGAAGAAGATGAGACATTTTATTACCAGTGGGTTAAAAAAAGAGAGAAGATAAAAGATAAGAATGGGAAGGACAAAGTAATTACAATTACAATTAAAGATAAAATTGTCTGCACAGTTGGAGAGTTAATCAGTAAAGCAAATATTCAAATTGAACCTTTTTTGAAGCACGTGTTTATCATGAGACATCAGTTTAATGCTGTCAAAAAAATAAAAGGTTCTCTCAATGCAAATGAAGTAATCGTTTTAATTGACTTTTCTCAAAATTATGCTTGTAAATTTGGATCGGAGATTCAGACCATGCACTTTGGTTCTAATAAGCCTCAGGTTACATTACACACAGGTGTTTTGTATCACAATGATGTACAACACTGTCATTATGATCCATCCAAGCTTGAGCAGGTTATATCTTTCTGTTCAGTTTCACCCTCCCTCCGTCATGATCCAAGTGCAATTTGGGCCCACCTCCAACCTGTATTAAAGTTAATAAAGGAATATCTGTTTAGTGTGGATACTATACACTTTCAAAGTGATGGACCAACTCCACAATACAGAAACAAATGCAACTTTTTTCTTCTAACTTATTTTGCCTCAGCATTTGCTTTTAAGGAGGTCACATGGAATTTCTCGGCAGCTGGGCATGGGAAGGGTGCAGCAGATGGTGTTGGTGGATCAATTAAAAATATTGCTGATCATGTTGTAGCTTGTGGATCTGATATACCAAACTCCAGTGAACTGCTTAAGGTCTTGAGAGAAAAAGAATTGAAAGTTAAGATCTTCGAAATTACAGAGGAAGATATTAAAAAAATAGATAGCTTTGTCAACATTTTATTGGAACCAATTCCAAACACAATGAAATTACATCAAGTTACTTGGAGTCACACGAAACCTAAAGACTTATCCCTAAGATTACTCAGTTGCTTCAGCTGCATGGGAGATGAAATTTGTAAGCATTTTGCACCAAGTCCTGCCACATTTACATTTCCTGAAGAAAATGTTCTTCACCAAAAAATTGAAAAGAAATCTGCAAATATAGCTGTAGGTGATTGGCTAGCTGTTATTTATGACAATTTGTGGTATCCTGGTAAGTTTCAATTGAAGTTTTAACTAAGTGAAATTATTCAAAGCTCTTTAATTAAATTAATGAATATGTAAATCTTTTGTCTAGGTTCAGTAGAAGAAATTCAAGAAGATGGTTTTGTGCTGTCATTTATGCATTGTTCTGGAGATAAATTTTATTGGCCATCACCCGAGGAAAAATTTACAGTTCCTGAAAATGAAATTATGTGTATAATATCTGATGCACCACAACCGATCTCTAGACGCCATTTCATTATTCAAAATAAAAAAAAATATGATGACATATTGATTAACATTTTAAATTCATAATGTAAAAGTCATTGATCATGAAATAAAGTAAATGTGTTTATTTTGCTTTGTTTTTACAATCATGTTTTTTTTTTATGACTCAATCTTTTTTTTAAGAAATGTATTTTTTAAAATTCAATTTGATTTTTTAAAAAATATTTTACATATAAAAGTCATTTTATACATATAAAAAAGTTTTAATATCACTTCTAATGAATACTGATGTATCAACATCAGATCCGTAACGCAAAGCATCAGATCTGTAACAGCTTAAAAAGTGACCCCCCTAGGGAGGGGGTACATGACTTTCTTCACCTTACCCCTGTTGTTTTCTTGTATTAACATCCAATTTTAAGTTGAAATGCACCATTATCTTTCTCCTATAAAATTTTTTTAAAATGTGTAAATTAGACTATTAAATTGACACTTTCTGTGATAAATGCTCAGTTATTCAAGTGAATAAGAGTATAATAATGTGATTTTCAATATCAAGACAACAAAACTGATTATCAATAATGTCTTAGAAATAAGAAAAAAATTAAAAAATAAGATAAAAACATCATATAAATTTTTTATTAAAGTCATAAAACCAGACCAATGACAGTATATTCATCTATATATGTTTCATTTTAGGCAAATTTATTCATCAGTATATGATAAACATTATAAAAAGCATGTATCAAAAAAATTTAAGACATTAAATTTTAAAATAATCATCATGATTACTTTGATGCTTATAAGAATATTATAACAATGTTCCAAGTTATTGCTTACTATACTTCCTTAATTAATTTATGCTTTATTTTTAAGACATTTACAGAAATGGCAACAACAAAGATTTGCTGGATAAAAAGATCCATTAGAGAAACGTGCTTCTTTTTCATAACTGTAAAAACCTTGTTACAAATATATTTTTTAAAGATGTTTAAATTCCTGGTAAAAACCTCACTTGCTAAACACCATGCACACATGACTAACTAAACTAAACCCAAAGAGGGCCAAGGCCTACTGTGCCCATCTCAGTTTTCTTGACCTCGGGCTCTGGGGTGCAGGAGTAGATGTTCCGGTCAGGTGGTCAGCCGAACGCAGCTGACCCCCAGTGTTTAGTTCCCAAGCATGCTTGGTACTCATTTATCGACCCACTGAAGGGATGATAGGCTGAGTCGACCTTGCCTGGCCCGAGAATCGAACCAGGGACCTGTGTCGCGGCAGCGCGAAGCGCTATCGTCACTGACAGCCACCGTGCGTAAAGCATGACTGATAACCCATTAATGTAACGGTTGAATTGTGTTAAGTATCTTAAAAATTGTTTCTTTGTTTATGTTGTGATCATGAATTTTTTATTTTGTTTCTTTTTTTGTAGGTACCTCTATCATGTGCTATATAAAAATCAAACTGTGAACGAGCAAAACAAGAGCTTGCTTGTTGAAACTCTGCGATCAATAGCTGAAATTCTTATTTGGGGAGATCAAAATGACAGTACTGTTTTTGAGTAAGCATTTTTAAAAAATTTCTAATGTAGTATGTAAAAATTTAGTAGTATTGTAGTTTGTATTATGTCTAATGTATTAGTATTGTTTCTAATTTATTCTGGTATTATTTCTAATGTATTATTCAACATTATGTATGTATTGCCAGAAAAGTAAGATAGTGATTATTAGTTAAACAACAGATGTCAACCTTGCTCTGCTTTGTGAGGAAATACTTTTCTAGTGATTAAAAAAATTTATGTTATAATGTATCCTTCATAGTTACGAAAATTTGATCTAAAGCTATTTTTGCTCGCCGCTACATCTGAGAAACTCATATGTTCATTTAAAACACCTTTTTGTTTCTTTAATCAGAGGAGAAAACAACTAAATTTTTGCAAGTTTCTTTTTTTTTTTTTTTTTTTTTTTTTTAACATGCTTCCACTCTATGAAATCTTTAACAGAAAGTGGAGTAGTTGGGATCCTTGGAAGAATAGAATATGACTCAGGCCCGTCAGCAACGGGGGATGAGAGTTGTGTCCCCCCAGCTATATCATCCAGTCGGCAAATTCAGGCTGAGTCGGCATTTTTTAAATTTTTTTTACAAGCCGAAATCCCGACTTTGCCGAAATTCTTCCATTGTCGGATTTTTCATTGGTGATGAGATTTAAACGGATTTCAATGTTATCTAAGTTTCGTCCATTTCGAGATCTCAGACCCGACTTGGCAAATCTTCTTGTGAAATGTGTTTTTAAATTTAGTTTTTTTTTTCTCCTTCAAGAGTAACCATTTATGATAATTCAAAGCAAGATGGCCGATATTACAAGCCAAAATCCTGACTTTGCCGAAATTCTTTCATTATCGGATATTTCATTGGTGATGAAATTTAAACGGATTTCAATGTTATCTGAGTTTCGTCCATTTCAAGATCCCAGACCCGACTCGGCAAATCTTGTTGTGAAATGTGTTTTTAAATATAGTTTTTTTTTCTCCTCCAAGAGTAACCATTTATGATAATTCAAAGCAAGATGACCGATATTACAAGCCAAAATCTTGAAAACCATTTCTCTTATTTTATTATTTCAACGACACATTCTTAAATTAAAGAAAAATTTAGTGACCTTAATTTTTAGTTAGCTAATAATGTATCATAAAATTCAGATGTTATTTCTCTGAATTATATTAACTCTTTATTAGAGGTTTAAGTAATTTTTTCAAAGGAAATGATGAATTTAAATGAGTCTTTTGTAAAGAATTAATGAATTTTAAATGAAATAATCGAGCCGGTGATGCAACCTATTTTTTTTCTTTTACTTTCAAAATATTTGGGAAAAATTACAATTAAGAGTACCTATTAAATAGGATACTTTATTATTCAAAATATCTTATTTGAATTGTTAAATTCTGTTTAAATAACACAAATTATTAAATAATTTATATTTTCAATTAGCAAAAGCTATTTTTCTACTGTGAAGTTTTTTACTTACTCCAAAGGACTTTAAACATTTAAAAAAAAAAAAAAACATTTAATTTGTTAACTATCCTTCAGTTCATAACTTTTAAAATTCTATGATGATTGGGTTATTATTTGAGTTAAAAATTTTTTAACCTAAAATAAATTTTTCAGGGACCAATTCATTTCTTTAGAACAATTGATCATCATAACAAACTTTGATATTCTCTATGGAAAATAGTAAACATATATGTGATCCTCAATTCACCTTTATAAAAGTTCTGTTTTGAAAATAAAATATTATATTTTGCTTTTAATAATTTTTTTTCTTCAAGAATCCTAAGAATTCTAAAACATTAAATTGAGTTACACTCAATCGAATCGACACTTCTATAATTTCACCCAATTTGTGGATGGTTGCCGAGTTCAAAGTATTAAATGTAGTAATTTTGGATTCAATAATTATTTCAATAAAAATATGTTGAAAATAGAGGAATTCTTCGATTCCGAGTATTCACGGAAAAGTGGCAATTCTGTTTGAACAGGCCGTTACCGACACTATGAAAAGGCGCAAAAAAAGGATGGAGCTGCGACTCCGATCTTGTGAAGCAACAGACAAAACCCTGGATATTTCTGTCAACTTGAAAAATCGAAGGTGTTTTAAAAGTGGTTTGCTAGAAATGCCTTAAGCTATTTTTACTTACTCTTTCTAAGAATAAAGGCAGTATCTTTGTTCATGTCGTTAAGAAGGGGAAGGAATAGGCTCAATGCACATGCAGCTGTGGTACCAATTACTTCACTGACCTGAAAAAAGAGCAATTAAAAATGTTATGTTATTTATATTCATTAGTAGGAGCTAGGGATAGAAAAAGATAAATCACATTTGAATTCTGAAAATTGAAACTCTTTTTCTGTTTTTTACTTTTTACTAAGCTTTTTATTTTGAGTTAGAAATTGCATTATTATTTTTTTTTTTTTTATAGATTTTTTTAGATGAAATTATTTTTCATAGATCTTATTTAATTGAAATTTCAAATATCAAATTCTATATTTGTTCGTAGGCTTTGTTTTTATAAGTCCAAACTGCAATCCTTTATGAACAAAAATGTACTAATGCTTATTTTATTGAAAATGTAATGTGTTTAAAAATAGAAAAGTTTCATTTATTTTTTTATTTTTTATAAATAATTCTTCTTAACTATTTTGTTGTATTTCTTATGTATTTAATGTTTATATATTATCTTTTTGACTAAAAATAACAGTTTTTCAATTGTTTAAGTTAATTATTAGTAAAAAAAAACTTAATTTTGTAATTATGTAAATATTCAATTCACAGTTTTGTATTAAAAATGCAGAATAATCATTTTAGCATAAATGCTTTCATAAGTTTTTATTGTTAAATCTATTAGCGTTAACTGCACCGATGACAGCTGCGACAAATGAAAGAATTTTCAGCAAGATGAAATTGATTAAAAACTATCTTCGAACAACAATGATCACTGAACGCCTAAATTCACTGCTTTTACTCAGAGAAGAAAAAGATATTGTTGACAATACTAATGGCTATATCCCACGAGAGAAAAATAAGTGCAACCGTGAGTGTAACTTCAACTCTATCTGCAACTCTAAGCGCAATTCCTTTGTTCAGAGTTGCCGAAAGGGTTGCTTAATTGCCTGAAGGGTTGCATGCAATTGGGTTACCATATTTTGTTATTTATCTATACTTTTGGCTCATATTTTATTTTATCGTATAGATCATAGTTTCCCAACGATGTTCGTAAAGGTAGGGAAAGGAAATCACAGACGCTGTAGAATATTGATTGATTTTGATTTAATTTTGGTCATTTTAAAGTGTTTTTTGTTCCAGCTGCAAATAAAACTTCTGAACACTTCATTTCCCCATTAGTGAAGTAGCATAGTATAAAAAGGATTACGATTTCTACCTCATAATATAAGATGATATTAAGATATCAATGAATTTCATGTTGCGTCCTTAAAAGGATAAAAGGGGGTTGAACTTAAATACTATCTAGAATTTGTAAGATTTTTTTACGTTAAATTGAGTGAGTAATGTATAAGGCATGGTGCGTAGTGTTTTTAAAAAGTGCTTAAAGGTGCTTATTTTCGATTCTTTAAAGCCCTTAAAGACGCTTTTCTTAATGGGTGTTTTTAAAAAGTGCTTTATTTTCCCTTTTCAAAAATGAGCTTTATGAAAGGGAATGTCTATTTTTACCATGTATTATGTAAAAACTTGATTTTTATATTCTTCTATTCAACGTTTTCAGAATTCACTCAACCACGATCAATTTCAGCGTACCGTCAGTCCATAGCGTATGAAAACGCCAATCATTTTACAGGTTTGGGGAAATACTTGAGAGTCTGCATGTGCATCTAGTGAGCTGTGTTCGGTGAGATTCTTGCACTCTCATGTGCAACTCTGCTGCATTTTGCAAGATGTTCTCAATTTCAGGCTTCATTTTCCACCCTCTGAAATCGAATTGAAAAATCTCTTAATCAATTTTTAACGGCTAATATAATCAAGAAAAGAGCTCTTTGTCAAATTCTAGTTTTTTTATCATGATCATGTAAAGTCTTTGAAAATTATTTTGCAATTTGTCAATTTACATAGTGCTTAAAAATATTTTTTGAGTGCCTAAAAAGTCTTAAAAGGTGCTTATTTTTTGTTGAAAGATTTGGTTAAGCACCCTGTAAAAGCATAGTTTATTTATACATATTTACTATCTAACATGCTAGCTAGGCAAGTGCGGTATCATTATCTATGTATGCGCTAAATCGAATGAGAATAAAACCAAGCTGTCTGATTTTAAAAATTTATTTTTAAAATCAGAAATTTATAAAAGTTTCATATGGAGAAAGTACATTTTTATGACTTATACCAAATTTTGCGACTGGCATTGCTATCTAAACAAGTAAGGCATTTCTTCAAATTCAATTTTTCGAGCTTAATTCAAAAAAATAGTCATTTGAAATAATTCTTTAGAAGAAATTAGATTTTAATGTATGAAATATACACCTTTTGACTTACCTTTCACTCACAAAATATTTATGACATCAAAACTATTAGATCTATCAAATCAATTCTTTTTTTTTTTATTATTATTTTAGTCTAAAGAATACATAATAAATAATGTCAGACTTGTCTACATTTACTACAATGTGTCAGAATTTTATTGTCATAAAATTAATTTACATTGCATTAAGGGATCATCAATTTTATTCATCTACACATTGCATTTCAGGAAGATCACTTTTATGAAAATTATTTTTTCCAATTTCTTAGTAAAATTAATTTTTAGGAGGATTTTCAATGTCATACTTACAATTTATTATTGTAAAATTTAAAACATTCATTATTGGTATAAGATAATTTAATTAAAAATTATAGGATTTATTTTAGGACAAATTTATTGTAATATACAATATATAAATTCAAATTTATTAATAACTAAGAAAAAAACAATATTTTATTAAGAGCATACTTTTTACGTATCATATTATTTTGATATGGCCTTTTACATGTTTTGTTTTGCATTTTAAATAATACAAGAATCAATTTAAAAAATAAGACATATAATATCAAGTGAAACAATTAGAACATTATTCATTTTCATTTCTTATTTTTTAATTTCATTCATAAAAACAATATTACATCTCTTTTCTTCTTCACCAGACAAACCTTACAGGATTATACAAAATATCTGAAATAAAAGAACGAAATCACTATCATGATAAAATTTTATTAACACATTATTAGAATAAGGGAGATTAAATACCATTAATTTGAAATCATTTAAGTCTTTAGGTATCCCTTTTAAACTTATTTTAAGTTTGACAGATATTTTTATTATAGTTCTAAGATTATTCTATACACTAATGAAAGATGGCAGGTATCTTTGGTTTTGCAGTTTTTATGTTTGGATTGAAATTTGTTTTAAGAAAAATAAATTGTATTTATAAACGAACACTATTAAAAATGTAAGTATATATTGAAAAATTAGTAAGGTACACTTACATACTTACTATCATTGTAGAAAAGTAAAGTATCAAAACATAAATGTAAAGCATAAATAAAAAGTTAAGTATCAATAGTTAACTTTGAATAATTATAAACAAAATATTATGCAAATCATCATACACCAAAGAAAATGGAGGGGATGACTGTAGAAACAGACAAGGAGATTGGGAATTTACATTTTTAATAATAACTTTCTATATATAATATTACTACCTTTTTTTTAATACTTTTCAATAATTACTCAAAAATGGGGTAACTTTGTGAGAGACAAGATAAATATTTGCCACACATATTTTCTAACTTGTTTTAAAATAAGCTTTTCAAAAATTAAAAGAATTCTTTGGGAAGAATAAAATAATTATTTCACAAATAATAAAAAAAAAAAATTTAATATAATCGGACACATGCTTTTACATTCTACAGAAATAAAGATTAAAATTTTAAAAATAAAGAAATATAATCATTATTATATTTTATGTTATAATAATGCAACAAAGCTTGGCGAGTTGCTTGGCGAATATTTCAAAGTAAAGCTTTTCGCCAGTATAAATCTTTACATATATAAAAATTGAAACTATTTCTATCCAAAGTAATTAAAACTTTGATCGGAACAAATTATAAAAGGTTTTAATTTTATTAGTTTTAAATGAATAAATATTATAAAAGGAAATTTATCTAGAAAATAGTGTACTAAACTCACCGATACTGAAATGATGTGCAGGTTCCTGTTATGGTAGTACACCAACTGCATTGAGATTGCCATCTCATCGTGTGAAAGTATTTTTAATGCCTTAATTTTAAAGGAAATGTTATTATTAAACTAAAAAACTTTTCCGTTTCATCTATAAAAAAATTTCATCTTATCATTCTCTTCACCGACGTCGCCGCCATTTTTATTTATATTTGTATATGTCATCACATAAAATTGAAACATCATAAAAAGCAAACGATCTGATTGGTTCATGTAAGAAATTGCCTGAACAGTTGCAGATATTCCGTGCAACCGTGATTTCTATATCACACAAGGATTTTTCGAGCAATTTTTGGAGAAATTGCTTTTAGAGTTGCAGTTACACTTGCAGTTGCATTTATTTCCTCTCGTATGATATAGCCATAAGCTTGATAAGCTGGCAGAATATTTTTCACTTTTAAAAAACAAAGTAAATTTATGTGGCTAATATAATATAGCGTAATTTTACTAATATCTTAATTTTTTATCATTTTTATGTGAATTTCTTCATCTATAATATAAATGGCAAATATTTTTAATGTTTTCTAAATTATTTTTCTTATTTTTTTAAAAAGGAAAAGACAATTTACTTTTGAATGAATTTTGTTTTGAATCAATATCTTATAGAAGACTGTATTTGCTGATTATGACTTACTTTCTTATCTTCAAACAGTTGCTCTAATTAGCTTATGGTAACAACGTTTAGATGAAACGAAAGAAAAATTTTAATTACTAAGTGATTTTTCAAAAAATATTAAAATATAAAGTTAAAAGTATTTCAAAGTTGCATTGAAAAACATTTAAATTTACAACTTTATTTTTTAAAATTATTTTCACAAATAATTATTGATTAATATTACTGAAAACTTATTTCAATTGAATAAGTTTCCGTTTATTTAAAAATAGTTTTTCTTTAATATTTTGTTAATTAGTTTAATATTTTGTTACCATTTTAATAATTAAAATTAATAGAAATGCAAAAACTATATTTTTCTCTGTATTATTTTGAATAGTTACTGGTACTATTTAGTTATCAATAATACCAAATTTTTCACCTATGGAGGTTGCATTTTTAAGTGCTGTAAAAATTATTTCGATGAATAGCATTATGTTTATAACTAGTCAAAATGATTTCAAAATAAACTTTGAAAGCTTAAGTTTCGTGGCGCATTTGAACTCTTTTATTTGTTTTGTTTTACCTTTAATTATCAAGCTTTAGGCATATACAAATTGTGTATGTATGTATATATATATATATATATATACGACAGTCGGCAAAATAAACTTCGCCACCCCCCCCCCCTCTCGAATCGGTTAGCGACGGGCCTGATATAACTATAATTATATGATAATTACAGACAAAAATAAAATTCTTTGCTATGGAGTGGTTTTTTGTTATTTAAAACTGTAGACTGTGTAATACACACAAAAGTGTGACTACCATTTGCGGAAAATTTGTCACCATCACGGAAATATTTTACTGTTTTTGTAAAAAGATTATGTTCTATGACTCAATCTTAAAGGTTTGAGTGAGGGGATGACTGCAAATATGCTAATTAATTAGTGCTTGCAATATTTTAAGTTACAAATTCAGACACAAAAACATACTTTCTCTGAATAAACGAATATTTTTATTGGCAGATTTGGGTTTCTGTCCCCCAAAATATAAAGTGTAGCTGCAATCTTAGAAATATGGTCCCAATAGTTTGGAGGGGAGAATAGTCCAGAGTTTGGACCCCTAATGATAAATTTACTATTTGCGTGTTTCAACATATCTCGAGAACTTTTTAAACTAATTGAAGAATTTTTGCATACAATTATTAAGCTTATTTATCAAAGGATAATTCCATGCAAATATATAACTTTTAGTAAATATTTATTATTTTATTTAATGATAGTCGAAATGATTTTGAGTTGTGAGGTATAAAATTTTTCATATAATTTTAACATATGTAATTTTACTTGTCAGAATACAAAATCTGAGCAAAATCAGTCAAATAATTCCTAAGAAATCGAATTTTAAAAATATGGCTTCTTTAAAATTCTGTTTCTCAGGAACTATGTCACCGAATTTACTCAAATTTTGTATTTTGTGTCATGCAAAATTACATTCTTTAAAATGATGTAAAAAATTTTGTAACTCACTATTAAAATTTTTTTTGACCAATATTAGGCAAAATATTAAAAAATAGTAAATATTTACTGAAAGTCACATTTTTCATGGCATCATCTTTGGATAGATGAATTTTATAATTGTGTGCAAAAAATTTTCAATTCGCTTAAAAAGTTTTTGAGATATTCAAAAAATAAAATTAACAATAAGGGGTCCAAAGTTGGGTTCACTCTCTTGACCTAATTATCGGGACCATGTTTCCTAGGTTGCGGCTACCCCCTTCATTTTGGGAGTCAGATACCCAAATTTGTCAACAAAAAAAATTTTATGCTTATTCAGGGAAAATACATTTTTGTGTCTAATTTTTTAACTTAAAATACCATCTGCATTAATTATTTAACATATTTGAGGTTTCTCTCTTGGATTATTAAGATTAAATCCTAGAACGTGAAGTACCGATTGCACACTATACCTACTTTTTTTCTGGTCCAATTTAGACTTTAGTCCCTTAAAATATTATAGTATCTGCAATCTGAAGAATAATTCCCCAATAGTTTAGCTAGGAGAGTAGATGAAAGCACAGACCCTTTGATGTTAATTTTCTTTTTTGCATATTTTATATTTAAAAAACTTTTTTAAAAAATTGATAATTTTTGCACACAATTGTAAAATTGGTTTATATAAAGATAATTTCATGTTAAAATAATTTTAGAGAATTATTTATTTTATAATATTATTTGGTACTTACGTATTAACGCAACCAGGCCAAAATTCGCATAAATCGCCAAATTTGGCGACCCTACTTACGGCAACCCTAAGGGATTTATATTATTTTTCTTCACGCATCTTGAATAAATGTATACAGGGCAGTGGCACTTGACCTTAAAAAAACATCAGTGTAGGATATACCGGGCAAATGTATACCGGGCAGTGGCACTTGACCTTAAAAAAACATCAGTGTAGGGTATACCGGGCAGTGGCACTTGACCTTAAAAAAACATCAGTGTAGGATTAACCGGGCAGTAGCACTTGAACTTAAAAAAACATCAGTGCAAATCGCATACATACAAAAAACATAACATACAAATCGCGCCAACCTGGTTGCGATAATACGTAAGAACCTATTATTTTATTTTGTAATAGTAAATTTGAATTGTAATCATAATAATTTTTAAACCATTTTACAAAACGTAATTTGAAATGGCAAAATGCCGAATTCAAACGAAACCATGTTTTCATTACTTTTTGTGAATTATTCTTTATTGTCATTCAAATATTGCATTTTATCATTTAAAAATATATTCTCTAAGATGATTTTTTATTTTATAATTATTTAGCTTTTTCCTGGAAAAGAATATGCTTTCATTTTTTCTGAAGATAATGAGACAGAAATGTGGACGTTATGTTTGTGTTCAATTATTGCAAACTTTAAATATTTTGTTCGAAAATATTAGAAATGAAACATCTCTATGTAAGTATAATGTGTGTGTATGTATATACATTAAACAAAGTTTAAAGAAATATAAACTAAAACACTTTGTTTAAAAAAAATTTATAATTAAGCGTTTTACTAAAATGCTTTATGTGGATAGTTTTTTAATAATTGCATGCTTCCAAAACAGTTTTTAAACACACTCCTTAGATAAAACATAATAAATTGAATTAAAAATTTTGTAAGGATCTGTTCCGTCTTAAAATTTTTCATATCAAATGTTGTATCTGGTTATTTTATCTCTCCTAACTTTAATAGTTTAACTCTTTACTCTTTTTTTTTTTTTTTTTCTGTGGATCATGTTTTGTATTATAGAATGTAAAGTTTTTTTAGCTGTGGGCCTTCACCGTGTTTTTAAACAGGGCCAAAAAAAGTTTTTTTTAAATCAATTATAAAAGACCAAAATAGAATCAATTATAAAAGATTGAAATAGAAATAAAAACCACCTCCTATAAAACACAATATTTTTTCAGAAATTGTGATAATATATAAAAAGTATGTTTCTTTTTTTTCTGATTTAAGTAATTTTTTTTAAATGTTCTGTATAAACAATTGTGCATTCTTTTTTATAAAGCTTCCTTTATTTCAACAATTTTAGATTATCTGTTGTCAAACAATCATGTGAATTCCATAATTGTCCATAAATTTGATTTCTCAGATGAAGAAGTAAGTTTTTCTTATATGTTTTGTTTGCAATTTAGTTCTGAATTACTTAAATCTTGTGATTTAATGATCTTATGATAATCTTGTGAAACAGATTATGCCATTACATGCTTAGTCTCAATATTATATTTTTTGAATTCAAACATTGGTTTGAAAATGCAGTATTTAGTTTATTAAATTATTGCTTATTGATGGTTGAATGTTTTTTTTTCTCCAATTAGAATATTATTTAAATCTTTTCAATTTTCTTTTTATAGGTAATGGCTTATTACATTTCATTTTTGAAAACATTGTCCTTGAAGCTCAATACCCATACTATTCACTTTTTCTACAATGAAGTAAGTTATTATAATTTTAAATAATAAATTTTCATACTACTGTTTTATTATTTTATTTAAAAATATTGGCATTGCATATGTTACTAGTAGCAAATTATGATATTACTAGTAGCAATATTATGATATTACTTTCCTTCCCTTCCTTCTTCATCCCAGGAAAGAGAGAAAGGAAACCAGGATAGAATAAATGAGAAAGATAAGGAAGGTTCGGACTTACCCTCTCTATCTTTCTCATCCAGTTGTTTTCTCTGGACATTCCTAATTAATGCAATTGTTATTTTTATTTTTTTTAGTTTTTAACTTTCAAGATGTTGAGATTTTAGTATGGAATTCAAACAATCCATATTTGATGGAGTTTTCCTTTAATTGTTTCCTCTATGGGTGTACCCCAAAAAAATTCTCTTGCATCCATTATCTTCCTGCATTCTAGTCTAATTACCTATCCCTTGAATTATAATTTTTTTCATGATTTGTAAGACATTTAAGTTGCTGTATTTCATTCTGATAGAATCCTAATGCTCCACAATGATTAATTTTAAAATTATATATTTTTGTGTATATCTTATTAATGTGTGATGTTAATGCTTTCCAGTTGTTTGTTGGAAGCAAAAATATAAATTGGTAAAAGGATATTAATTGTCTTTATGTTTGTTTATAGTGATAAATATTTCTCTAATGAAGTATTTGATCCGAATCAAGTATTTGATGACCTCTTTGTTTTTAAAATACTTAAAAATTATGGAACAAAAGTCACACTTAATGAAAAACAACTTACTTTGTTTTGTTTTCTTATTTATTTAAAGAATGAATTTTAATAATGTAATTAAATATTTGTAACTTATTACTGAAAGTAAGTAAAATTTCGGTTGTAATTGTCTAGTTAGTCTTAACTTTTATTGTGAATTTTTACCAAGAAGTAATCTTATTTTCATAAGCAATCAAACATTTATTAAAGACAGGAGGAAAAAAATAGTACAAGTTTAAAACATAATATTTACATATAAAACAGGAATGTTAATGAAGCCTTTTTCATTGTTATTTTATTGTTATCTCCTTTTAAAAGTGTGCAGCGTTGGTTGTAGGGAAACTGTTAGTTATATCCAATGTCTTATCTAATTTGAATTATTAATTTCTTTAATTATATAGTAATGAAGTTGTTATTGTTTGTTGTCTTTGCGTCTGTCTCATAATACTTCACAAATAAATAAATAAAAAATATTTTCCTTTCTTGTTTCCTGAAATCATTCTTTATAATTTATTATTTTATTATGTAATTAAATAATTAATTATTTCTTTACAGCACACAAATGATTTTCCTCTCTACAACGAAGCAATTAAATTTTTTAAACACAGTGAAAGTATGGTGCGGATTGCTGTACGAACATTAACTTTAAATGTGTTCAAAGGTAAGAGAGATCACAAATATCCTATACTGCTCAAAAACTTTTTATTCGCTTGTAGGAAGAAGCAAAATTGTATACAGTAAAACCTTTTTTTTGTGTGGTGGATAAGGACCGCATAAAAGAAATCGCAACAAAAAAAATTCGAAACGCCGCTAAGATTCATATACTGCATAAAAAAATCACACAAAACCAATCGCACAAAAACAAAATCGCATAAAAAAGGACCGCACAAAAAGAGGTTTTACTGTAATTATTGCTATTTGAATTCTTAAATGCATATTATATAATGTTATATCGATGTGTAATACTGTTTAAATTAGTCCAATTTTATGTCATTCTTTCTTCTTTTTTTTTTAATTGATTTTTAATTCTAATAAGTATATATAAATTTTTGAAATTATTAAGTTATCAGATTATATTTTAATTTTTTAGCAGTTTATTTAATTTAATTGCAGTGATTTTAGTTTTATTCATTTAGTTTATGAGCAGTTCCTAACATTAACCTGTATATGTTTTAAAAAATTGTTCATTTTGAAATATCATAAACCACATTATTTATACCTGCATGTAAGTGAAACATTAAATGCTAAATAAATGGTTTAGGAAATATTAAAAAGATAAATGAGAAAATGAAATTTAGTAATGAATGAAACATCATTAAAAATGATATTTTTGTTTGTTTAAATTTAGTATAAAAAATATTTGTTGTTATACAGGATCCGTAGCGTTTTTAAAATGTGCTTGAAGATGAACTAGTGAAACTAAGAATTAATCAATGTGCTTAGAAAATTTTTTAAGTTAGATTTTATGTGCTCGGAAAGTTTTTCATTTAATTTAATTTAAATTTAAAAAAAGAAAGCAATAAAAATTATGGGAAAAAATGAAAAATATAATAATGACAACTGAAGCTGATGTCTTCAGGGAATACCAGCCCCGGAAGTCATAAAGATACAAAATCTTTTCTATCAAGAGGTGTTTTGTATTTTTATGACTTCTGGGGCTGTTTACTTTAGGTGACTTTATTTATTTTTTTTTTTTTTCCTTCATGAGATTCAAAGTCAAAATAATTGACTTATCTTTTATATACCCCCTTTCAGTTTGCCATGTACATATGTTCTTTATACCACCAGCTAATGTTCTTTATACCACCAGCTAAGAAGTGCTGAAGTAGAGTTGATGATTATGTAAAAAATGAATTTAGCCATTTATGGTGTGCCAGAAACAATGATTTTTTTTTAATTTTTTTTTTTTTACAATTACTAAAGTAGTGTTTGTGTTGTGATAAACTGAATATTCTGCGTTTCAAAAAGCAGTTTGGTATTTTAAGTCTAAACAAACATTAACAAATTATATAATGGTAATATTTGTTCAACTGTTATAAAGCAACTTTTATTTCTTCAATTCCACTAACCCTAAATTCTAAATAAAACCACCCACATGATTGTAACTTTTATTAATTTTCTTTCTTGACTTTAGAAGTTACTAACTTTTTAAAATGGGAAAAAGTTTTCAATACAAAATTTGAAAAAGAAAGAATGCAAAATATAACCGGGCAGCATATGGTCTACAATAGCAGCGAGGCTGAGAAAAATTTGTTCTTTATAGAGAAATCTCAAAAAGTATTAAAAGGTATGTAATATAAAGGTAAAAGGTATGTAGTATCATAAAGCACTTTTGACTTGCACCTTTTTCCATATAAAAAGGGGAATTTTAAAACTATTTTGGTACCTTGAATTTGGTAAATACATGAGTGTGCAAGACTTAAATTTTTAAGCTATATATATATGCATTCTATTATCCCTGTAAATGGGTTTTTTTAAGTTATGTCTTTTTTCTTTCAGTGGATGATAAAGCCATGTTAAAATTTATCAGAGATAAAACTGCTGCACCATATTTTTCTAATCTGGTTTATTTCATCGGACAACATGTGATGGAATTAGATAAGTGTGTTAAATCAGCATCTGAGTAAGTGTTTAGTTTGTTTATCAGCTGTTATAAATGATAATTACTATTAATAACATAATACACCCATTTTTTCCTCATTAATCTTAATACATAAAAATTATATGTTGGTTAATATTTCCTTACACCATGTATCTTCAAGATATTTTTTTTTAATTGCCAAGTGAGATGTTTTTTATAATTCTGTAAAACCCTTATAAATTTGCACCAATACTAGTAACTGAATCTTTGTATTTGATCTGCAACACTGAAAAATTATTAAAATTTATCTGCATAGAGTGTGTTAAAGTATTGTGATGTATATATAGATTAACTATGTAGATATAAATTATGTATGTAAATATAATGTATGTAGATATAAATTACTTAAAAATTCCACTTAGAGGAAATGAAAATTTAACTTAGGAAGATGAAAGATTAGCTATTAACACGGGTGAAACATATATATATTATTCGGCCTGCATTTTTTTTATTGTTTGGTTTATTTTGCACAAACTAAATCTGAGTTGCACGCAACCGGGCAACACCAGAACTGAAATCGGTAGCATTTGAATGATTATGATATATTTTTATGCATAGTATGACAAATAGTAGATACATTAGAAAGCTCTCTTTTATTGTTTGGTTTATTTTGCACAAACTAAATCTGAGTTGCACGCAACCGGGCAACACCAGAACTGAAATCGGTAGCATTTGAGTGATTATGATATATTTTTATGCATAGTATGACAAATAGTAGATACATTAGAAAAGCTCTCTTGTAAAGCTAGTGTTTATTTTCTTAACTGAAAATCAGTGTAAATATATTATGTATGTATATGCTTTAATAAAGCCTATTTATGTCTATTTACAACAAATGTTTCAGGATAAAAAAAAAAGCGAAAAAATTATTGAATTAAATTAGTTTAAACTCAGAGCATTTTGTCAAACATTTTTCTACTTTCTGTCAAAGAAAATTTTCTGTACAACAGTGATTTTACTAATTCTATCACTATTTTCATTTTAGACAAATGATTTGCAGTCATGGCTGAATATAATAGTCCTTTTTACTCTAGGTAAAAATGGACATAATATGAGTTCATTATATCCTGTGTTCTTACAAATATTGTAAATATTTATTCGTAGTTAAAATATACTATACCAATTTTAACAAAGCAATGTTTTACTTTAAAGAGAGATAAGTAAAAGTACCCTTTAAAATAAAATATCAAGCATCTGTTTTTGATATATCTCATATATCATTAACCACAACTATCTGTTTTAATTCAAAAATTAACCACTCAAAGAGACTAGCATTTCACAGAAAGAGCCAATAAAATTTTCGAGCAAGAATAGGAAAATTGATAAATTTATTTTGAACCCTTTGAAAACAAAAAATTGTAATTAATGTGCGTGCATTCTTTTAAATTCAAGAACTCGTGTGGTACTTCCTTCCATTTTCTACAATATGGTGCGATATACACTTTTTATTATCAATGTAACGTATTTTTTGTTTCACTGAATTAGGGACCATAGATATTGACCGCCCAAAATAAGAATCTAACGATTCTGTCGCTTTTTCTTCTGTCAAAAGAAACTCAAGATGTTTTACGACTTCTTGTGTGGGTTAACCACAAGAGAAATGATGGTTTAAATGATTTGTTTAGAACTTCAAATCAAATGACTAAATTTGATTGCTATATGGAAATGGATGGCTTAGTAGGGACGTTCTATAGGACATTATAATAACATTGCATTTATGGTGTGACAAATGGATTTAATTTACTTGTTGTTATAGTGAAAATGTAACTCTAATGGAAAAGCATAAACTGTATAAAGAAATATTTTTGCACTTTTCAAAGATACTATATTAAAATTTTCATATTTTGTAGATTACAAGTGCAAACTAAATTGGCTGATCTGGTTGCTGAACATTTAGACCATCTGCATTATCTGAATGATATATTGTGCCTTCATATTGAAGCTTTGAATGATGTTCTTACTGATCATTTGTTGAATAAATTACTGGTTCCATTATATGTATATTCCCTTGTACAAAAAATTCCTAATTCAAGTCCTGAGGTAAACAGTTTACCATTAATTTTTGTTATTTCATATTGAATGAAGTTTATCATAACTAAAATTAAAGGATAAAATAATACACATTAGTTGATGTATTACCTGTACATTCAAATAATATTGTTATACATATTTTTTTAAATAAACTAATTTTTGCCGATAACTTTTGGATACAATTTATTTTATTTTTTACTGCAGCTAAATAATATTGGTAGTTTATACTTCAATATATTTTTCTTTTGCATACTAATTTTAACTTTTATCAGTTTTTACTACTGTCTATTAATAATGTAGTAATATTTCAACGGATATTTCTGATATAAGCTAATTTTATTCATTAACTTTTACAGGAAGAAAAGTCTAGAGTTAGTCCTATAGTGTCGCTGTTTTTGTTGTCTCAGGTATGGCAATGTTAATTCTTAGTTCTAATGTTAATCATTGTAATATTGTTTGTGTCTTTCATTATGAAAAAGAAATTACTAAAATTAATGTGATGAATGATAAAAAAAGATGTTTAATTTCAATTGATCAAAATGTTTGAAACAAAATTGTTCTTGAATTGAACAAATACTTCGTTTTTAACATTCAATCTAGGTAATTTTTTTTCCTATTTTTTCTTCTTCTTCTCAGAACTGTTGATTTTTAAATTAATAAAAATGCTTTTTTAAAACCGTATTGTTGGATTTGGATGTGCTAAGTTTTTTGCATGATTCATACAAATGTAATTGAGTATTCTGTATTAAAGTATATAAAATTTACCTGGAGGGGAATGAAAAGTACCTTAAAATTGAACTAAAAGTAGTAAGAAACTTTAATTTTATATAACTTTCAAGGTTATTAACTGCCTTTGCCAATACTAAACAAGTTTCGAATTTGCAGGAAAAAGAAATCTTAAGTATAGCAGAAACAAAAAGTCAAATGAGATGAAAATCAATTTATTATTTAGTATTTCAGTAATATTTAGTACCTTATTTTGAACATATTAATAAATGTTTTGAAATAACTTGTTACTACTCTCTGACCAGGGCTATTAATAAAACACAAAATAAAAATCAGTTAATAGTGTTAACTATAACTATGGTAAGTACATTTTATCTTTTTTTTTTTGTGTAATGTAACAGTTTTACAATTTCTCTTGGTACCTTTTTCTTTTTTCTCTTGTTTCCAACTAACTGGTGTTGAACGTGATGTGTCTTTTATGGCATTAATGTTCTTTTATTGGCAATATTTTTCTATGGGTTTTTGGAATAAATGTTCATTTATTCATGGATCAATTTCACATAGAAAAACAATGTCCTAATAATATGTCCAATTATTTTTACATTAAAAAAATTGACTGAAGTTATTTAATTACTTGTACCCATGACATTTTTCCTTTAATACATTTGAAAATAGTTAGTTGATTTTATGTTGTTTAATTTTCCTATTAAAGAAACATTTTGTTCTGTAGGTTTTTCTGATAGTATCTCACAAGCCGCTTGTTCAAAAACTTGCAAATATTATACTTAATGCAAAGATGTCACTATTTGCAAATGGCTCTCAAAATACTGTTGTAAGTAGCACATTTAAAATCCTCATCAAGGATTTTTCTTTTTAATTATTTGCATACAAAAATTTTCTAATTATTCTTTTAATAATGAAAGATTTGTTTATTGATTGAATTTGCTATTTGCAGATATTTTTAACTTTGGTGTTATAGCTGTTAAATCATGAAATAATTTTTTTTTTTTTTTTTTTTTTTTTTTTTTTTTTTTTTTTTTGTATTTATAATGTTATCTTTTAAAACATTTGATTTTTTTTTGGTGGTTAGAATTACATTTGCATAACTAATAAAATAGAAATTAAAATTTTTTCTATTTTATTAGTGTAGTAAATTTAAATTGTTAAAAATTTTTTAATTGTTAAACAAACTTTTCTTGGCAGGAAAATTTGCGCTTATATATTCACCAAAGTAGCCTAACAGTTGATGACTTAAAATATATAGGTGGTATACAAGCCATAGATTGTTTCAAATTAAATGCAAAAACAAAAAAAATCTTTTTCATTACTTATAAAATTTAAAAAACTAAATTTATATTTTATTTTTTAAATTAACATCTAATATATGGAAAATTTTTAATTTCTTGCATAAAAAGACTACCTTTGCTCTGTCATGGTTATTATGTTAGAGATGTTATAAAATGGTACAATTCAAAATTCAGAAGCATTAATTGATTTGGTATCTGCTATAAATTCGGTTTATCTTAAATTGCTACTACATTGATATAATTGCTGCATGTATGAGAGAATTCCAAAATTTCCTGCATGTATGAGAGAGCTGCAATTTTAGCAAAATTTAGATCATTAGCTATATGTTCTTAATTTTCCAGGCATAAAAATCTGTATCTGTAGCGCAAAAATTATAAGTTTTGGCAACTACAAAATAGAATAAAAGTAGAAAAGCCAGTTAAATATAAGTTATCCAAGAAATTTCAAGTAATTAGAAAAATCACACCACACACAAGAATTTAATTTCAGCTTTTCAAACTATTTTCCATAAATGTCAATTATCTCTTTTTTTATCTGAAAACTATTAAAGTAATTGATTTTCTGTTTCTATTAATCAAAATATAACACAATTTTTTAAATGAAAGATTTTAAAAATTGGCCTTAACTGTAGATCTCCTTTTAAAGCTTATAAAGTACAATATAGACCATCAGTTTCATCACTAATATTAGATTCTTCTAGTTTTCTTAGTCATTAAATAAATTAATTTCCTCAAGTACTATATTTTAAAATTGGTCTGTAAAATTAAAGTTAACTTTTATGTATTTCAGTCAAAGTCAAATCATTAGTTTTGCATTAACAAATTTAATATGCGTGCTATTTATAGGCACACAGCTTTCCCAATGATGACTCTTCATCATTTTCCCCTTTACAGTTGTTGGGTGCCCAAGAACAGGAAGCAATCAGAAATAATGATCAGTTTACTGATGGAAGCAACCCTGAAGGTAAAATTTTCTTTAATTTTGATAAATTTATTTTATAATTTTCAATTATGGATTTTCATTAATAATTTTTCTTCTTCATTTTTATTCTCTTTAAATTCATTTTTCATTGTTAAATTATTAATGTAAGTCCTGTTATATTGAAGGAATGTTAATGCCAACTACACAATTATTTTTCCTTTTAAATAATTTTTTTAAACAAATTTGACTGAATATGCATTTAAAACTTGAAGATTTCTACTCCAATTGACTCAATTATAATGTAACCTTGGAAATAGTTTAAGATGTTATTATGCATAAAATAAATTATTTTCAACTAAGAGCTACAATATCAAGACAAGATTTTTTTTCATTTCTTGAGTAGATGTGAACTTAACAGTATATGATATTTTATTGGGGGGAAAATTCAGTTGAGAATTGCTATTAATTTCTTCTGTTTAAAAATTATTATTATGTTTAATGATAAATACAATAGTATAATTGCTTTATAAATAGAACTCTTATTTAAATTTTAAGCTTATTGTCTTTTGTTTGACTACAATATTATCAAAAAGATATTTATGTCTTGTTCAGCCAGACAGTTGCGCTTCTTAATCCTTTACAAGAAAAACTCATCATTCAACACAAAAGAGTACTCATTTCATTCTTACGAAACTTGATCTCTAACGCTTTGCATATGTCTATATAGCTCCTTAAAGCCCTTGATACTTGTTTGCTGTTCTTCAATTTACAATGTTAAAAGAATATTGTTTACCTCTAAGTTTATATTTTTTAATTTTTGCTATATAGTCTATCTAATTGATATTGTAATGTTTTCTTAACTGCAATCGAAGAAACTTAATGACCTCTTATTAATTAATATTTTTTAGCTTAACAGCTAACTTCGCATTATCATAGTTTTGATGACATTGATTATGCACAAGAAAATAGAGTTTTGCACATCAAAATAATGATTTTTTAGTCTTATTTAATTTGATAAATAAAGTATGAAACTGAATAAATAATTTCCAAACCACAATTTTTTTTTCTTTTTTGTCAATTTTCAATAATTAGTAAAAAAAATATTTTCGATCTCATTTTCAATATTTGAGTAAATTAAATATAATAGGCTTCTGTCAAAGTGTCATATTATAGTGTAAAAATAAATTCATAATTTCTCAAAGTTAAATTTTTATTGTTGTCTAATTTTATTTTTATGGTGTGCACCGAAAAATGTAATTTAAAAATGTTCTATTTATAATAATAGTATTTATTTTAATTTCAGAATGCATAATGGGTTTAATTTAAATGAATTGATAAAATAAATTTAAAAAAATGTGTACTTAAAGATTACAAACATTTCATGCTTCTTATTTATTACAGATGTTGAACTTAATAATTAACAGAACTTCAGACATGAAATCTTCCAGTTTCATTATTTAACAATTTATTTGAATGTCTTGTAGTATATTTTATTTAAACTTGTGATTTCAATCTTAAATTAGTATACACTTTCTGAAATGATGTCTTTTTATTTCAATGCAAGTATTATATCATAATTGAAGATTTTGCAATCGATAAAGACTAAACTTTGGATTTAATTTTTATTCTGAAATTGAATATTTTTATTTCAAACTTTTTTTGTGATTCATTAAAATTTCTTAAAAGAAATAATAAAAAAAGTTTCAATAATGTTTATTATTTTCTTAAAATGAGAGATTATGCCAACAGCATTTTATGTCAAATATAGAAAGAGCAAAATGAAGAGTGTATATCAATCTATTTATCATTGTTTAATCTTTAAATGAGAATTTTTATTATTTTGTATTAATTTAGTTCAAAATAAATGAAAAATATTATATTTTTAGCATTTTTTATAATTTTTGGTTATGAAATAATAGACAATGGTGTTTTTTGCATTAAGGGTAAAATTTTCCAAACAATAAATTTTCAACTTTGCATTTGCTTGCAGTTTCTTAGGTCCAAGAGAAAAAGTAATTCATCAATGGAATTTCTTTTATTTACAAAATCAATTGTTCAGAAAATTTTGAAAATAATTGATAAAAAATTAATAACTACTTTTTTCTGGAATATATATTTTAGAACAAATATAATTCTGAGAATCTAACAGATTTTTTTAGTAACTATTACACGGTTTTTCTAAAAATAAAGAAAATACCAAATTATATATTTTACTAGTAAATATAAGGGTCAGAAAATAAATTTATAAAAGGGATACATCAGTGCCAAAAGGTGAAGTTATTTTAAAATCTTTTGATTAATTGATGCAAGATTGTTTCATATGTTTGAACAAACTTTTCTTTCGCAAAATTAATTTTAAAAAATTTTAACACCTTTAATGTAATTTTAATATTTCTTAAATACTTATATATTTTGAAAATAGTAACAATTATGTAAAAAAAATTTCAAAGTTAAGACTGTGTATAACAAATCCAGCTGTTTAAATATTTTATTTCAATTTCTTTTTCATGCTTATTCTGATGTTTCATTTTTGTTTCTGTTAGAAGCTTCCAATTTGTCTGATGAGGAAAAGGTAAAAGCTGCTCAGAAATCAATTCAACAAGGCCACAGAAATAGTCAAAGTTCTGAAATGTTACAACAAAGTTTTTCATTGACTAACAGGTATTAAAATGACTTTTTTTCTTTTTGTCTAAGTAATTTAAGTTCATTATTATTAATGACATTAAAAACTTATTCTAAAAGAAATTATACCTTTACACAAAAATTTAGACTGCACTAAAATTATTCCCAAAAATAGGTTGGCAATCAAAATATTTCACAAATATTGACTTCAAATTAGAAATCCTAGACTGGTCTCTGACTTAAATGTTACAATAAAGTTTCGGCCTACTGAATTTTTTTCTATTAACCTGACGTTTTACTATTAGTTTTTTATTTCAATTTACAAATATAATTTTAAATTTTCTTTGGTATTTTCCAATGTCTGATTATGAAAAAGATTTATTTTACAGTTGAGGCTAGATCTAATGACCCTCGTGTCCTGGAAAAACGACAGTGTTATGTGAGATTATATCATGAGTGCTTAAAAATACCATGAATTTTAACCCGTGGCCATAATAAACTTTAGTAAACGTGACCCATTTTGACATAGAAATGTTTTACTTTAATAAAAATTCTGTAACTGACAGAAAATTGGTAATAATACAACTTTTTTTTATGTTTATATGTAAAAGTATCCTTTTAAAATAATATGCTTCATAGGTGGAAAATCCACAAATAATATACTTTTTGCCTTTTTTGATAATTAACATATGTCACGATTTCTATGAAAACCACGTTTTTTAATTAAAAAATAAACCTTATGAGATAGATAATTGACGTTTTATAAAAAAGAATGAATTCAATTTTCAAACAGTATGACTGATAGATTTATTATTTAGTAAATTACACAGGTTATATGATTGACCATATATCAGGACCACCCAGGATATCAGGTCACTCTTCCTTCATTCAAAGGAGACTCTAAAGTGCTTACCATTAATCGTGGGAATTATTAATCAAAGGATTAATCAAAGGAAATAATGGTTTAAAAAATTTGTTTGAAACTTTTTCTAAATCAAATGACTGAATGTTGGTCTCTATATTAGAATGAACATTCCAGTGAATGAACGTTCATTCTAATGAACATTAAACTAACATTTGGTCTATGAAATAGCAAGTGGAATTTTATACAGTGGTTGTTATGAAAAAAATGCTGTAACAGGAGGCCGTACTGAAGAGTGTAGACAGTATTAATTTTATTTAAAATACTTATATGCTTTATTGTAATTATACAAAATTCTGTGATCTCAGTCACATTTCTTTAACTTACTCTGTTAATTATATTAGTTTCCAGATATAATTTAATAGATTTTTTTTTCCTGATTGGAAGGTTGAATTTTCCCATCAAGAAGGAACAATCAAAACACTTATCAAGAAGGAACAATCAAAACATTTATAGGACAATTCTTATTTTGAAAAATAATACAATTTTATTCTAATAATTTTATTTGAAATACAGTAGAACATCAATCAATCATTCCTGCATCTTTCGTTTTACTGTATATATTGTCTAAATTGAACGGTCCCATCTCGAATGCTATTCTTAAATTATTAATAATATCCCTTTCGATTGGTTTTGAAACATGCAGATTCCTTCGCCCATCGTTCAAAAAAATATTGCAGATATTTTGTTTCAGGAGAGAAAAAAATAGTAACTCCTGATGTGTAAAAGATTTAGTGTAGAAGTAAATGAGGATTTATTATAAGATGGGTAAAACTTCTCAAACATGTATGTCATTATTATGTTAAATGTCAAACATTATGTTAACATCAAACATATTGTTTGATGTTAACAAAATTGATGAAAATTTGGGACTTATGGTATTTCGTGAAATGGTTGTAAAAGCTAAGAAAATGTTGAGTGATTTTGATGAGGAATGCAAAATGGAACCACAATCATTGCCAACATTTGTTGCTGGCCTTAAAGAATTTCCAAAATAAAATGAATGTATTTATTTATCCTTCTTCTACATCATAAATATTTTGGTATTAAGAGCATGAATTTTGCAATTATAATTTTTTATACTTATCCTAAATTTATTAATTTTCAAGTTCATTGATTCTTTATTCCTTTGCGTACACTATCATACAATTATTTTATATTTTCTATGGACCCATTTTTGTCCATTTTGAACAAAGAAAAAGAGAAATTATTGATCAAAGTTTTAGTGTATACTATTGTAATTTTTAAACTTCACTGCTAATTTTCCAACTGGTTGAAAACAGTCGACTGCCTTTACTTTCTTCATTTTGTAAATTGTATGAAGTGTTCTTGACATATCTGTTTAATTGGACGATCAAGTTTCTCTAACAAGTATGAACAGTGAAAAATTATAAACTAATTGCAATGAAGGAGCAATATTAAGAAGTGTTCTTATTAAAAAAATCCTTTATTGACCTTTTAATTCTCAATAAACTCTTAATTATGTAAATTATAACTAAGCACTTTTTCCATGGAATCCCCAAAGAATATTAATTTATTTTGTAAAATAATTTATTTAGTGAACTAGATCATATTATAAGAAAATTTCAGATTGACTGTTAAAAGGTTACTTTAGTTCAAAAATCCTTGGGAAAAAAGTCATTCAAATATACATCTAATATCTCTGTATTCTGCTCTCTTGTCAATTATATCCTAAAAATTGTCTTCTTTTATTATTTTAGGCCATTCTTGGAAGCCATATTTTCTGCATTAGATTGTAGTGAAAATGACCATGCCACCTTATTTTCTTTATGTGTTTTATACGCATTAGGATATAATCCTGGTTAGTTTTATTTATTCTATGTTCCTTTTTAGATTAAAAATAATAAATAATAACAACTTTAACAATAAAAAAACAATTAAAAAACAATATAATAACTTATATAATTAAGTTTCTTTGTGAAGTTGTTAAAATTATTTTTTTAATTAATACAAACTAAATACTGAACAAATAAAATAATAATTATTTTTGTTGAAACCAGATTTCCTTCCAAACTTTAAAAATATCAAAGCAATTTGTCAATTTAACTCCACTCTTATTCATTTTTAAGTCTGAATTTAGGGACTTCCTTTTCGTTATTTCTTACTAAAAAGAAATAATAGAAAATGTTTTTATCAATCAGATCCGACTATTAAGTAAAACCACACCCTAAGAAATATATTTATTAATTATATTGTATAAATAATTTTTTTTTAAAAATTAATTTAAAATCTGCCGACCCATTAAAAAAAAAATGCCATCAGATGATAAAATAAGAAAAGGGATTTTCTCTTTCAGGTATCTGAACACTGAAATATTGCTACTATGTTTTATAATTTTCTTGATGCACAAAATATTATATTGAAAGGAGATAAATTTTGGTTTCTGTGCAAATTTGTTTGAATTACCAAATATTATTGCAACAGGTATTGCTGTAGACACAATTTACAATTAGTATATATTTTGAAATAAATATTTCATTTATTCTTCAAGTGCTTTAAAAAAATTTCGGCAGTAACTCTATTTTACCGAAAATTAAATTTTTATGCATGAAAAAGTGTTTAACCCACTGGGGTTTCAGTAAATGGGTAAAGTTGGGAGAAATGTTTCTCCCCAATACACTGTTTGACCTATCTAATAACATGGAAAAACTGTTTTGCCTTGCAGAGAAGACTGCTGGTTAAAATACAACTTTTTACCTGTAGAACCATCAGTGGGTTAAAACAATATGAATCTGATTACAATACATTTTTAGTAACATATATTTTGTTCTGAAATTCTAAAACTGTCTTTTAAAAAACCTGTTAGTTACATATCCTATTATGTATTTTGCAAATCATATGCTTTTTTTTAGTAATTTTTATGTTTAAAAAAATCATTATAGTACTAACTTTTTTTTAATTTTAATTTCATTGCATAATCTATTTGGAACATATTTTTCAGCTGGTATGTATTAAAGTTCATTTGTTTATATGTTATAAACAATTTGCAGTCATTGAATCTAAATAAAATTAATATGACATTTTGGGATATGAAAAATACTTTTCCCAGTTTAACTCTATGTGGTTAATATAGTAATTGAAATTTACCATAATAGTATTCAGTGTAGAAAATAGAATTTTAAGTAAAAAATTTAAAATATGCCTATGCAATTATGCAGTTTTTTAATTTTTTTTATTTCTCAATATTTATGATGCAATATTTTAAAATTGCATTTCTTGTTGAAGTATATTTAAATATAAAAATTATAGTTTATATTTGACCGTTACAAATGGGATTTTGTGTGTTCAAAAAAATAATAAATAAATAAATAAATTTGAATCGTTCTTAAGCTTCAATTTTTATTTTATTTAAAGTTTAAATTACTTCTTAACTCTGAAACCTTCATGAAACTTTTCCAAGTCAACAGTGGTTTTTTAACTTTCTTCAATTTCAAAATCGTGTAAGTTAAACCAATAGAAAGATTTACCTCTAGAATAAGAAGAATATGCCTTTTATTTTTATAAGTAAGCTAGTACTCAGACCTTTTCGGGTTAGACAATTGCTACTATAAAACAAATTTGTGCTGTTTAATCTAATTGCTTGTTTCAGTAGCAAATATATTTTGTGATTAATAATCGTTTCATGAAATAAATTTTTGTATTAATGTATCAATACATTAATCTATATATATATATATATATTTTTTTTTTCTTTCAGGAATTAGTCAGGATGTTTTAGATACTGTTTTAATGCCATCTGATAAGTCTGAAGTAAGTTTTGGCATTTGAAATTTTTAGCTTACTGAAAAATATATGCTTCTTATGTTAATTATGTATGTATCATCATTTTCAATTATTAATGATCTACCTTTGGATTATGATTTTCTTTTAACTGTTCCGAAAATCTTGTGCAGTTGTTTCCATGTCAGTAATCGAAAATTATATTGCCTGAAATGCATGTAAAAATTCGGATTGAGCATGTATTTTTATCCCCTCAAATATTGATGAAAATTAACAGAATGCTGAAAGGCTGAACTATAAGTAATGAAGGGGGAGAAAAAAGTTAATATTTGATGAGAACTAAATATTATTAAATTTAATTACATAACTAAAAAATTACTAAACAAAGTTAGTTTTTTTAAATTTTCTTCTCCCCAGGCATATTTCCTTTTCTGAAGAGAAATAAAAGTTTTCCCCAATCTCTGAGCATAAGAAAATACTTTATTTAAACATTTATAACATAGTTTTAAAATAAAATTTTTAAGGACTTGCCCTTGCATTTAGTACTTATTAACTTAGATAAAATCACTTTGCTTATAATAGTGTTCAGCGTTAACTCAATCATTGCTTATTAATATTTAATATTTTCTTGTTTCCTGATATATCTTTATTATTAATACTGGATACTTCTAATTTATATCACAGTTATTGCTTACTGAGGTAAGCTGATTGAGGTTTGCCTGTATTACAACAGCAATGTATTTGTTTAAAATTGCTTTGAAAGCTTTTTTTTTTAAATTGAATTTCTTTTATTTTTTATTATCCACTGTTTTCTATTAATGCTGGTTTGTTATATAAATAACTCTCTTACTTAAGTGTTTGTGTACACATTATTTTTGGTCTTTAAAAAAAAAAACAAAAAAAACAACATATAAAAAAAAAAAACTTTTTTATATGTATGATAATGAATGTTAAGCAAACAAATTGTAAAATCAAAAAATCGGACCTTGATTGAAGGATCTTATGGTAAGCTATGTAAGTTTGTGGCAAAAAAAAAAAAAAAATTACAACTTAGTTAAGAGAAATAAATTCTTTACTATTATGAATTTACCATTATAACCATATTACCGTAATTTAACGTTTTAATTTAAATTATTCTTTTAACAACTTAAAATAATTTTAATCACTTTGCATTTTATTGAAACTGTGATATATTTAGATGTAAATTTTCTTATTTTAAATTTTTTTTTTTTTTTTTTTTTTTTTTTTTTTTTGCATTGAAACTAATAATGGCTTTTATTTTGTAGACAAAACACTACTATAATGTTAGCTTGGCTGAGAAGTTAATCCAAATAATTAATCTTAGTTGCCAATATAGTAAGTATCACAAACATTGTTTCTACTATATAAAATTTTACACATAAAATTATGTACTTAAATTTTACAGTATTTTATCTGTTTAGAATAAATTAATTTTAATCTTTTGTCTTATAAAAAAAAAATGTTTTGTCTATTTATAATAAAAAAATAATCTTGTCTGATTCTTAAAGAAACATAATTAATATGAGTTAGACCTACTGTAATTTTATCAATTTGTTGAATTTACTCTATTTTTGCCTTATATAACTCTAATATTTGTTGAATTTATTCTGTTTTTCTCCTAATATGGTTTACTAACCTCCTGTAAGGTTTTTTAACCTCTTATGGTTCATTAACCTCTCTTCTGTACTTCACCATTTCTATCAATATGAATCCTTCTTCTATCTTTTTATATTTTAAAGAAAATATGCTGTGCATTAATATAGTGTTTTTTTTTCTCCAAACTCAGTATGTGTGCTTTAAATAGGTACCTAATTTAGTGATTTGTTTATCATTATCAATCAGTTAATGTTATCAATATATTTTGTGTCCTAAAGTGATTGCATTAAACATAGCCTACGGTATATTGTAAATAATGAAATTCAAAAAAATAATCCTGATTTTTAATTTTGGCTGAATTTTTAAATCCAAATTTCCGAAATATTTACATGGCCATACTAAAATAATTGAAACAGCAGCCCTCAAAATGGAACTA
Organism: Parasteatoda lunata; assembly: GCA_949128135.1. Taxonomy (NCBI): domain Eukaryota; kingdom Metazoa; phylum Arthropoda; class Arachnida; order Araneae; family Theridiidae; genus Parasteatoda; species Parasteatoda lunata. The sequence goes on from OX421972.1 coordinate 25,065,396, forward strand.
TGCACAATACCACTGGGAAAACCAATAAAATAAGCACTAGGAGGTATGAGCTAAGCCATATGCATTATATGTTCCTAGTTAGAAGATTGGTGATATGCCAAGTACAACGGTGAATGCAATTAAAGGCAAAGTGTCAGTGTGTGCTGGCCAGCCATATCACATACAGCAGTAAATATGGAAGCTGTGTTGAGTTTTATTATGACAAACTGACATTTGGGAAATTATCTAGTCCTTGTGCTTCACTGTGTTGATACCTTCTCTGAAATTATCAACTTCAGACTGTGCCTAGTTTTACAAGAGCAAGGACACAATTATGAGACCAACATGTTACATGCAGGGTATCCTCGCACCTGTAAAGTCATGGGAAGTCATGAATTTCGGTATTGAACAAAATTTGTCATGAAATGTCATGATTTTGACTATTTATTATTTTTTTTAAATCATGGAAAGTCATGGATTTAGGTTGCCGAAAAATCTAATTTTTACATGGAATTTACCCCCCATTTCATCCTGTCCTGAATCCTTGAATTTGTAACAAAATCCCCACTCACAGTCATATTTCATTAAAATATAAAATGTTTTTATCATGTTCTTTAAAAATTATGGTGTTCTTTCAAAAAAATGAAAGAAAGAACATCATTTCTAGAGGGAATTATCTTTTAAACTTCCTGTGATTTCCGAATTCTTATTATTATTTATATTTTTTTATTTTATCAATCAATCTGAAATTTTAGCTGAACAAGCCAGTCATTGGCGTTTATTCCGAAATGAGAACAGAAAAATCAGGAGTATTTCTTTCCTTTCTGATGAACAAGAAAAGTATCTTAAGAATATAATTCTGCAGAAAAAAAAGAAGAAAAAAATATTTGCTTTTGTATTTTTATCAGCTATTTTATTGCTTCAACTCTTTCTTTACTCTGTTTTTTAAATTTAAAATCTATAAATATGAAGATGCAGAGTATAACAGTTTTGGTTATACTTATCATTTTAATGTCATTATAATGCTTTCTTAAATTTATTGTTGTGTTTTTGTCTGAGAAAATAGTAACTTCGTTAAGTCATGAAAAATTCTTGAAATTCGTCATGGTTTTAAAAATCTAAAATGAAGCAAATACCCTGTACATGTAATTGTCCCAGATAGTGTCTAAATCTTTTCGCAAAATAGTTTACCGAATCCTTCCTGGACCTCTCTGCCAAATGACAGAAGTGCACTGATGTGACAAAGGATTTGTCTTACTTATAAACATAGTTAGATAATATAGACGCACACCGTGCGCAGATACATTGGTGGTGATTCTCCAATTTTACAGATACCTTTTTAATATTTATCGTAATATAAAAAAAGTATCCACATGCACAAAAAAAAATTTGCATTAGGGGGGATATGAAGCAGATGGCGTAATCATGATTTATGTAAGGTAGAAGAAAGTCACTAGTGGTCGAGCCTACAACCATTTGTTTTTTTACAACTCAACTATCGCTTTACAGTGAAAATAGACAGTTGCAGTGACAGTAGGAAATCTTTTAATGTAATTTCGTTTGGAGCGAAATTACTAATATTATTAATATAATCATTACTTTACATGCATGTAGTTCTATATATAACTATTAATATTAATGTCCATGTATAAAGATATATTTTTTGTCTAGAATAAATAAAAATATTAAATAGTTAACTGATTTCGTATATTTAATAAAATTATTCTATTATCAAAAATATTATGAGTTTGCAGATACTTTTGAATTGTGTGCGCAGATACTTTATATATTTATCTTACTATGTTTATAAATTGTATTCCAGGCTTTGATAACATTTGTGTCATTAATTTCTGTATGGCATAAATGAGTAGATATGAGTCATTTTTCTGATTTATAATATTTTTTTTTTGTCCCTTTTTTTCCATTTACTGTACATAATGGGCTTTATGACTTTTCTTATTTTTTTTCTCTATGTTTATTCATTATGAGTTTTACTCTTTTGTTAATGATTTTCAGACATATTTTGCGAAAACTTTTTTTTATATTTTCTGTTTTTTTATTTTTATTTTCTTAGGTAGCAAAATCCGTATAGCAACTCTTCAGATGACAATATTACTGTTAAAGCAGCTTGCGGTAAAAAACACTGAAAGCTGTTTACTAGATAGTCACTTAGCTGCTATTGAACAAGCTCGGGAAGAAAGCACTGTTATGCTCAGAAATTTCTACAAAGTTAGTTCTTCTTTTCAAAAAATCAATCTCAGTCTTCATGCTTAATTATTTATTTTTTTAAAAATTTTATTTGTTTTTCCTTGTTACATTTCATGTAATTTTAATCATATTAAAAATTTCATCATTTATATTCATTGTTTCTTAAAGAAATGTGTTGTGGCCTATGTATGTTTAACAGCTCTTTGCAAATAAAAAGTTTTATATTTAAACACAATTTATTTAAGGATATGTATTAGCTTTAAAAACATTAAATTTCTTTTTATGAACTTAATAAAAATTACAAATTTAATCAAATATATTACGCTAAATATTTTTTCTTTTTTTCTCTCCAAATTTTCTATCTTCAGTGTTGCCACTAAAGATTAAGATTTTAAACTATTTTTATACAATTTAAATTCTACTATACATATTTCAGGTAGGAGTTCATTTAAAAATGCACAGAAGCAAATTTGTTTATTTCTAGTTGTAATTAATAACCTAAACTCTCAAAAGATAAAACAATTTTATGATTTAAATTATTTGAATTTTTTATTTATTTAAGCATAGTGCTGCTTAGAATTACATACGAAACTTGCCTTGTTGCATGAGTATCTTAGCAAGGTCAGATATTATAGAAATTAAGTCTGCTCTTGTGAAAATATATCAAATTTATTATTAGCATGCTAATAAGGGTCTTTATTTTAGTTCTAAAGTTCTTCCAGTAATTCATGAAATTCATTATATATTTATAGTTTAACAGACATCAAAATAAAATTGATGCATTTTTTATGTTTTTCTTTTCAAATAATGAATGGAAATTCGAATTCCACTGATTATAAAAAGGATTAATATTTTTGTTAACTTGTCTATAAAATACAAGAGTTTCTTTTAAACAGTAATATAAAATTATTCAAATTATTAAATGTTTTGTTTTCATTTGAATCTTTCATCTATTAGTATTAAAATATTGCAAAATAATGATTGTAGCTATTAAATTTTTACTATGATATATTTTTAGTATTATACTTTTAGTACTTTTATGTTTTGATAATAATTTTTCTGCATAGTTGTGATCTTGCAAAAAAAAATTTTTTTTACTGTTAGCAATGATTTTTACTGTTGAAAAGAATCAATGACTTTTGTATGCAACAACTGAACTCTAATATATTTTTTAACCTAGAGTCAATCATGGGAGCAGTTTTTTCTTCATTTAATTTTTATGGTGAAATGTACTAATTTTTGCTTCACATGAAGAACATTATTGCATTATTCTTACTGTGACAATGTGAATTGAGAATTATAATAATATTTTATAATTTTAAAAATACTTATTCTTAGTTTTTAGAATGAAATTATTTTTTATAAAAAAAAAAATTGCAGTTGTGCAGAATTAAAATAAAAATCCTTTAAATTTTTATTTTAATCCTCATTTGCATTAATTTTAAAATAAATTCTACACATGATTTATTTTGTTATAGAGTGAAGAAATATTTTTGGACATGTTTGAAGATGAGTATGAAGAAATGAAAGTAAGTGATATTACAAAGCAAACATTCATTTTGTTTAATTTTCTCTCATTTTAGTTACAGAGTGTCATGTTAAGATTATAGCCTAAGTCTATTAGTAATACAATTTATTTTAAAAGTCAGTAGCCATGTATATTTGTGGTATTATGTTTTTTTCCCCTTTGCTAGGAAATTAAGTTTTTTTTTAAGCATGTTATTGAATTTTTTTTATTCAAATTGAGCTCCAAAATTTACATTCTGTTTGAACCTCAATTTATTTTCTTTATATATATATATATATATATATATATATATATATATATATATATATATATATATATATATATATATATATATATATATATATATATATATATAAAATTTTTTAGGCTGTTGATTTAATGAATCTTTTTGGAATTAAGAGCAAGATTAATTTTACATTTAATATTAAAATTTTATTGGATGTAAATATGGAAGTATATTAGACATTATATTCCATGGAAGAGAAATGATTTAAATATTCTTTTAAATTGAAAAATGTGATTTTTCTATCATGACAAATGGTCTGGTGAAATATTAAAGCACCCTATGACCTATGAATTTTGGGATTTATGCGATGAAATTAACACTATGAAACAAGGCTAGCAAGCAATTTATTTATAATTACCTTGAATTTAATTTTTTGTTTATTTATTATTCTATAAGGAATCGTTAGTTTATCTGATTAAACATTAATGTGAGTTAACATTTTAATGTGATCATCTTTAAAATGCCAGAAATAGTTGTTTTTAAATTTGTGTTTTGATTATTTATGAAATTTATTTTAGAAAAAAATTCTCAATGTTGAGTATTTAATGATGGATGAAAAACTTTTGCTACCTCCAACTGGTACTCCTATGTCTGGCATTGAATTCCACAAACGTCTTCCTTGTGGTGAAGTAGAAAGAGCTAGAAGGGTAAGTTGCCATATATATTGTGTTTTATCTGAAAGTGTCTAGTATTCCGCAAGGCTAAATGCTTTTCTTCCCCCTGTCCTTGTAGTGATCAATAACTGTTCATTAATCTGCTGATTTTTTTGATTATTTTGGAAATATATTTGTGTTTTTTCTTTTAAAAAATATGTAATCTATTATCCTTATATGCAGAGTCTGCCACTCTATGTCATTACATCGGTACCTGAAGGCTTTGTTTTTACCAAGAAGTTGGAGTCCACTTACCAAATTTCTAAGAAACATATGAAATGAAATTGTAATTTCTCAGTGTTTCATAGTATTTTAAATTAAAGTATCAATTCAAAATCTTAATTAAAGTTAGTTCGACTATTTTTTAATTTATTATAAATAAGGTTGGAGATACTCAGATTTAAGTTGGTTCCCTTCATCAGGCTAGTTAAGGCTAGTAAAAAGTGAAATAAACTCTTTGAATATGAAAAAGAACACTGTGGGACAGCAATTTCTCAGAAAACTGATGTTAAACTTTGCTCTTGGATCTCACTTCGAGTAAATTTCAATGAGTGAAAAAGTAGTTTTGATTCCAATGTCCAGTAGTCTTAATGTCCTTTAACATTTTTTTAATGTTATTTTTAGTACTCGGAAAATCGGTTATAATAAGTGGCTGATTCTACTAACCAGTGATTGTGCAAACCAACTGGCATTGTTACCTATCACTTGTATTTCAAAAACATTCATACAGAATTAAGATATTTAATGGCCAAACAAAGCAAATTATTGCCAAATACAAAAATTTCTTAACTTTGTTTTTCTCATATATGCCCAATACAGAAAGATATTTTTATTAATCTGTGAATAATAAAAATTTCTCTACTTGTAAAATAATGTGATGAATTAAGCGAGTGAGGTTCTCTTGTTAACCTTCTGCTTCGCAGAATGAAATTATAGCATTCTTAATAATGTCTAATTTTACTATGTTCTTCCAGGCTATCAGAGTTTTTTTCCTTCTTCGAGATTTATCGTTGACTTTGCAGAATGAGCCAGAAAATCAACTACCTTTGACAAACCTCTCTTCTTGCATTAAAGTTAATGATGCTCTTGATCTCAGTAAGATTTTTTATTTAAATATTCAACTTTATAATGTTTTTAAATTACCCATTAGGTAATCAAAGCTGTAAATGAAAAGATAAAAAAAAATATTGTTCTTTGATTTCAAAAGATATCTTTAATACTTTTATAAATAAAACACATTCCTAAATTTGTGGTATTTCAGAACAAAAATAAATAATATTCAATTACTGGATGCTGTTTCAATTGTAAAAGGTGAAACCATTAAGATGATATACTATAACAATGAAAATGATGTTTCTAAATTAATTTTTTTTTTATTAACTCGAATAGGATTTGTATTTAATTTATTTTTATTTATTGAGTACCTATACATTAAAATTAGACAAAAAGACAAAAAATAAATACTGAAGTTGTTGGTTATTTTTACCTAGCACATTTTCAAGTTGTCAAACAATTTCTCTGTTTTTTGTTGCAAATATGCAAGCATTTTTAATTTATTATTAGTAACTGTTGTATGTCATTGACCCTCCATCTCAATTAATTCTTTTTTGTATTACTGTTATGCAAATATAGTAATTATCTAGCATAACCATAGATATTTTATTTTTAAATGAAACCAATGATTACAGATAACAGTGATCTCATTAGTTGCACCGTTATCACCAAGGATGGTCAAAAAATCAAAGGTTTTATGGTTATAGATGCTTTACAACTCATCCTTGTAGATCCTGATAATAAGCGTGTTGGTTGGGGAATTGCAAAATTTGTTGGATTTTTGCAGGTACTGTCATTTCTCTGCTTTGAATTAATAATGTAATTCTAATGAATTTTATGTTCACATAACTTTTGATTTACAATTTTAGTTTTTTAATTTTCAAATACATTTTAAAATTGTTCAGGGAAGAATTTTTGATTAAAAATGAATTTTTTGTTTTCCATGTAAGCAATAAGATGATTCTGTGATGTTATTTAGGAAAAATTCTAGAAGCTTGTAAAGTATCTTTTAAAAAACAATACTAAAAAGTTTCATGCAAATGAGTCGTATATAGAGGGAAAAAAAACTTACTACATACATTGTAACTAATCCTTTAATTAAAGTAATAGTATTTAAAAATAATTTTTGTAATTAACAAAATATTTCTATACAATTAAAAAAAATTTTGCTGTAAGAAAGAACTTGTCAACTTTATTTCATTCTTCATTTGTACTTAATATTTTTTACTTGTGGTTAAAAAGAAGTCAATATTGTAATACTGAAAAAAAAATTTACAAATTTGAGAGTTAGATTTAAACTTTTGCTTTTTAAGTCATTTCAAAATTTTACTTTTGTCATTGGAACTTTCCAGGTATCCCCAAAATTATAATAATTTGAAACTTAATTATTGAATAATATGTATGATTAATAATTTGAATAATATGTATGATTTGATGAATCCTGCTTTAAATATCAGCAAAAAAAATTTTTTAGTTGATACTTTATTAATGTTGATTAAAATTTTTAGTTGCTGCTTCAAAAAATTTTTTCCACTTAATTTCAAAATTAACTATTAAGTTATACAACAGATAGTGTCACTGACTGCAAAAAACTATTAAATAATGTTGCCTACTCAATCTCAGACTAGTCTAGTAGAAATATTTGCACTAATTTTGCCTCTTCAGTTTTATCCTCCCCCAAACTACACCATGATGTTGCTGTTACAAATGTTTCGTTGAGGACGGATTTTAAGACACATTTTCTGGTAGATCGCTGGTCAGGCATCACTTTTGCAGTCAGTGAGCAGGCAGATGAGCACTTTGATCAGCCTGCAAAGGATTGGAGGGTGCACTGTATCGATCCTCATTAAACTATTCTACTGTAAAGTGTAGAACATTGTTCTTCCAGATGGGAGGAGCCATCCCCCGTGCAGAAGATCAAAATTGAGATATCATGTCTCTCCGGATCATCCTCAGAGTTGTTTCCCACACCATCTCCAATAGCTCATTGTGCAGTTCTAATGTGACGTAAATAAAGTACTACTTTTACTACTGTTGCAAATGGCTGTTATCTTGAAAATATTTTATAGTTTATATTTGTGCCATCTGTTAATAAACTAGTCAGCTGTGCCATCTCTTGATAAACTTGCTAACTAATTTTAAAACTTGGTGAAAACAAATATCCTGGTTCTCTCAACAGAATGCAACAACCTTACATTTCTCTTTTAATTTATTTTTCAATGTTGTCATTTGCTGTCGAAATCGTTGGTATAAGCTAATATTGTCATTTCAGAAATTGAAAATTTTTTGAAAATAAAAAAAAGCTTTTTTTAGAAATATGTACATTATAAAAGGATATATTTGTAAAAATTAGAATGTGACTTGAAATAGAACGAAAGAAACGTGAATGCAATACAGGACCACTTCAAGGGAAACTCCGCATACATTCATGTGTGAACTTTTCTATGAATAACTGTTTGACAAAACATAAGTGTTATTCAGTTAACTGCTTTCTTAGGTTTGAATTATATTTTGTTATACTGTTTTTGTTACATTTTTAAATTGACTTATAGCAGTTTTTTTTATTTAAAAATATGATTAGATTTCATAATAAAAGCATATCATTTTTAGGATATTGAGGTGACTGGTGATAAAGACGACAGCCGTTGCCTCCACATTACTATTCACAGGCCGTCAAGTATTGCAACAGGAAGTATTAGATCCCCGCTCCTTGCTGCGAAGTTTGTGTTTGACGACCACATCAGGTGTATGGCAGCTAAGCAGAGGCTGAGCAAAGGACGCCAGAAAGCTCGTCAACGCAAGCTTCACCAGATAGCCCGTCTATTAGAACTTCCTGACCACATTCAACCCTGTCCCTCCCCTCTGAGGCACAGCTTGCATTCCGTCAAGTCGGCAGACTTCTCTTCCTGTAAGTTCATCATTTATAATAATTGCTAATTACTATGGAATGTATCTGTAATAAAGTTGATTTATTACACTTGAAAAATTTGCTGTAGGAAAATTTTCTTTTTATAAAGATGACATAGAAATTTTTGTAACTACTTAAATAAATGTTGCAAAGCTTTAGTTGATGGCAAAGGTTTAAAAGTAAATCTTTTATGGCAAAAGCCCATTGTGGGCCAGTGAAGTTTCTGATATCCATAAGTTGAAACTCCAAAATTTCGTGACCAATAACATAATGTTGACAATCTAGTCAGCACACACTACACTCTGGCCACCTTTATTTCCTAGATGAGCTGGTACCCATCGATCTGACTCTGTGTAGGATATAGCTCAGTGCCTTTAGCTATTATCACCACTGGGCCATCAAGGCTCAAATTTAATAATTATGAGTTTTAATTTCAAATTAAGTAAAACATATTTGGAGCTAAACATTTTGCTTTACTTAGAACACTCTATTGGTATGCAATATTGTTGGAAAAAATAATGATGCTTGAAAGAAGTACATGTGAGAGTGAATTGATTGCACAGAAATTTCAGTATCCGTGTGAACATCTGTAAAATTCTAAATATTTCAAATATGAGAAGGATAAATATCTTAAAAATATAAAGAGACGATCACTTCACTGTGGAGAATGCTTTAACCCTTTTAGAAGTGGCGCAAAAAACAGTCCCATTTAATAAAATAAAAAAAACTTAATTTGCTTAAACTGTCCACTAAAAATGCAAAGCTGTAAAATTTTAGTTTTGGGTCTACCACTTTTTATTTTATAAAATGCTAAGATGAAGCAAATCAATTAATTGTTGATATGCAAAACTCAAGTTATGTAAATTTTTTTTAAAGCTAGAGTTGAAGGATTTTATTTATAAGTAAATATCTACTATTTACTGATGCAGTGTATTTCTTTCTTTCTTTTTTTTTTTTTTTTTGCTATGCATTAAATATTTAAATACATATTAACTCTCATATCTATTTTCAATATTATTCTTTGTGTAAATTAAAATTTTGCTGTAGTTAGAAATCATTTTTATTTTTAAATTTATAAATTTTAATTCCTCTTTCTGCAATATAATATTTACAAAATATGGCTATAGTTAATTTTTCTCTTTTTTTCTGCAAACTATTTGTCAGTGCTCACAAAGAAGAATTACAAAGTAGTAAAATTAATGCATTAATTTTACTTTCAAGTATCTAGTCTGTAGAGATATATTTGTCCATCATCATCGCCTTATTCTATGTGTTTGTACTTAAATTTCCACTTAATGTCATTAAATTTAGCCATATAATTTCAGCAAAATCATTTAGCTAGATATTTTTGTTTCACAAGAAAATGCAAAATTTAAAGAAATTCTAATGTACATTTTTTATTATTTATTAAATAATTAAACTGACAGTAATGTTGATATCTTTTCGCAACATTTTTATTGAGTAAATAGGAAATTTATTTTGGCGAAAAATTATTTTTATATTTATTTGTAAAATTTAAAACTTAATAATAGTTTTGAGTGATTCTAAATGCATTAAGATTTTTTATAAAAAGAAATTGACTGTAATTGTCTATTAGCTGTATGTAATAAAGTATGGTTCATTAAATGAAGGAGTTTTTGGCTTGAAAAAAATTCTTATTATTTTGAAAAATATTTATTTAAAATTTATATTATATAATCTTTTGAAGTGTTTCCTGTTTTATAGCTCTTATGAATTTAAAATACAGACAAATCCAATATTTTCTGAGAATTTTGTTTACTATTTAAAATTACCTTCTTAATAACATCGGATTTTCAACTTAGATTACTAGTTAAATTTATGTCTTATCAATGTTATTTTATCTGTTTGTGAAGAAAACATATTCATTACTCTGACAATCTTATAGGACCTTTCCTAAAAAAAAATTAAAATAATAATTTCTAGTTTACAAACTTTTAGGAAATTTAATTATTTTCATTAATCAATTGAATTTTATTTGTTTGATTTATATTTAAATATTGCTTAAAACTTTTAGAAAAAAAGATTTGTTTTACTCTATATTTATATTATTTTTTAGAAAAATTAATTCTTGACTTCCTACCTCAGTTTTTACAACCATCATAAGTTGATAAATCACAGAGCAGAATCATGCTCTATTATCTTTTTATTCACTGTATTATCTGAAAATAATGCCAGAAGAAACTGGTTCCTCTCAGACTTAGATAAAATAAAAAACTTCCTTTATACATTGATTTATTCTTGTAACTAATTTCAACCCTTTCGGCTTCACCTTATTTTGGCAAATTTGTTTGAAAATCGGGAATATTTTTTAATTGTCCAATTTTTATAAAACTTCCTTTTGATTCATAAGATATTGATTGATATAAAAGGTGAAAGTAAAAATTCATAAATGATATATGCAAAAACACTTTTTAAATAATTGAAAAAATACCTGCAATTTAAGCAAGAAAAAAGTGTATGTAGAAAGCATTTATCCACAGAATGTTATCAATATTTTAATAAAAATATTGATGCAAGATTTCATTTATTTAAATTGTGTAAATCATTCGAATACGAATCTCTGCATTTAATTTTAAAATCTTGTGAATACAATTTTCAATACATAATTTAAGTTTCTTGAACACGAAACTTAATAGTGGTTTTTAAATTGCATGATTTCAAAAACGTGATATTTGATATAAAATCGTAAAAACGAAATTTTTGTTGACGATCATGTAATGTAATTTTGAATCGCATTTGTATTGGTGGCAAAAAACGTAAAAACTATTTTTTTTTTTTCCTCTTGGATTTAAGAAAGGCAACTTTCTTTGAAGAGGTGGATTATTTTTTTCATTTTAATAATAGTAAAAATAAATTCCGTCAAAAACATCTCAAGGTGTAATCAAAACACCACAAACTTTAACGAGGTTTGCTAGATATACTTGCACAGCTTTAAAATATCAATGATAGTTTTTCAAAAATTATCTTGTAGGGCCAATTAGTTTGTTTACCATATGCATTTATTTTATTGATATAATTATTAATGTTGCATATATACTTACCAAATTCAACATATTCTGCATATTTAAAAGCGATTTACATTCATATGACCTTAAACTACTAAAATAAAATTTGTATAATTTCTTTGAAGAACTCAACTATAAAATTAAAACGAAAGAGTTATCTCATTGTGTTGGTCTATCTCATTCTAGTAATGCATCGCAGCCAGTCTCAAGATACTGGTTTAAGAGGTAAAGCAGCTGGAAGCAGTATCCGCCATTGTCATCACCGCCCCCTCATGTCTACGTCAAGTCGTGTACCTGGGCATGCAACAATTCTGAAACATGGGGAGAGTAGCCATTTATCTGTGTCCTCAGATACCAGTGACAAAAGTGTGCGTTCTGCTGAGAGAAAACGTACTGGCAGCAGCCCGTCATCACCTCGACGACATGGCTCTAGGTCTAGAGAATCTTCACCCAGGCAGCATGCTTCGAGTACGAGCTCTGAAGAAATACCCTTGGAAGATTTATCAAGAATACACAGTTCTCGCCATGGCAGCCCAAGTATAAGAAGGCGAAGCTCATCTGGTCTACCACAGGTATTCCGTTTATAAATTAAGCCATTGGGTGAATTGATTAGGTTTAAATTCTAATTTTTAATTCAAAAGGAAACCAAGATCACTTTCATAGGAAAATAATTAAATAATGAATTAAAGTTTTTTTAAAAAAATAGCTTTAGTTTTAATGTAGTACCATCTTTTCGTGCTGGTATTAATAAAATGCTCTTAAATTAATTCCTTCTTTGACTAAAATTAAAAGCATAATATTGGGGTCAGAAAAATAGGCTATTTTCTGTTTTATTTATTTGTTTTTAAATACTTAAGTTATGGTTTCATTTTTCTTGTTAAAATAAACTAAGTCTTTTACAGGCCAACTAACTACATAACTACTGTTTATTTAACAATTTTTTGAACTGCTCTTTAAACTATGTGTTTCGAATTGCTTTTTAAATTATGTATTAAGAATGTAAATTTTTATTAAATAAAATTTATAATGCCAAATAAGTTAAACTTAATTTCATATTATTCTTTTATCATGGTTTAAAATTTAATGAATTTGTATATTTAAATTATTATTTTGTAGCATTATAATATAACTACTAACAAAATATTTTATCCATCCATTTGTATATTTTATAAAACAAAAATATTTCTTTGAAATGAATTAAAGCATTCTATTTTTAATATTTTGTTATAATACTTATATATGCTTATTTATTCATATTTGAAAACTTATTTTTTAAGGAGATAAAAGAAATATTAAGTTATTCCAGCTTGTACTCTGCACATGTTTAATTCAAAATGAATAACATTAAGAAAGCTCAAATTATTGTTTTAAAAAAAAGTGATTATACTTAATGTTGAAGCAAGAAAAATTATTATATTAATTTAAAGTTACATGCATATTTATTTAAATACTCTAAGTTTTGAAAGTAAGGTCATGTATAAATGTGTATTATGTATTAATTATAATAAGTAAAAAAAAAATTTAAAAAAAGGATAGAAAAGTAGTTTTGATTATGTTTATGGGAAAAAAACCATTAGAGCCTGGGTTTGTGGGTGGTTCAAAAACTCTGGCTGTTGTGCTATCATGATGATGATGTATAAAAATTCAAACTGATTACTTAATTTAATGAATTGAGTTGATTTTGTTGTAGAACTGATTTTAGTTATTCAGTTAACTGATTAACTAAAACTTATCTGTTTTAATTTTATCATAATTTGATAGTTAAAACCTATAAGTTCATTAAAGTTTTGATTTCCAATTAGGCTAGAATAAGTGCTCCTCCTGGACTCTGCCACCTGCAGCAACAAAGTGTTCTAACTCCGAGTACAAGTTCTACAACTAGTTTGAATGATAAATTATCCACACCAGCTAACAGTGAAAGGGCCTCAATATCAAATGATGAACTCTTTTGTGGTACTGCAGTACTTCAAGAAACCTCCGAACCTTCCACTGCTGACAGCGAAGCGGAAGATCCTAAACCACCCAGTGAATCTGGTGCAGCACAACTGAGTCCTTCAGAAGTTTGCACCAAACCTTGCTGTGCTGCTGAGCAGTCGAGTGAAAAATTCCATCCATCCCATTCGGAAGCTTCAGTTGTTGCTAAATCAAAACAGGACTCAGAAGTGCTGACTCCTCAAAACTCTTCTTCATCAAGCAAAATGAAAGGCGCAATTCAAACTGTATAACACTGCCATTTTTATTTTAGACTCATGATAGATATTTGTTGATTATCTCTGGTCACTCTTTCAAGGTGGATTTTGTATTCAATTTTACTTCTCTCACTTTCACTAATGGTACGTAATATTTCTGCTTGTAATTGTCAATATTAATTGCAACAGTTTAGATTTTAAAAATTGAAAAATAATATTTTCATTCTATTTATTCTTTTTTAGTTTTACTTTATTTTCTATTTTTATATGATATATTATCAAATTTTACGCTATTAAGCATACAATATGCAAATTTTATGCAAGAGTAAAAAAATTAGAAATTGAGTTATTTGTCTTAAGCATTAGTTACTAAAAAATGTCAATTGTAGATTTTTACTGGCTTATTCACGTCTTTTTAAATCGATTAGATTTTTTAAGAAATCTATATATTTGTAAGTTTATGAAGTAAAATAAATTTTACAAATTCACTATTTAAATTTTTGTGAAGTAGATAAAAAAGAAATCTTTTTATAAATCAAAATTTTATCATTATGTTATAAGAGACAAGATAAATGTTACATAGTTCAGGGTTATTGGTTGTCCTGGTATTTTTTCCCCTCATGATCATATCCTATTTTCTGAGAATACAAATGAGAAGTTCTCAAGAAGAAGAAGAAAAAAAATGAGGATTTGAAAAATTTTGATCCAATTTTTTTTAATTTTAATTAATAATGCTAGAAGAAATCACAAAATTCGATAGTTTTAATTTAAGGAGTATTTTTAATATATTATAAATGTAATAAATTTCGGTTTTATTTTATAAATATTTTTATAATTTTGAGTAACTAACTCTTCTAACTATTTGAAGCATTTTAAAATATTAAAACTAAAAATATTATGGTTATAATAAAAGATTTTTATCAAATAATATGTCTTCTTCTTATCCATTCTTTAATTTGTTTCCTTTTTTAGTGCATATGAATCAAAACATGGTCGAGAATGTCAAATACTGCAGAATTCAATGCCCATTACAAAATTATTTATTGTTTTGAAAATAATAAACAGACATAATTTTTTCTTACATAAGTTTTTTAAAGGAATTAGAACTTTTTTTTTTTTTTTTTTTTTTTGCAATTAAATAAAATATTTTTATTTATTTACTTTTGTCTATCTAAAAACATAAATAGTTTATGTTGGTTAAATTCAAAACAAATCTTTGAAACTTTTATAAATGCAGATCAGGATATTTAATTGTTCTTCTCTGAATAATTAAATATCCTAAAGCTTTTTTTATTTGTAAAAAATTTAATTTGCTGAATCTCAATTAAAAATATTTCATTTTGCATTTTAAAATTGCTTATGGTGAAAAATTATAACCCATGTTACACAAACATTTAGGAAAATAGCTCTTTGAATAAACATCATGAAATGCATAATATCCCTGAATAGTAAATAGAAATTTTAGCATAAAATCTCATTTGAAAATGTGATCAGTGATAATTGATAATTAGCTTTATATTACAATTAAAATACATAATATGAAACATAAAATTATATAATGAACAAATCCTTATTAGAGTAATTAAGGCTTATTTAAACAATGTATCAATTTTAATAATTCTTTATGTCTATAACTGTACAGCTCATGCAATACTTTTTACATAATGTAAGCAACAAAAAAAAAAATCTTAGCGTCCATAAGTTTCAAAAATAGCTGATTTAATAATAATTACTACATTTTCTATGTTCAATTCAATAATATTTTTACTTGTTTTATAGAGAATTAATAGTTAAGGCACTCTTAAAAGTACTTTGTTATTATGTTCTTCTTTTATTGTTTAAACTGTTATGGCAGAGAATGATATTTAAAAGTTGCTTATTATTTGCAAATATTTTGCTGCAAAAAATAATTATCTTTATTTCATTTTTGCTCTTTTTATTTATATTGTTTTTGTCTATATTTTTTAATAATAAATATTTTTTTTTTGGTTCTCTGTTATAAAATTTTGTTCTTGACACTATAAATTATTTTAACATTTGTGCCATTATGTGATATGTAAAGTACAATGTACTAGTCGAAAAGCTATAAATTTTATTTTTTGGAATCAAGTTAATCCAGGCGTTCATGATTTATGTCATTTTAAGTGTACATCGTTTTTATTTTATTATTCTGTTTATGTAAAGATTTCTAAATACAAGATATGGCTATTAATTTTCAGCACCAATATAATAACCCTGATTTTCACACTCATTTAATATGTTTCAAAATACATCTCCATACCCTGGTTTAAAAGTTTCAGAAATTCAGGGTGCTCTTCAATTCTTATTATTTTTGACACCTTAAACCATGCTCTTTTGACCAATTTTTCAGTTATGGAAAAATATGCAAGGCGTATAACTGAAGAGAGGTGAATGATTCATCCCTAGAATCTCTGAAAACAAATTATTTTCTAAAGGAACAAAGTTTATGGAAGTCAAAGTCATTCAGAAAATACTAATGGTAATATTAAAATTCATTCTGATCTGGAACTTGAGAATTTTTTTCTGGAAATTTTATATCCCACGTGCAGAAGTTTATTAAAGCAGATGGAGATTACTTCGAAATATATGAAATGAGCATGTAATTCACATAATATTTTCAGGAGTTTTAAATTAGTCCTAGAAATTAATGGCCATGCCTAGTAGAAATGTATCAAAGTGTGGAATTTCTTATTTTATGTTCCTTAACTATTATTTCCTGTGTGAAAAAAAGGATTTCGATATTACAAAGCAGAGAAAATTTTGTATATAAGTTGAAAATTTGGAGCCTTACTGAAATGAATACAGTTATTCGTTTTTTCTTAAGTTTAATTTTTTTCATTTGCATTGACTTTTAAAATGCTCTATTAATATTATAGAAATGTTTTTTATTTCTATAATAAAATGAGTATGTAAATTTTTAAATGTTAAGGCCTTCTTTTTCAATATGCAAGATAGCTCAATATTGTGCATTTAAACAAGCAATATATATATCAAATACTGTTCATGTCCTGTTTAATTAAATAAAATATTCATTTTAAACACCTTGCAGATTAATATATGCCTGTTTTTACAGCTTTTTTTTTTCTTTTGTATAATAATGCTCCAACAATGAATTTCACTGATTCTTTGAAGTGTTTAACTGTTGTACAGACTTAAATAAAAAAAATAGATTTTACAAGTCATTTTTTTTAAAAACAAACTAAATTAATATATAATATAAATTATACATAAGTTATTTTCTCTTTTATATTATTGGTTTATTTTATTCTTTATATATAAGCTCTTACAATGAGAAATCATTTTCAGTTCTTACATTAATTAAAATCTTCGTTTTAAAAATATTACATCATTTCTAAAAATGTAAATTTGTCACTGCCTGTTTTTAAATTCTAAAAATGTTAATTGAAGATTCATTCTTTTTGCAAAATATAACACGATGCTCATTGATTTCAACGATGTCTTTATACTATCAGGATGTACACCAGCGGCCCAGAAAGCTTTTTAACTTTACATTTCTTAGATATTAATAAACATATCAAAATTTTAAAAAAAAATAGCCATTCTATGCAATATTAGTGGTGTAGTTCAGTCTTAAACATAAATTGCTTTATAGCACATTTGTTTATTATAAATATTTTTATTATTTCTATGTGAGTAAAATACAAGTTGTACGTGTTTAAGTCACTTGAATTACTTTTTAAATATAACCTTAATACTCTGTATATTCTTAGGATTGCAATGTTGTATTAATGTTGGTCCCTTACATTGTATTTTTTTTATTTTTGTGGCCTGCTTTTCAAGAAAGTTGGTGCATCCTTGCAATTTTTATTAATATTTGCAACACTTATTATAAATTATTATTTATAGAAATATTCCTCATTCAGACAACAGTTGAACTCAAATCACAAATTAAAAGAGAAAAAGTGTTTTTAAAATAAAACTTGTCCCATGAGCAATATTTTCTTTTAAATTTATTAAATATTGGTTTGTGAAAATAATTTCCCACCTTTTCTATGTAATTAATTTTGAATATTTTTTTCCCGGCACTTTTATCTTGTATTCTACTACTTCTAGAAATTGAAATAATTCTGTGCTACAAAAATAAAAGGCAGTATGTCAGTCACAGATATTAATTTTTTCAAAACCTGCTGTGTGATTATTTTACATGCTTAACTCTCTCTTCCAACTGGCTAAATGTGTTATTTAAAAGCTTTGGACCTGGTGCTCTGTTCCTTTTGTTAAATAATACAAAATTGTTTAGGAACCTTTAATAACCTGGATTTATAACATTAATGAATTGACATAGTGCTTTTTACCTCTGATATATATCGTATTTGGTTTATATTTTAAAACTGAAAAATCCCTAAAACCCATTCTATTTTATATATATATAATATAGATTTTACAACATTTTACTTATCTATCACCTAAGGTATCCCAACGCCTTCAACAACTTTAAAAAAAAAAAATCACCTATAATTATGTGTTATAGCATAAAAAGTTTATTTTTGTAGCCATATTGATTAGATATTTATTTATTTGAAATTTTGAAGAAAGGCATGGTAAAAAAGTACCATAACTCCACTATTTATGCTTCAAAATGTTTTAAAATGAAATTATTGAGAATTTATTTTTTTTATTATTATGCTTGTTGTTGACTCTAGAAAACAAGCTAAAAGGCTGTTTTATTAGCATTATATCAATAGTTTGAAATAAAAAATTACACTTCATATCAAACAAGACTGCTCAAACAAAAAATGTTACATACATATGAAAAAGATTTTAAACTATCTTCTAAAGAATATAAGAAAAGTGCATATAAAATTTTAAGATTCGGTGACAAAAATATTTTTAGTTGTGAGATAAATCGCATCCTAAAGAGGGCAAAAAAAAGTAAGTCACCCGACAAATCCATGTAAAAACTTGTATATGTCTTGTAGAAATATTTTTTCCAAACAACTATTACTTAAATTTAATTATTGTAGTAACAAAGTTTCAACACCAATTGAAAGATAAGATTTCAAATATTTTTGTTAGCAAAAAACCTAATTTTCAAAAATTTTATCAAAATTTGTCTTTTTAAGGTAGCAGGGCACCTTAATAAATTTTTGTTATTACATTTTATTGTGGTGTGTATATATAGCATAAAAAGTAGCTATCTTAAAGTTTTTTATTTTTCTATAATTATGTATTTACATTTGCAAATGTAGAACTTCTAAAACACAGCAATGCTTTGTAGAAATATGCGATTATCTATAAACTATTGTATTAAACACTTTAAACAAAGAAATTATTTTGCTTTTATGCTTCAATATATGTGTACAAAGGTTTATAATTATTTATTTAAGATGTATAAATAATGATGTAGGTAAGGTACTGTATCTGAAATTAAGCAAATTTATTGAAGTATAAATTGTAAATTTGTTTTAATGGAAGAAATAAAAACTTTTTTTGTTATAATCATTTGGTTAAAAGTTTTAAGTTATTAAATGTCTTAAAGCAGTTACCAATTTATAATGTTGTTCAAGTCAAATAGTAATTTCACAATTTATTTTCTTTGATTTCATATTGATTAACCGGCTACATCTGTATTTTTCTTGCTCCTTCCTGTCTTTATGTACATTGGAGAAGTTTTTATTAAATCAGAAATGGAAATTTGAATTGAGCTGTTCAAGTTAACAGTTACATATCAAATGATACAAATTTAAAAGGATAATATTCATGATGTTTTAACTTTTTTTAAAATTGCTTCTTTACCAATTTGCAAAATTAATATTCTGATTTTTTACACTACGCAGTAAGCCAAAAAACAATCCTTCTGATTGTTATGAACTCACCACAAAATCCTAACAAACTTAAATTTTAAGGTAAGCAAAAGAAAGAATACTCCTCCCCTATATATATTTCCCTTGCTGAAGTATTAAATGAATTTGAATGAACCAAAATTCCCCTATACCATTATCAAAATGGGTTAGTAACTACCATATTTATATGAATACCTCATTTATGTTTGCTCTTTTATCTTCATTGTGTAACTAAGTGTTCTCCTTAGGGATATAGCATTTTTTTTTTTAATTTTTAAAAACAATGAAATAGCAAAAGAAAAAAAAAATGAGATTTATAATTTTTGATAAAAAAACAAAAACGTTGTGTATGAATATGCATTGAAGTGCATAAAAGTATTCTCAGGACTAGAATTTCAATAAATAAAACCTATTATAGGTCTTGATATAAAGAGCGACCATCGAGTGTAAACATTTCTACAGAAAAAGTTGAGAAAAAAAATCTTTGCAGTGATTCATTAATAATTTAAATTTCTAACATTACAAGAACTTCAAATAGCAGGGGGGGGGGGGAATACCAATTTCAGATAGTTATTTACTTGCTGTAGCTTATGCTCTTAAATACAATCCCCCATTACTGAAACCTTTCTTTTATACTAAC
Source organism: Parasteatoda lunata (assembly GCA_949128135.1). Taxonomy (NCBI): domain Eukaryota; kingdom Metazoa; phylum Arthropoda; class Arachnida; order Araneae; family Theridiidae; genus Parasteatoda; species Parasteatoda lunata. The sequence goes on from OX421972.1 coordinate 25,085,691, forward strand.
ATTAAGTCCCATTTGCTATTTAATAGATTTTATGTTATTTTAACATCTATTATAATGAGTTTATCTAGAATTAGGAAGCAAATTACCTTTCATATCAGTTTTCTAATTGGAGAGTGTGGGGAATTAGCCTGAACCAAAGCTGTATAAAATGTGAAGATTTCGAAGCAGGAAAAACGAGAGCTTTAAACTCGTCAGTGGGTTAAGGGTGCATGTCCAATTTCTTTAGATGGTTGTGGGCATGACCTTTAATCAAAAAGTTGGTGAAATATGGATTAATTTTCCTAATTTATCGTCATTTGATTATGGTACATAGCTGTGTCAAAATCAGTGTCGTATTAATTATGATTTAATATTTCATTATTTCTCTGCACCCATGATATAGCAAGCTCACATAATGCCCATTTATGTTTGGATAACAAGAATAGAGATGGGCAAGTATCAAATTTTTTAGTATCAGATTTATAATTTTAATTTATTGAGAGGATGAAAAATTAAAGTAAATGTTTCTTTATCTTATTTTAACATTTTCGGTATTTCAGTTATTCAGTTAAATTTAATACAAAATAATAAATATTTTGTTTAACAAAAAATATATCTACATGTTTTTATTATTTTTACTTTCAATGAAGTATGATATATTCAGGGACTCGGAAAGGATATAACTATCGTAAATCCATAAATTTATAATGGCTAAAAAATAAACAAAATACTAAAAATAAACAAAATACTAAAAAAAAAAAAATTTCACTTAACTGGATAATTTAATCAAATTTGAAATATATCAGCAAGCTTATGAGAAAATATTTTGGGATTCAAAAATTAATTATTCATAAAAAATTATTATAATGAAGTTAATAAAAAGTATTAATCTTTGTATTTTTAGTTTAAAAACATAAAAAGTTCATTATTTTTGACAAAATATTTATAAAAAGTTCATATGAAAATTATAATACAAAAAAAAAAAAAATTTTTGTTTTAATAAATATAATCAGCTTTGCATTTAAAATTTGTGGAAGTTTTTATAATTATGCAAATTATAAAAAATAAAATAAGATTTTATTTAAACAATATGGATATGTAATCATATAGAAGCTTATTTTGAATTATGATAGTCTTTGAAAAAACTAAATTAAATCTGTATCATTTCAAAAAAGTAACTACTAGTTTGGGACTAATCCTCGATTGATAAGTAGGTACTTTTCTAACTGATATGAGTGTTATTGCTACTGAAGTTGATATTTGGATTTGTTTCTTCCAAATGAATATGGTTACAAAATCAAAGTTAGTTTAAAATGGTGTTGCCATCTAGATAACTTTATAAAGTTATTTTTCATCTATTTAGGCAGTTTTACTTCTTTATATGTTGGAAATGAATTGGTATAAATTGTATTTGTTACTTAAAAGGTGTATTCATTTTAAGTACTATGTACTTTGAAATACTAAGGACGAAATACCAGATACACCGATACAGACCCAACTTTATGTTCAAACAGGAATCATTATATCAGACATTGCATATTTCAGGGTTGCCATAGAAAAAAATGAATAAAATAGTTCCTTTTAGTAGCCTAAAGCATTAAAATAGTTGCCGAAAACTATAAAAATAGCTGCCTAAATAAGAACAAAATTTCATCAAAAATATGACAAAGTTTACTAAATGACTTAATTGTCATATACCATCATCCATTTAGTTAAGTAGTTTGCAAATATGTTAATTTTTATATAAAAAAAAATTTCTATGTCTGCAGAAAATTAAATACTTTTAATTACTAGAATTCATTCAAAACAATACTTTTTCATTAAAGAAACACACTTTTTCTAAAAATTTTTACCTTTTATCAATAATTGAGGTAGCAAATATATATACCAAGAAGCAGAAAGTGCCTAAAACTGTGACGTACGTCGCAGAACAAACGAAGTCCTGTACCTTGAATAAGTAACACCGTTTTCTTGCAAACCCCCCTCCCCCACCCATCTTCCTCCTGTAATCTTGCAGAACAATCCTCAACCCTAATCTCATACATTCTTCTGTAGACCATAATGACCTGAAGGTTTAAGAGCTTCCCCTCATAATCGTGCAGAACATTTCCTCCCACCTCAGTCAGAAAGTATGTTTCAAGGAGTTCCTCAGCCAGATTTGCCTGTTAGCTCCAAAAGACTACGCTCAGTCTTAAATAATTCTGAGCTTTCTATATTTTCTTCAACAAATGCAATGCAAATGATAATCTACATTGATTCCATATTGGAGCCGTATAAAATATATTTTGAAAAAGAGGAAAACGTTGATATTTTTATTAAACGAATGAAAATTCTCTTTAGCTTTGACCATTTGCTGTTTCCCAAGAATGATGTAGCTTTAGAAGAGGAACATTTGTTACCCTGCACAAATTTCAACACATTTATCAGTAACCTCCCCCTCCCATATCTTTGCCATTCTGAGGAGGAAATTAATGAATTAGCTTTTGGCTATAACATTTTTTTAAAATGGGTGTAACGGTTTTTAGCAGACAGCAGGAGAAATCGATCACCATTTTTATCAAAAGAGCTTCTAAAGCAAGCCATAAAAGAATTAAATTCAGAGATTTCCAATTTCATAAAGTTAATGACTTTTATATTTTCCATTCCCAATTCAGAAGCAATTTGTGAATCGTTGGGGATCCACGATTGACAGAATTGCTTTTAAAAGACCGAATGTTTTCGATGGAGATGAAGAAGTTGTTGGAACAACAGACCAGCGAATGTTTGTTTGCAAATGGTGCACCATCTGGGCACTTGTCCCTTCGAAAGATTTTTAAGGCAGCCCTTATTTTAATGTTCGGACTATCATAGGCATTTTATTAATAATTCATCATCATCGTCATTAACAAAATTTTGTACTTCAAAAGTGATTGAAAAAGTAACAAATCAAGAATGTTTGCCTTGGTTTAAAAAATAATGTAGTGTATCTGTGTATGATCCTGTATTTTAATAAAGAAAAATGTAATATTTTAACGTAAAGTTGACATTTTTCGCTGTGAAATTCTTGCAGAACATTTGTATAAATTAATAAGTCCTGTTGCAGAACATTTGAAAATATTCTGCTTATGGGTATATATATATATAGTGATTACTCAAATTTTGTAATTCACGCATCGTAATGTATTAAAAATTTGGTTTTTTAAAATCGTGCAGAATTTTGTAGCAATATATATATCACTCGTAGTATATAATATATATATTGTGAAAAGTGATAACTCAAATTCGAAATTCATGCAGAATTTCAGAGCAATAATTGTTGAAAAGGTGGTCGAAAAACAAAATAGACTTGTAATGGAAGCTGTGCAAATTGAACTAACTAAAAAGTGATTACCCAAATTTGCAATGTAAGATTTTCAAAATTTTCATTTTTTAAGAAAAAAAAAATCATTATGTTCAGAAGCTCTTGCGGACCTCCTGTATCAAACCCAATTTATACCAAAAACATCTCTAGGAGTACAAAAAAGTCTCCCAATAGTCTTCTTTCCCTGAAAATAGTTGCTTTTTTAGACTTTTCAGAGAAAAATAGTTTTTAGTCACCTGTAGCAACCATAATATTTAGATAGCAAAAATAAAACAAAAGAAATTCTACTAGGGTAATTTGTAAAACTTTAAATAGTTAAGTAATATTTAAGCAAATGAATCAGATTGCAAGAGAAATTCTACAAAACTAATTTTACTTTTATTAACAGTAGATTAACAAGTATGAAATATTGCAGTTTCAAAGTAGTACAAAAGCTAAATAATTGGAAAATTTTGATTCTAAAGGCATTAATAAGTAGGCATAAAGAGAGAGACAAATATAGTTTAAATTGAGCAAACTATACAAAAACTACTTACATTAGTAAATCTATACAAAAATAAAGTTTTTATCACAAAAAAACGTTAAATATAATCCAAAATTAACAAAATGCAACAAAAATTTGTATAAAAAGTGAGGCACTGGGTGTGATGCAGGTTAAAAATTCCTATGGAGGAATGGTTCTGTATGTACTAGCAACAAAGTTTTCTGCGAGCTGGTTGAGCCATTGGAATTTGGTAATCTGTGAGTATGGCCCGATCAGTATCGATCTCATCCGCAATGACAGAATCTTGACTCTCAAGGATCTAAAAACAACATTAACTTGCTCAATGTATAGAAATAAATAAAATAATGCACCTCAATAATCTGAAGTAGGTTCAAACCCAATAACTTCAGATAATTGAGGTTCAACGATATAACAAATAAAGAGTTAAACGGATGAAGGTTTTAAGCCACATTTGAGTAAATTTGTATAAATTAGCTTCAAAGTTTTTACATCAAAAATAAATAAATAAATAAATTATACATTGATCTTCTGCTATGAAAGCACTCAACAATTACAACTTAGGCTGGTAGCAGAATTTATGGTGTCAATTTGCACTAAAATCTTCATAAACTTTAATTTGTCTGTCAGCCTACGGCAATTAGTTAAAGAATGATGCAAAAATTTAGATTAATTTATGTATAGCAAAATTTTTAAACACAAAGTATTAAAAAATTGTACTCGGAATTTTATGTGTTTCAAATCTAATTTGAAGTTTATGAAATAATACATTTAAAAAAATCTAATAAATCTATACACTGTAATTAAATTTTTTTCTTCTTTTTAATCACAGCAATGTTTTGTCAATTCTGCTTTATAATTTTGATCAGAAATAAATTTAGATGTGTTTTTAAAGGCTGGATAGTGTTTGAAAAATAACAGAGCACTAATCACAATAAAGAAAACAATTAAAAAGACATTTTAATAAAAAGAATGAATATGGAATTGTTTAATACTGCACTATATTCAAAATAAAAACATCATTTAAAATACATTTTGTTTATAATCTTCTGATTACAATCTGTTTATCTTTTCAAATTTTGTAATCATCTCCATCCAACTTTAAAAGCTGATATTCATGTAGTTCAGCTGATTTATTTCTGCCATTTAGATAAAACAGTTTTACCAGTAAAGCTAAATTTTTCTTCTGTAAAGGCATGATTAACGATGACAAAGGCAAGCGGAATAAATTTTTGGTTTTAATAACTACCAAGTTTCTTTATAGATTTGACTAATTTGCATAAGGAATTTTTGAAAAGTGCCACCTGATGGTCATAATTTCAACTACTTTTTATTGCAAAATCTTTTCCCCATAGTCTATTTGACTTCTTTAAATATATATCAAGTTTCATCAAAATTTGACAAGAGGTTTACTTTACTTAAACGTCCAGTAGGACTACAATTTTAAGAAGCAGAAGTTCAAAGAAATAGCTCTGAGTATATCTCATATTTATATTGCAAATTTAATAACTAGATTTAATATTTTTAAAAAAAATGCTTTTTGAAGAATTAACGGTAACATGATGGTTTACATATATATGAAAAAATTAATACCTTTCTGACTAAAAAGCGAGAAGCTTCATCAACATTAAGATTGTCCTTGGCAGATGTCAAAAACCAGCCAGAAAATCCTTTTTCTTGGCAAAACTCATCCATAGAGTTAGGATTTGAAACTGTACCTTCAAGAGGTAGATCACACTGGAATAACAAATAATTTTATTGAAGAATATTTACAAAATTCGTAAAATTTTTTTAACTTACAGAAATTTCTTGAATTGAAAAGATCAGTTTCTTCCAGAACATTAATTATTACTTTTAATGGTTATTTTAAATAGATGTTTGGTTTTCAAAAAAGTCAGACCCTTTTGGAGTATCAAATCTCTCTTAATTTATTAATCAAAAAATGCAAAGTTAGTCATTTTAAAAACAAAAAATTACACATACTACAGTAAAAGTACATTTTTAGAGAAATTAATGTTTTTCTTTTCACGCATTATATCAATATTCAAACACAAATGTGAATTTTATTATGATGTTTTTTTTTATTTTATATTATAACTACTTTAATTTATTACAATTATAACATCTTGATTTAAAGTTATATTTCTAGTTTTATAAATGGTCATTTATTTTACAGCTTAGTAAACTGAAGAGAAAAAAAAGCGCATTCTTAAAATACTTTAATATAATGTTATGTTTTACGTTTATGTATGCATGCTACAAGGAGCTTTAAATATTCTGATATACTCAGTTCAGAACATAGAAAAGAGTTTCTTGGTTAAATGTGGAGTTTGACAGCACAAGAGACAAAACTGCACCAATTTAAACTATATTACTTAACTTATTCGCCATTACAAAACCAAATGGTACAGTTAAATAAGTCAAACAAAAAAGTAAAGATAAATGTGAGAAAATTTCCCTAAGTACTCAAGGCTCATTAAATTCCTTTTATACTCTTTGAGATACAAGAAATAAATGGCATAAAAAATAAGTAATGTGAAGGGAAAACTTAAGTGTGTATTAAATATTTTAATAACTTAAAGAACTGAATGAAGAACATATATATTTCAAAAGAAATTAATTTTGGGAAGTATATTGAAATGTTGAATAACACAATGCTTCTTCTTACATATTATTAGTCATATGTCATTGATTAGCTTAGTAAATCAGATTTATTCTTCTATTATAACAATGTTCAAAAGACATCTTCATATTTTTCCCTCTATATATTAATGATCAACAGATGAAATGAGCACATCTTTATTTCTGAAAGCTTAACTGCCAGAAAACTTGTTAATAAGTGCATAAGGTAAGCCATAAAGTTAATATTGAATTCTTAGTCAAGCTTGCATCGAACTTAAAACTTGTTGAATGGTTTAAAGTTAAGATGACTGGAAAGAGATAAAAAAATAAATTTTTGTAGAAGAAACATTAAACCATTCAAACTAGAATTGTGTTTACATATGTATCACTAACAGCACAAGAACAGATTAGTAATAAATTGTTTTTTGTTTTTGGAAACTGGTAACAAAAATACTAATTTAAATCCAACTTTAAGTATGCACTCTTGATAAGAAAGAAGCATATTATCTCTTAATCATCAAGTTGCAAAACCTGTAAACTGCACCTTTTAAAATAAATATACACATTAAACTAAATATTGATCCATATCAAGTTTGTTTTTAGTGTTAATATGAACATATAAATTTTTTCAATTTCATAAAAAAAAATTCTATAACAAATGTTGTAATGTAGTTCATCACATTTTCCCTTTTTTGTCAAAATGGAAGTTAACACATTTAGCATTTGAGCTACTCATATAAAAGTGCCTACTAGGACTAAAAGATTCTGAATAACTTCTATTTCACTATGAAAAAAATATCAACATCAAAGAGAAGGTATATAACATTTATCATTGTTTAGTTGAATAAAATAGATTGCAAAACAAATTATAAAGAGATAAAGCAAATAATTAATAATAAATAAATCTATCTTATATTTTCAGCACCATAATAAAATTTAACTATGTATTGATAATAAATTGAATTAGGAATCCTCAACGAAAATTACAACTTCTCTAACATAGAAGTTTGACATTCTGTTAGTTACTTTTCATGACTATTTCATACAGCCATGATGAAAAAAATTATTAGAAGAAAGTAGTGAGATAGAATGATTATTTACAAGAAAGAAGCATAAGCCTGATCATGACACTGTAATGATAATTGTACAACACAGCACTTTCAATTTGATGAGTTTCAAAATATCTTTAAGTAATCCATCTAAATTGGATAAATGATAACTTATATCAATCTCACTTCTTCATGGCATTATTTCAAGTAAAAGCCCCATAGCAAAATCTATGAAGGTAGAGATAACAAGTTTTAAAAATAAACCATTCAATTTTGATATAGTATCAAAATATATTTACTTTATTTGCTAACAGAACACATGGAATTTTACTTCCATCAGGTAGGCTGACTTTTGAGTCTAGATCAGTTTTCCACCTCATAACAGCATCAAAGGTGACAGATCGATTAGCATCGAACACAATAAAGGCACCAACAGCTTCTTTATAATAAACACGTGTCATATTTCCAAATCTTTCTTGTCCTAAGATATAAAATGACAGACGTAAAATTTCAACAAAAAAAAGGAAGGGGAAAGAAAAAAAAAAAAATTATAAGAAAGAGTTTCAAAAGCAATTTCTTAGAGGAGTATAAGCTAATAGTTTACAGTAAGTTATTCAAACTTTCAACAAGAGGATTGATACACAAAACACTACTGCATAAAAATATGAAAGATTCAGATATAAATATAAAAAATAAAATAAAAAACTGACTACGCTTTGCTTGGGAAAATATATTTGATTTTGCTATCTTAAGTGAATTACAGTAGAACCCTGACAATCTGACGCTCAATTATACGACACTTCAGTTAGGCATAAACCTATTTAATTCAAAAAAATGTGGTGATAATTTTTTTCATGATTTTGCAACATTCTGAAATATAGAATAATAAAACACTTTATAACTGAAGTCATTTATTTTTAATTTTACTAAAAGATTGATTATATACCTGAAATGAAACAAGAAATCGATCCCCCTCCTTCCCAGTTAACCGCTGATTCAATTCTCCAACAAACCCCTAGTTCCGATGGTGTCAGATAATAGAACTTCAACTGTATTCCCAAACAAACCAATTGTAACATCGAATTTGCCTGCACCTGACCTCAATCTTTATCAATTCATAGATTTTAAATTTTAATTAAGTAGGGTGACTTGGGGTAATTCCGGATCAAAAAATGCAAACATTTATTTTGTGATAAAACTATTCAAGATAGAATTTTAATATTTGCTAGAAGTTTGAGGGTTTATGAGATGAGTCCTATGCTACCTTCTTTTGTTTGAAAATCTAATTTGAATTTAAAATATTTTAAATTTTTAGTGATCAGGAATTACCCCTTCTCTTGATCATTTCTGGGGTAATTCCTGATCACCAGTTTTTATAATAAAGGGGCTGTTTAAAAATAATTAAACAATGGTAATTAACAAATTAGACATCAAGATCAAACAAATTAACCAAAAAGATATGTTCAAGCAGCTAATAAAACGATTTATTTAAAAGCAAGAATAAAGATTAACACTTTAAATTTTCCAAAAATCTTTGCATTGTGCCATACATTTTAGGCAAGCAGCCAACTTATTTTCATGTTCTGCTGGAATATAAGAAAGAGTTCCCACATGGGTTACTTTTGCTGGACTTTTGAACTTCATTAAGTGAGAGTGTAAAGTTTGGTTAAGTAAGGTATGTCAACAGCTCTGACAGCAGCTCTCACACTGAAATTTTCAATTTCAATCATTAAAAGAAATTCACTGATTTTGTTTTCTAGAAGCTTAGTATCCTTTTTAGGTTTATAATTTCTCACCATATTTATTTTAGGTTCATTAATAAACTTAAAAATTATTCTAACAATGTACAAACATAAATTTAAGATATAAGCAAGGTAAAACAAACCAGAAATGGTGCAAATCAGAACACATTTGTCTTGTATAGAGTTAAAAACAAATTTTGTGATTACAGATGAAATATATTTTATAGTTGTTCCACTTATAAATATGAACTGTTATTTAAGAAAAGACAATTATCGATTTATCAGCTATTTTTTATACTATTTATAAGAAGAAATGACAATGATCATGAATTACTCCAGTGATCAATAATTACCCCATCTGTAGGGGGCAACATTTGATATAGTTTCCTATAATCAATAATAATGTTTACAGTAGATGTGAAACAATTAAACAAAAGCTTACTCCATTTTTATATCAAAGAAAAAGAAAGTAACTCAAAATAATTATTAAGAAGAGGGGGATCTTTACAGAAATGTGCACATTTTGAAACCCATCTTTGAAATGGAAAATACAGAAAGCAGTTTAAAAGACGCTTATTTTGTTAGATTAAACAAAAAACTATTATTAAGTAAATGTAGCTATGCTTTAGTGAAGTGTACAAGCATTCTTGTCCATGTCTAAAATTTAAAAAATAATAATTTTTTAAAAATAAAACTTAGGTGATCATTATTTACCCCAGAAACAGAGTGATCGTGAATTACCCAGGGTCACCCTAGTTTTTATAGATTTAAAAAAGTGCATGATAGAAAATCTCTAGCAGTGTGGTTATTTTTTCAAAAATTTTAGAAAAAGGAGGAGATTTTTAGGTTGTCCTTTTTTAGGTTGTTCAAAAATTTTAGAAAAAATAAAAAGTAGGGAAATGATTAAACAGCAGCAGGAAAAATTTTTGTACTCAATTTCAGGCCTTACTGTAACTACTTACCTGCAATATCCCAAAGTTGTAAACGAATAAGAGTGTTGGTATCCCAGTTCAAAACTTTCAGGGCAAAATCAACACCTATCTAATGCTAAGTTTAAAGATTTATAACAAATATAAGTATTATATTCTAATATAAGTAATAATATAGTTTAATCTAAGTATCATATTCTTTTAAAGTATTATTTATACTTAAAATGAAAATACTACTGCAAAGATATAAATACTGAATATACTGGTGAATAAGTAGACTTTTCAACATCCCCAGAATTTCATGAAAAACAAGGGGTCAATTCTTGTTTGAAACTGGTAATGGAGTCAGACATTCCTTGATCGTAAGATATTGAGGCATTATAAACAACAATGAGATAGATATGAATCATTCTGTATCAATTTACATCCACAAATTACTCTTTACAAGAACTATTTTTAATATATATGCAATAAATTTTGCAGTTTCCTCATATTTTCTTACAAATAAAGATTTCTTTAAACAATTTTTTACATTATTTAATTTATACAAGAATATTTTAAAAAATATAATACAATGAAAACTTTTAAAACATACCATAAAGCTACAAAATAAAAAATTCTATATCATTTGTGTTTTATTCATTAAGACTAGCAGCATAGTCATATGGATCCTACTCTGCAATGAATTCGATTTTATTCTAATATGCAGTCCCACAAAAAATAGTCTTCATCCCTATCCAAAGAATTGGGGATCCCACTTTTTAAAATTTTTTACAAAGATAAATGAATCCAGATTTTGCTAGTGTCATTTGACACACAACGTCTTAAGAAATAGGAATAATACATCTTTCATTTGTGTTTTATTCATTAAGACTAGCAGCATAGTCATATGGATCCTACTCTGCAATGAATTCGATTTTATTCTAATATGCAGTCCCACAAAAAATAGTCTTCATCCCTATCCAAAGAATTGGGGATCCCACTTTTTAAAATTTTTTACAAAGATAAATGAATCCAGATTTTGCTAGTGTCGTTTGACACACAACGTCTTAAGAAATAGGAATAATACATCTTTCTGATATTAAAATTTTTTTTAAATAATCTCAAACTTTAGTAGAAAAATTGTAAAATGCATCTCATGTTACTTTTATTTTTAAATTTTTTTTAAAACTATCTTAAAATTCTTTGTCATAAATTAACAAATCATTAAGTTATTAGTTAATTATAAACCAATCAGAATTCAAGTTTATCAATACAATACTATTGAAGTTTACAACAAACCATGCCACTTGTGTATAGCTGCATAATACATTTAACTGTAAATTTCTTTTATGAAAAGTGTAAGCAGATTTTTATTTTTTATTTCGTCATTCTCATTAGAACAGAATTTGACAGTCTTTTTTTTTTAAATAAAATTTTTTAACATTCAACTGTAATTCTCGCAAAAACTCTTTATAAAAAGGATACAGTTGCTCTGTAATTTTGTGAAAAAAATTGGTGAACATATCTTTTAATGATACTTGTTTTTCCTGTTCCCAATTCACCAATAACCAATATTTTATATAAATGCTCATGCTTGTTGGGTGATGACACCTACAAAATTAAAAATTATTTATACAGACAAAATTTTCTGCCTTAAATTTAGATAATTTTTTAACCATGGAAAATAACAGTTAGTTTTTGAAGGATCACAAGTTTTATTGAATAAATCAGTATTTATGTAATTTAAAGAAACACATTGCATCCAATACAACATTTAGAATTTAACATGTATAGTATACTTTAAATGCATAAATGTATTTTCTTATAAACTATAATAGCCAATCCAAGGATACAACTTATCCATGTTTTAGAATTAAAAAGTAAATGCACAGTTGATGTACCAACTCAATTATATATACAGTATAACTCTTTAGACAACATTTGAAAGCGAAAATATTCTAATTTAAAGAGACAGTTTTCATATGAATTACAGATAGTAATTATTTGTCCAAATAGAAGAATTTTTTTCTTCTCTTTTATGCATGTTTCAGAATTATAAAGTTAAGTTCAATACATAGAAACATATAGCAAGCACCTATCAACTGTATAAGTAAAATTTTTTATAAATGTTAATAGCCATAGACTTACACATTATAAACTCTACTCAATAAAATACAAACATTTAAATACTTATAGTAAAAAGCAATTTAAAATGTATTCTTAAATTCCGCGCACTCTACGATACAAGTCTGTATGATATCGAGTATGTTTTGTATAATCTGAAACATTCAACAATATGACATAATATATTTTCATCAAAAATAATAAGTAGGAACGAAGATATGAAATTAATACTAGCCAACTTTCATAAACTTTTAGAATTCTTTTTAAACGTATCAACACTTAAATTTTCTATTAGAAAAATAAAGTTGAAAAACACTATGTTAGAAAAAGAATGAAGTAATTCAAAAGTGCATAAACATTTACAAAACTATAGCGATTGTAATTATGGTTTTCTAAACTTATCTTCTAGAGTGCCTAAATAACGAGGAAAAAGTTTAATTATACATACCGAATTTGCCATTAATAAAAATTTATTGTTAAATTTTACAATGTACTCCTTTTATCTAAGTAACAGAATACAAATTAAGGTGATAAACAGGTAAGACGCGCTTGAATTTCATGCCTGTCCGGAGTCTCACATGATAAAACAACACGTGACATAATAAACAAATAACAAATCACACACAGATCTACGGGCCAGTGAAGTACTTTGATTTGCATATTAAAATTTAATTAAACAGAAAGAGCATTGTGGTCTGTAAAAGTGTAACCTGAACTAATAAAAATAAATAAATAAAAATAAATAAATAAAACTAATTTAAAAGTTGATTTGCTTATTTGGAAGAAGTCCAAAAACAATCGGTTGCCATGGTCACCAAAAAGAGCCAGTTTGAAAATAATAATCATAATATTTAATTAATAATATCATAAAATATAAAGAGAATTTGTTAAAAAATAAAACTAAATTCGTGATAGTTTTATATAATCTCATTTTCAATCTGATCAGGTTATGAGCAAATCAGCGTTATTTATTTGCGGAGTCTCAAATTGGGACAAAATAAGTAAATAAAAGCGTTTTATGTTCTTCTGTTTCTGACATAATCACATTTTGAAATTCTGACATTTTGAAATCATAAATAGATCACTGCTTGTAATCTACCTTTGATTTGTTGAAATTGAACAATATTGTACATATTTTTCAAAACTTATTTCTCTTACGTTGTGATAAAACATTAAACACGTCCAACCTTATTCAATATTATGTGAATAAAAATGTCTATTACTGTTGAAGAAACAAGGTTGATACAAAAACTTAAAAAGTTTGAAATTCAGTGTGTAACAGGCAATTTTACTGCTGATGACTTTCATATTGATGTAGACCGTTATAAATTTTCTAATGAATATGTACTATTGAAAGACTTGAATGTTTTAATGAAGAATATCTCAAATCATGAGTATAAAAAAGCACTGCAAATTAATTCGGAATTTTTTAAACCTTTCAAGGATATGTGCAAAGATTTAACGTTAGTATTTTATGATATGTATAATCAAATGAAGTCTAATTACCAATATTTATTTCACTCCAGCAATGACGATTGTCCTTATGTAAAGCAATTAATCTTGCTTTTAGTTGGTGTGTCTGCTTTGCAAGAATTTGTTAAAGCTAATATTTGTGGTCCAGTTTTACCAGATTCATCACTTCATGAAATTTGTGCTAGTTTCTTACCAGATTCACATTTTTCTAATGAATCGGTTCTTAGTGCTCTTGGACAAAATGGAGAAGTTATTTTAACAGATGTTTCTCATCCCAAATTGCTATTTTTGAGTCTTATGTTATTATTTGGTAACAATTTTGATAAATGTCTTACTCATAAATGGTGGTTATCACGTTGTATGATGATTCATCAGAAGATTCTTCCTGATACGTCATTAAGTTTATACCGATCCATCAATTCCTTGATTCATTCCCAGTGTGAGATTAGTTTTCTGCATGACAAAAGCGAACCATTGGCTGCTTTCATGTTTAATTGTGAATGTGCTCAGTTCTTCATGTACTACAATGAACTAAATGTAGCTGAAAGATACATTATAAATGCACAAAACATTATTGGGTTAGGCATTCAGTTTATAAAGGATGAAGATGAAATAAGCCAAAAGCGGATTGTTGTAAAAAGAAATGATAAAAGATACAATAGTGACTTAATTGTATACAATTGTGCTTTTCCTAATTGTTTTTTTATTCCAGAAGTAGGAGGGAACAAGATTGTTTTACTTGATCATGAGAGAAAAGAAACTGATGAACTGTCACCAGAGGAACAAGTGGTATTGCTTTTGTACTGCCACTTACTTATGAGCAGAAGGTGTTACAGTGACGTTAATTCTTATGATGATATTTTAATACTTGATTCTTTGTTATCGAAACCTAAAATTTGGTCTTTGCAAATGAAGGCTATAATTTTGAGATGTATAAGTGGAGGATCCGAACATACCATAAATCAAGTGAGTGAGTTGATTTTCCATGTTAAGAATGACGTGACAATATTTCCTCATAAACTGGTTCTGTTCTATTGTACTTCTCTCCCAATGATATATAACATGCATAAAATACAGGCAGATGTGTTATTAAGTGCAGGACTTGTAATGGAAGCCTTAGAAATCTATAAAGTGTATAATTTATGGAAAGATTCTATTTACTGTTATAAGGATTTGGATATGGTTTCAGTAGGAGTGAATGCACTTGAAGAGGAAATAGCCATTAAACCTAGTCCTTTACTTTGGTGTTATTTAGGTCATCTTAAAGATGAAGTGGAGGTTTATCAAGTTGCTTGGGATTTATCTCGCCATACCAATGCTCGAGCTGCACGTTACATGGGTTATTATTATTATAAGCATGGAATATATGACACTAGTATTTCTCATTTCAAAGAATCACTCAAACTTAACTGTTTGCAGCCTAAGGTTTTATTCTGTATGGGACTTGCTGCTATGGCCTGTAATGATTTTGCTACAGCTATTGACGCTTTTAAAGGTATCCTAGAAATGGATGTTGACAATTGTGAAGCTTGGATACATTTGTGTAAAGCTTATATTAAGGCTGATGATAAAGTCAATGCATGTAGATGTTTTGTAGAATCAACGACATTTAGTATAAAAACGACGAACAAAATGAGGAAAAAGTTTTGGGAAAACTATCTATTGATTAGTGCTAAAATTCGTGCATTTTCTGATGTGATATCTGGTTTTAATAGTTATCTTGATGAAAAATTTGCTTGTATTTATTTATTTGTTGATGACAAACCTTGTTCGAAATATCTCTCCTCTACTGACATTGAGGTTTTAAAAATTATGGTTAACGCTATTAAAACGGATACACCTGATATTCACCATACCTTTTCTTTAACGCTGAAAAGAAAAGCAATCAAACTTTTTAAACGAATAATTTCTAAAAAATGCCATTACCCAATTATTTGGGAGTTGTATTCTGTTTTATTGTGTATTGGAGCAGATTTTCGAAACAACATGTATAATACAGAAAAAATTATTAGTTTCCAACAGAGAGCTATTAAGTATTATATTGAGCGATTGGAAAAATATAATTGCTGTTTTGAACCACTTCTTAAACTTTTGTTGAAATGCTTGAATTTATTTGATATCTATGCAACTAATTTGAGAGGCAGACCTGGTTTGAGAAAAAGAGAAAGGATTAATTATTATAATTTCCAATTATTTTTAGTTAAAGCAGTGAGAAGAGTGAAAAATCTCCCTCGAGTTTCTCCGAGAGATCGCGATTTAATATGTGAAATAGAGCAAAAATTTGGAAATATTATGTAAAATGCCTTAACTAATTTATGATTCAAACCTGGCATGAAGAAGAAAAAGAAGGGATTAATTTTAATTTAAGCTCCAAGAAGAATGAAAGATCTTACTCTAGTTTCTCTGAAGGATTGACTTTTATTTTGTGAAATATTTGTTTGCATAAATTTTGTAAAATTTGGGAATATCCTGTAACTTCTGTATGCAAAAAATAGTGTACATAGTATAAAAAGATACTTATGCTATATAAACACTGATACTTCTGTATAAATACTGATAGGGCTTGATAGAATTGACACTCTGAATTGTTTTCAAAGACAATTTTGAATATTTTGTGAAATATTTTCAAATAATGTTGATTTTATTTTAATTTATGAACTCGCAACCTAAATTTCTAAAAACTTTATTTGTATCAAAAACTGTAAAGGAGAATTTAAGTTTACTTATCTCAACTGTTGAATATAGGTTCTACAAATTTTACTAGATGCGAAGGAAGAAAACAAAATAGATTTCCAAAAGGAAGCACAGCACTCCCAAAAAATGGAAAATAAAATAACTCATTTTATTTTTAATTACTTTTTTTAGGGACCATTATTTTTATTTTGCCTTTCAAATCTATTTTGTTTTCCTCATTCACATCTGATGAGCCTTAAAAATTGACTGCTTCTGTTTTGGGGAACCATTTTTCACCTTTATGAAGGTAATAAAGTTTTTACATAGTCAAACATATCTTTCAACTTTAATTTATCCATGTCATATACCTACTTTATCTTGTAATCTGAAATGAGAGGAATTGATTTTTTAAAAATTTGATCAAATTTATTATTTGCCTGTTCAACTTACTTAATTTATTAATTAATTAATTTATTAGTTCTTTATTAATTTGTTTTATTTATGCCTGTTCATAATAAATTTTTTTTAATTTTTGAGAATTTAATTCACATTGAATAATTATTTTTATGTTGAGAACAATTTTCATAAAATGCTTCTTTTTCATTTGAATTATTGAAGAGCTCTTTTATCATGAAAAACAAGAATATTTAAAAAAAAAAATTGTTAAATTTAAAATAGTGAACTCTTATTTATAATTTGTTAATATTTATGCTTATTTTTAAATTATTTAAATTTTTATAGTATTTATTCATAAGTGAAATGCTATCTAGTGTTAAAATTTCAGGATTAACAGTACTCTCCAAAAGATTTACTTATAAATTTAGTTTCACTTTTAATTTGGCATACTTATACAGAAGAACCATGTGTCTAATTTGTTAAAAAAAAATTTCTTTAATCGCTATCTGTAAAAATATAGGTTTTTATTTTAACTTGTTTTATTTTATTTATTTTTTGTAATGCTTTATTTGTCTATACACATTATCTTCAACATTGGGTTTATTTATTTTCAATATATTCATTTTCTTTTGTTATTTATTAATAAAAATTTGATATAAATTTATTATATTTTTTTTTCCTTAACACAATAATAAATTATGATCCTTCAGATCACATTAATAAAGAAAAACTTCTACAGGAAATTTTTTAACACTTTACTTATTACTTTTATTTTATAAGTTAACCCCTAATATTTACTTCAAAATGCAATTTTTTTTTTCCTTCGAATAATGTATAAATAGAGTTCAGTATTAACTTCTAACAGAAATTATACTATTCTACAAATATATTTAAGACTAAAAAACAAGACTGAGAAATTTATCTAATAGATACTAGGTGTAATACCAAATTTAAGTTTTTGACTACTCATTAAAATAAAAAATGTTTTAACTAAGTGTCAAAATATTATATTATAGTTAATAAGTAATAACTACAATAAACATATTTTTTATTCAAATAAAATGAAATTATAAGGATTAGGAACTTATCAGTTCAGGAGAAATTTTTTTTCTTCTTCTTAAAATTAAATAATTACTAGTTTTTAAATTTCTGTCTTTATGTTATAATTTTTTTATTGAATTATTTATGAAAAATATAGTTACCCAAATTAAAACAAGGGAGTTAATTTTTAAGGGTGAAAAAAGAGAGAAAGACTATTGAGATACAAATCAACAGCTTATGAATTTTAATATACTTATTTCTTTTTATTTTTTATTCACATATTGATTGAAAATAAGTTAGAGTAAGTTTTAAATTTAGAAGTAAAATCAAAATGATACAAAAGAATTTTTACACATAAGTCTGATGAAGAAAAATTTGGTATTAATGAAAGCATGTTTTTTTTAAAAAAAAAAAAAAAGAAAAGAAACTCGTTTAAATTATTTTAACAACAGAGATGAATTAGTTGTATTTATTAATCAAATATTTATTTGACCATGAAAACAACTTGAATCTGCATCAATGTGTAATTTATATATAAATGAATACATATTTAATGAAATACATGTTTTGAAAATTCGAGATGTAATTTTATTTTAATATTTTTGGAAATAAATGACAAAGTTATATTTTAAAAGAAAAAAAAATTAAGGTAAATTTTCAACTCAATTCAAATGTAAATTTAACTTTGCAATTATGTAGTGTGGTTTTTTTATTATTATACAATTTCAGAATATAAATAATGAATGATAAATGTGAAATTACAAGTGGCTTAAGTTACAACTATTGTAAAATATGTTTTACAAACTAACAAATTCATTTGAGATTTTGATGAAATACGCTCACACATTCCTAAAAAAATAAGGGTACATTTTAAAATTAAAGACATTAAAATTATTAATGATATAAAATTCGTCAGAAAACCCATTGTATGGAGATAAGAAAAAAATATCAATATTAATAAAAGTTGTGATATTGTATTATTTCTTAAATAAATTTGAAATATTCAGAAAATCAGCTGAACGTAAGATATACTTTGCAGTAAGAGGGAGGAAAATAGATGGTAGCAGAATTCGCTAATATAATTTTATTTAGTATTTCTGTATTGCTAAGTAAATAATGCATGGAATGACATTATGAAGCTATTGTTCTATGTTTTACTGCCTCACAACAATACAGAAAATTAAGTAAAATTATATCACCGAATTATTCTTCTACCATCCAAATCTTTCTCTTGTTTACTCCAAAAAATAAAAAGCAACGCAAGATAATATCAGAAAATACAAAATCAAATATTATATAGCATTCAAACTAATGCAAAATAATACTACGACAAACGCTAGATAAAAGTAGTTTGCATAGAATCTAATATTATATAATGTAGAGCAAACAGCTGCCTTTTGTATCTTTCTAATATTAGAAGTTGTGCAAGATAATGTTAATTTTTCTGATATCTATTATTGATCAATGAGTGCGGACCACTTCTATCAAGCTATGAAGGGATTAATTGTGCTTGGTATTGGTCCTGTTAAGCTGTTCTACCACAAAAGGCTCGACTGGTTTGCCTTCAGATCATTCTAGGGATGTTTCCCAGCCTGTTGCCAGTAACTCATTGTGCAGCTCTAGTGTGAAGTAAATTAAGTATAGTCTGTCTATGGAAAGAACTCCCTCTGCCATTCTAGAGCAGTTGTGATGACTATGGTTAGATGATTTAAGACAGATTTTTTCTCAGGCTGGGGAGAGGGAAGTTTTCCTCTTTGAAATGAAGTCATATTTGTTTCAATACCAGCATACAGTTTTAGATTTCGAAACGTGGGAAGTTCTTTCTATTGTCAAACTATACTACTACCTAAAGATGTGAAAAAAAGTTATGGATTGGGAACTGGACATAAACAATAACAAGATCCTAAAATCTGGAGAAAAAAAAGTTTTAGTCTCTGATTTATCTCTCTACTTATGATAGTTGTATGACAGGTTTGATATTCTATGAGGTTTTATTATTGTGATTTGTGTTTAAAGTTATGGGCTATTTTACCATTCATAAGAACTTTGCGCAATTCATAAATTTTAAAAAGTCTCAAACTTTAAATCAATTCCAGAAAAAATCATCGTGCCTTAAATAAAACTAAAGATTTTTCATGTTTTGAGTGCACCTTATCTGGTTATATTTGTGTAAATTTAGACGTTTCTTATTTTTGATTAGCGTCATAGTATGGTAGTGGAATTGTCAAAATTTGTTTATAGTTAAATTAAAGAACACGTTATGTTGTAAACTAACCAAGTATAATAATATATATATAACTTTTACGAAAGAGGCCGCAATCTGTATTTACTGTACTTTAGATAAGCTTTATAAAGATTGGCGATCGCAGCACTCGAATACGCCATCTGGGGAGGGACCGGTTTCATGCCTTTAGCCCTTCTCCCTTTCCTCTCCTCCTCTTTTCAGTTGTATAGGAATGTACTACGATATTTTTTCTTTTTATTTAATAAAGATATTTTTTGAAATTTCCGTGATACTTTTATTTAGAACTATGTTTAATGTAGTTTTCAGTTCCATATAGTTTTCCAAGTTAAAAGATTTCAATCTATATGAAAATGAAGAGAGAAACTAACGTACTTCCTTCCTCTATGACTTTCCAAACGCTAATGGGGAAAGCATGTGAAGTGTTGCCATTGGTAGAGAGTTCTGCTTTACGCCACCTGCAGCCCATTTCTATTGCCAATTCTTTTCCACTGGGCATCCGAATTTTTTATAATTTTTTATTAGTGGAAGAGTGGCAACGGTGAAATAGAAATTGTAAATAAACATTTTCTTAACTCGTGCCGTGTGTGAATTCTGAGTTAAATGCTTAGTTAAAATATTATAACTATGGATTTAAATTATAGTCAATTAAAAGATGAGCTGAAAAAGTTTGAAATGAACTTG
Organism: Parasteatoda lunata; assembly: GCA_949128135.1. Lineage (NCBI taxonomy): Eukaryota > Metazoa > Arthropoda > Arachnida > Araneae > Theridiidae > Parasteatoda > Parasteatoda lunata. The sequence continues at coordinate 25,106,469 of OX421972.1, forward strand.
ACTCTCGGTATCCTTACCGAGGATAACTTTACTGACGCTTTAATAAAGCTCTTATTAAGCAGTACAGATGAACATAGCCTGTTATTAAGCGAACTCATAAAAAAAATTATTAATCATAACTACGAGGATGTTTTAAATATGAACATTAATTTCTTGAAACCTTTAGTGACTTTTTGTGCTGAAAAAACCCCTGAATTTAGTTTTGAAAATGGAGAAATCAAATCAAATTATAGTAATTTAATCCATACCTCATTGAATGATTTTAATTACGTTAAGCAATTGACCTTATTGTTAATTGCTGTTGCTGCCTTGCAAGAATTCGTTAGAGCTAATCTTTGTGGACCAAGTATACCAGAAGAAGCTTCTTATGTGGTCATATCTGATTTGCTTCCGGGGGAAGTCTATACAAATCATCGTGTTTTAGATGTATTGAGCAGAAACGGCGAAACCATAATGACTAAAATATCGCACCCTAAACTGTTGTATTCAAGTCTTTTATTACTTTCAGCTGACACATTTAGTCTATGTCTTACGCATAAATGGTGGTTAATTCGTTGTCTTATGGTGCAGCAAAAAATTATTCAAGAAACAATTCCAGATTTGCACGTCTTGCTATCAGCACTTATAAAACAGCAGAGGGAAATGGAACTTTTAAATGATAAAGCAGAATCATTAGCCTCGATTATGTTTTTGACTGAATGTGCTCACATACATTTACATTACCATGAAGTAAATTCAGCTGAAATGTGCATTAATGAAGCAGGTAATAAGTTGGATTTGCAAATTGAATTGAGTGGAGCTGTTGGAAAGAGAACGCGATTCCAAACAAAACCTGTTGCACAATTAATGGTAAAAACTACAAAAAATGATAGTGTGGTGAATCAATTAGCTAATAGTAATAAATTTCCTAAAGATTTGGCTCTTGAAGATGATACTTTGTTAAATAAAATAGAATATGTTAACATTGAAGATAATAAGACTGATGAAGCATTACCAGAAGAACAAATTGTAGTTTTGGCTCACTGCTGCTTAATGCAGAAAAAAATGGCTTCAACTGATCTTAAACAGGAAGAAATTATGTCATATGTCAATTTTCTTTTATCACAACCTAGACTTTGGTCTGTACAATTCAAAGCTTTAACTCTTAGATGCCAGGTTGAAAAAGCAGCTACGCGAAAATTTGAACGCTCTCTTACTCAATTGGAGGAGTTGATAAATACTGCAACAAAAGATGAGCCACTTTTTTCTGTTAGACAAACAGGTTTATATTGCACATCTTTTCCATTTAAATATAATTTAGAAAAACTATTAGCTGAACTGTTAATAAGTATAGGCTCTGTTAAGAGTGCATTAGATATATTTGAAAGATTACATCTTTGGGAAGATGCTGTTATCTGTTATAAACAGCTTGGAATGACTGTTAAGGCTGTCGAAGTTCTGGAAAGATTGATTGCTAAGAAAGAAAGTCCTGTCCTTTGGTGTTACCTTGGAGATGTAACGGATGATCCCGAGAATTATAAAAAGGCCTGGGAATTATCGGGTCAGAAAAATTCCCGCTCTCAGCGTGCTTTGGGTTACTATTACTTTAAAAGGAAAGATTATGAAAAGTGTATTCCTCATTTCATTCTCTCTACAGATGTAAATCATTTGCAACCTACTGTGTGGTTTACTTTAGGTTATGTGGCGACAGAAGTCGGGGACTACGAGCTTGCTGCTCGCTCTTATCGTCAGGTGGTTCTGCTAGATAATGATAATTTTGAAGCATGGAATAATCTCTCAAATGCCTACATTAAATTGAAACAAAAGGAACGAGCCTGGAGGAGTCTCCAAGAAGCTTTAAAATGCAACTATGAAGAATGGAAAGTTTGGGAGAATTTCTTAATAGTTAGTGTTGATGTTGGGGCTTTTGAAGATGTTATTAGATCTTATCATCGTCTGCTTGACTTGAAAAACAAGCATGTAGATGCAGAAGTTTTAAAGATTTTGGTAAATGCTATTGATAAGAATTTGCCTGATATACACGACTCACCTTCATCGAGACTCAAGGAAAAATCTCTCCAACTCTTTGGACGTTTGACTTCAATTATTACAAATAAAGCTGAATTATGGGAGCTGTATTCTATTTTGCAATGTAGTGGAACAGACTTTAAAAGCAGTAAAGATGTGTTGGATAAAGCTGTAACATTTCAACATAAAGCAATTCGCTCCTGTATTCAAAATTCAGACTGGGAGGAAGAAATTAATGCTTTCAATTTAACTTTAAATTCTGCTTTGAGATTTGCTGATCTTAGTATAGCTTATGTAGAGCTTTTGGAAGAAGCTTCTTTAAAACAACAACAAAAATCTGTAGCTAAATATTCCTTGCAAAATATCATAGCCAAAGCAGATAGAGCTTCTTCTAGATTTCCTGAAAATTTTCCAGAGGAAACTGTGCTAAGTTTAAAAAATTCTTTACAGACTCTAATTGGTCTTTAAAAGCTATAAATGATAATAAATATATTTTTATCGTGTTTTCTAAAAATTGTGTTGTACTTCATTTGAATAATTTTATTTATATGGTTGCAAAGTTAGAAAAATAAATGGTTTTCAGTTCTTCATTATGCTATTTTGCAGGAGGAATTATTTTTCACTTATATAAATAATTTAAACTTTCAAGTGTAGAAGTTGAGTTAAAGTAAATCATGAAGTTTCAAATGCTGACTGTTTTTTTTTTCAAAAAAATATGCAGTACGGTGAAAGCTCTTTGGAGCGACCACTCTTTGTTCCACAGTAACATTTAATGGAAGTTAATTGTTCTTAGATGTTATCTCCATTGACTAAAATGTTATCAAAGGTACATGTTTTTTCTCAAGCGATTTTAATTTTACTCAGAGTAATTTTTTGTGTGCAGAAATGCTAGTCATGAACACAGGATCGATGAATAAAATTTAGCATCGATAAAAATTACCTCTACTGATTAATGTGTAAAAAAATTTTCCAATTGTGGAAGATAGAACTATTTTAAATAAATAAACAACTATGTTTTTTTGATTAATTTTCTATTTAATTTTATATCATTAAAATTAGTTAGCTTTAAAAGGCTTTTGAATTGCTAAGTTTTTTCTAAAATAGCTTTTTTCTTTAATTTAACTTTCAACTCTACAATCAAGTCATTTATAGCGTTGTCTTTAACAACGCTATAACATAACATAAAGTTGTTGATCTCTTTCAGAGATTGTCAAAAAATATATATATATATAATAATCATTTATAAAAAACTCTGTATATAAGAGCCACTTACAAATATTTTGAATATAATTTGTTTTATTAGTATTTTTTGATTTGATATCTTTTCGTGTTTCCATATTTGACCTTGTCAGCATTTGGTGCGGAGCTTTGCCCAGTCGCTGGGAGAGGTTTTGATGGTCTCTCTTCAATACTAAGTCTATGGAAATAATTCTATGCCTCCAGAAAGTGGTCGCAAATAGTAAAGGTCCCTACACTGAGGTGGTCTTTCCTGGAGGTTTCACTGTATTATACTGTGGATAGTTATCCTGCAATAATTTGTCTGCATTTTGATATTCTGAAAACATATTTTCAGTATTTGCAACTTCATTGTTTATTCTAGGTTTACTTTTTGCCTAAATTTTAAAATATCAAAGGTGCTAAAAAAAAAGTTAGCCATGAAAAGTTTCTCTTAATCTTTTATAGTTAGCTGTGAAATGCATCTTCTTAAGTTTTTATAGTTCCACAATTTCGATAAAAATGGCAGTATGTTTGGGTATCTATTTTCATCAAAAATGTGATTTCCACTTTTCTTTTCAGTTTTTTTCATTTATCCCGCTTTTTTACCTATAAAATTTCTACAAGTGAAAAGATTAATTAGGAATTTTATTTTCTGCTGAGCCAAAGTATTGAAGCCCTTATTCCTATTTGTAAAGTTCCTCTACAAGTCATTCTCCTGGGGTAAAACCTACTTACCCAGTGCCGTCTATACGCATGGGCACACCCGGGCAGTGCCAGGGGGCCCTTAAGAATCTTTCATATATTGTATTAAAAAATAACTCAGAATAAACAACTTTGCATTATATAATTTTTAAAATAAATACCCAGATATCAAAATAAGATTTATTTTCACTCAGCAAAAACCTTTTAACCTAAAAAAGTTGGTTATGCGGCTTACTTCTCACGTTAAAACGCTATATTCTTCACCCATTACCTTAATCCAAAACCTAGGAAAACAACCTTCTATATAAAAACCTTAAATCAAGGTTGACTTAGGGTTTTCAAACGGGAAAAAATCCTTTAATAAAGCTAATCTCAAGGTGAAAATAATCTTAAACCTAGGTAATTATAAGGTTTCTTTTCTAAGCCTTGTATGCTCAGCAAAAATCCACCTTGTCTTGAAATTTTAATGGACAATGCAATTTGATCCTATCATTAGTGTGACGTCAGATAAAACGTCATTATGAACTTAAGTGACCATTTTACTTAAGTGACAACACTTTTAAAAAAAGAATTTGTAATCCTTTTAGGATGAAGCATTTAAAAACTGTAATATTTTTGCCTTATTGAAAAAAGGATTTTAGTACAAACATTTTCGTGACAATAAAAAGAAAATTCCGGCACAAGGTAGCAGTAAGGTTACATGCTTTCTGGGATAAATTCTCGCGTAAAAGGGTTTTTAAAAATAGTGATTGATTATCATGCAAACACTAATAGTTCAAATAGTTTATCACCAGGAAAACTTAAAAAAGTCAACTGAAATCTATTTTTCTTTTCGTTAAAATGAAGTTTTTGGGTATTCAACTCTTAAGTCATAATGTCTCTAAATATGCTCGACAACCAACTCTGTTTAGTATTTATAGTTAATTAAAGTAATAATTGAAAGTGTTTAGAATCACACGACAGCAACTTTTAAACTGGCTATGTTTGACGTGCAATGAAACATGTTTAAATATTAATATTATAATAACTGACTTTTTAATAGTTTGACGAAACAATTCATACCTTTTGAATTTTTTTAATCTATCCCCTAGCCGGGATGGCTCAAGGGATAGATTAAAAAAACTGTTACATATATACTGTTCAACTTCGGTTATAAAATAAAATATAAAAAAAATCTTATAATCTTATGTTTTTTATTTTAATTAGCTTCTTGGTTTTGAAAATTATTTCTTATTTGAGGATTGCAATTGGTTAGCATCTCATTTCTTTAAAAAAAATATGCTTAGTTTAAAAATGCTTTATTTTACATGCATTGAGTTTTTGGGTCAATAAAAATGTGTTTAGTTAGTTAAAATTATTGCATATCTTTTAAATGCTTTGTTTTATGAATGTAAACGTTTTTTATTTTGCTTTTAAACAGTATGAAATGTAATAGGGGCCCAAAACATTTCTATGTCCGGGGGACCTGCTTGCTATTAAGACGGCCCTGTACTTACCCCTTATCTTCTGATGACTCATTCCGTGCCATTTTTTAATTTATTATCATTACTTGATTGACCAATATCATTGGAAATCTGTTCCCCCATCCTTTTTTAATTCAAGCTTCCGGATTTGTGTTTTGCCCTTGTTCTTTAGAAAGAGATCGTTATTTTTCCCACAATAATTTTCTTCAGAAATTTTTCTTATTTATAATTTTATCTGTTCTTGGAAGAATGGACAGCATTCGTACAGATATAGTATCTCATTCTTATTCTTTTAAGGTTCGGGAAATAGATAAAAAAGCTGAAATTCCCCGGCGATGGGAATAGCTGGAAAGCAAATTGATGAAATATATCTAAGTGAGTGTATTAAAAAATTGATTAAATGCGGTGTGTACTATTGAACCATCTGTGGGATACAAATCCCACAGGAATTGGCATACAGATTCAGAGGTAATTGTTGCACTTACGGACCATGTTAAATCATCAAAGCAAGAGTCATTTCTTTAGATATACGGACAGAGCATTTTGCACTACCTGGTGAGTTGATTTAAACCTTTTTTTTTATTTTCTTTAGTTAGCATATTTTATTTTACATTTTAAGTATTTTTATTTGATAACTTTTAAGTATTATAAATTCTCGTGATCGAGATCAGAATATGATGATGTAATAGCCAGAAACAAAACTCGTTTACAGTAGAAAGGTTGTTTTCTACTGTGAATCTTAATCTTGGCTTTGAATATTGCGTTGAAGTGGAAAGTTGCAGTAACTGCGGACATCTTTTAAAAATTGTTTCCTATTACATAGCATAGATCTACATTACCTCAAATATTTTGTTTTAAAGAAACAAAATTGCAAATCATCAAGACTTGTTCAGACATGCTTTCTCTCTTACTTAAAACCGAAACTTCGTCGCCAGAAACAAAACTTTTGTTTGCAGAAAGATTTTCTACAATGATAGCATAGGAATATTTTAATATAATAGAAAAATGTGATGCCCGAGCTTCGTGTTCAAATGGAAAGTTACACAGTGACTACAGAGCCACTCTAGCTTAGGGAGCTTTTCCCAAATGGTGTTCTGCAGGATTTTGGGGGTTCCGTGAGTTAGTATCTGCTTTTTATAACTTGTGATGAGTTTTGAAACCTCTGATTATATTTAGATACAACCTATAATTCATAATCTATTTAATATTTTGATTACCTTTATAAAATTAAAGTAAAATACCAATGAAATGGAAAATGCATTTTTTAAAAGAAAATATATTTCTTATAACAATATATTAAACAAATTATGACAAAGAACAAGCATTTATAAAATATTGCATTAGCATTTCCTATTTCCCTTTTCAAAACAAAATGAAATAATTCTTTAATAAAGAAATATGTTTTCCTTATAACCATTTTCAACAGCAGTTTTCATCTCTAATTAAATCCTAACTAGATTTATTTCACTCATTCACGTATATACACCAAAAACAAATTCATAACTAGACTGGATATAGAATAAGGACTGCAAATTTAACTGTTGAAAATAATATCTAATTTACGATTATTAATGATAAAATCATGAAAAGTTTTCTTTCCTCTAATTAAATATTTTAAACATAGTTTTTTTTAATAAATTATAACGTTCCCAATTATCTTTATAAACTGTTTTTATATAGTCAGTGTTCCGCCGAAAGAAGGATGATTATTTAAGGTACTGTAGCCAAAAAAATTGGGAACCCCCGACTTAGGGGTTAGAGCGTTTGCCTCTCAATCAGGTGATCCATTTTGGAATCCCAGCAGTGACTGGTTGATGCGAATTCTGATCCCGGCTTGCACCGATTACAGCGCTGACATAAAATATACTAAATGGTATACAGATCATGAGTTGGAATCCTGTAACACCAATGCAGGTTAGTTCCGTCAAAGTTCTCCACGAAAGCTAGTTTGTCCCAATGCTTTTGATCCAGGAGTTCCCTTGTCTTCTGGGTTAAGCTCAAAATTATAAGACAGCGGAGTTTAATAACGATAGTTAAACTCAGAATTGTGTCGGCTGTTCAACACCGGTTAAAAAAATAGAATATAATAAATAATTGCGGACACGAGATAACTTTTATGAAATTAAGTATTTTTTAGAACTATAGAACTTGTTTTCTTGAAAAGAAAATTGAGAAAAACCATCATCATTATAAAAATTAAACAAACGCGCACAATTTTTGTTATTATAATAAATTCTATTGCCTTGAGTTGAGTAGTGCTTTTGTTTTATGCCCAATGTTATTTTTCAAATGATAAAAGATTTTAAGCTCTGTAATCTTCATTTGTAAGTAAAATTGCTAAAATTTAGGTTTCCTTCCCCCTAAATGTACAAATTTTTAAAAATAAAAATTTTTAGCGGCTAATTTTCGATTATCTTTTTTAACACCATAAACAATATCAATAAGTAATAATAATAGAAACAATTTGATAGAAAGAAAAATTATCTTTTTCCTTTCCTACAAGCTATTTTTAGATTGAAGGTCAAAAACGATAGAAACTGCTAGCAGGTGTTTTAAAAGCATAATGGTGGTTGCTTTATATTCGTTCTCTTTCTTAAGTGGCTGTTTTCGTTAGATTACATAAGTTGTCTTTCTGTTTACTCATTGTTAAATATTAAAAAGAAATGTTGAAAAATTCTTACAGAAGTTGTTAAAAAATCTTGAAAGGCTAAAACTACGCAAAAATTTTGTTGAGGGCATCCACTGTCTATATATTTCTGGGTTGCAACTATTTAAGTAAGAAAGATAGTTAAAAATATTTGAAGATTTAAGGAAAATTTGAAGATCCCATGATGAAGCTAGATCTCTTATTATTTATGGAGTTATAAGGCTATTTATTTGAGTTGAATATTATCTCCAACAGGAAATACAAAAGACTTACAAATTGATTAAGGAGGTTGAAGATTTACTAATGGAAATTGTTAAAAGATTTATTTAGCCTTCTGCCATTAATAAATTCTATCTTCTTTTCTAGTTTCGGCTATATTGTTTGTTTTTCTCATAGCAATGCAGCAAACAGACTTGGATAAAATAAAAAACTTTCTACAAACAAAAAAAATCTGAATTAAAAACCTTTCTACACGTGATGCTTGTAACTTCGTTTCAATCTTCTTGCCGCTACCTCATTTTGGCGAAATTTGATTGAAAATCCTAATTTTTTTCTTAAAATGTTCAATTCTTATAGATATTGGTTCATACCTCAGAGATGAGTGAGTTTGATTTTTAAAAAAAAAGAAGCTGAAAATGCAAATTTAAAAATGTTATGTGCAAAACATCTTTTTAAATAAATGAAAAAAAAAAAAAAAAAATACCTGAAATATCGGCAAGAAAAAAATGAGGAAGCATTTATCCACAGAAAGCTATCAACGTTTTAAAAAAAATCTATGCGAAATTTTATTTAAATTGTGTGAGCATGAATGTCAAATACATGATCAAGCAAATACGAATCTCGACATTTATTTTTAAAATCGCGCGAGTACGAATTCCGATGCATAATTATTAAGTGAATTGAACGCGAATCATAATTGTGGCTTTTAAATCACGTGAATACGAAACGCAATGTTTGATATAAAATCTTAAAAATAAGCAACACAATACGTAATCTTAAATCGCTTAAATAGGAAACGCGATATGGGATTTTAAATCATATATGTATTGAAAATTGCGTTGTCAGAAAGAAGCGTAAAAAAATGTTTTTTTTCTTTCGCGAATTTGAGAAAGCTACCAGAGGCGGACAAATGGCACTAGACTTGAAGAAACGTATTTTTTGTTCGCGTGCAATATTACGGGTCTGGTAGCTAATAAAACATTTTTCATTGTAGTGAAACTTAATATTCTTTTTTTATTAAAAAAAAACAAAAAACGTTATGTCACATCTGAAATGCTGTGAGATAAAATTTTTGTGGTTAAAATGAAAGATGCTAAAAAGTCAGAAAGGGTTAGTTTATAATTTAACTAAAAATTAGTACATTGATTCAAAGTAATCAATTTAATTTTAACATTTAACAATATAAAGTGTAAAACTTTAGTGCTCTTCGTTTTTTTATTTGGTACCTTAGTTAGACTGTTACTAATACCTGAAAATCGTGCTATTTCAGTGTTATTGTACTGTTGGTGCTAGTTTGAGAAGTTAGCAGCCCTGTACTTAACATGTTTAATATTAAAATAAAAACTAATGTTAATTCCTATTTCTTCTTCTTCTCATTGGCACGACAGCCCAGGATGGGCCTCGGCCTTCTCAACAAGCTTATGCCAAGACATTCTTCCCTTAGCCAAGGTTCTCCAGTTTCTTATCTTTAAAATTTGTAGGTCCTTTTCAAGGCAGTCTAAAAATCTTAGGTTTGGCCGTCCTCTTTTTCTTGTACCTGTTGGCCTGGCACTGAAAACTTTTTTAGTTGCCCTGCTATCCTCCATTCTTACTATGTGGCCTGCCCATTTAATCCTTTGAATTTTGATAAATTTAATGACATCAGGCTCTCTATATGATTTGTAAAGTTCCGTGTTTGATCTTCTAAACCAGGTACCGTTTTTATTTATTCCACCAAAAATGCTTCGCAGTATTTTTCTCTCAAATCTAGCTATTATATTTTCACCTCCACGGGTCATTGTCCAGGTCTCACATGCGTATGTAAGCACTGATCGTATGAGACATTTATAGAGAAGCACTTTTGTTTTTCTTTTTATTAGGCTTGACTTAAGATATTTTCTTAGACCATAAAAACACTTATTGGCCATCGTTATTCTCGTGTGTATTTCTTGTGTAGTGTCGTTTCTGTTGTTAATCTTCGACCCCAAAATTAATTCCTATGAAGAACCAAAAAAAAAAAAATCAATTCGTGCTTATTTAATCACTTTTATTTTTCATAACTTTCAGGAAAGTTAGTGAAATTCCATGTTGCGTTAGAACAAATGACCGAAGAAAATTTGCCTCAACTTTTTACATCAGTTAGCGATAGGACAGTGAACCTTGAAGCAATGTTGCTAGGGTTTAAGACAGAAAGATCTTTGCCATTTTCAGTAGCACTGAATCTTCTTAATCTTGTGAAAAACATATCCACAGAGCCTGACTGAGGCAGGGGCAATTGCCCCGGGCCCTCAAATCGAATAGAAAGTTTATTTTACCTTCTTTAATGAACTTTTTTTTTTTAAACAAAATATCAGTACTGTGGAAAATCCGTCAGTTTTATGTTAGCCTTTTCATTAATCTATCGTATGAACACAAAAAAAAATCTATCTTTTGTAAATCCATGGCTTTCTAGAGCGTATTTCAGCTAAATCTTTGCAATTACGATGGATAAATTTGGCCAATCAAAAGCTTGTATTTTTACATATCAAAAAATGCGATATGTTTACAAAAATACAGGCTTTTGATTGGCTTAATTGGGCCATTATAATTGAGAACATTTTGCTGAATTCCGTCCTAATCCAAGGACATGAATTTTTCGCAGCTAGATGACAATCAGAAAACTGTATTCGGCATGATGGACATGGAATTGTCTATCAATAAAATGGACGAACGACATTTTGTCTGACCATCGGAGGAGGCTCTACAAATATATAAGGTTACAAATATTTTAGGTTCTAGTCAATTTTCTTGTTATGTTATCTATAATGAGGTGAAAATTTTAAATACCTCCATTAAGTTCGGTTCTTCATTGCTGAAGCAGAAAGGGGCCCCCAAAGAAGTTTTTGCCCCGGGCACCAATTATGCTAAGTCGGGCCCTGCATATCCAAAGTTAAAAATTCTCTAAATTGCACGGAAGTGCTGCTTCATATAGAAAAAATATTTCTCATTTCTAAGTCTATGAAAAGAGCCCTCTTTCATGATCTACAGAGACAGTTCTTTTTCCGAAACTTAAGACAAAAGTACGAATAGCAGCAATCAAAAAATACTGACAGTACTTGTCAATTATATGACTGAGGAAGATGGGATAGCCTGGTTGGCAGGGCACTGGATTCACCCGTTCTCACGAAGAAAAAAAACGTCACGAGATGTTTACTTTAGAGCTCGACTTAATTTCAAAAATAAAACATTTTTATTTATTATAATGTAATTCTTTATTTAAAAAAAAGCAATTTATGATAAATATAATTGCTTACCTACAACATTCCGGAATAAAATATGGACACTTGGAAATAGCCAATCATATATATATATTACATAGATATAAAGTCTCTGTATTAGTCCCTGATATATTATCATATATATTGTACTCATATCATATATATTGTACTCATCAAATTAATATGTATATATATTTAATGAATGCATTCATGTTTTTTTGTTATAATTTTAGAAGATTAACATGCACTCAAATTTACATAAAAAAAATCAATGTAGACATTAATACGTTTTTCCTTTCTTTCTTCAATCTTTTGCTTCGACTAGTAAAAATCGTCTAGAATAGCGAGCTTTAGTATGCTAAGTGTTTAATTCAAATGATTAACCATTAAGTAACACTTACATTAATGTACCATAAAAAATAGCTATTATTCTAATTTTAACAAAATGTCTTTAAAATAATTTTTTTGGTTGGGTTTTTGTTTAACAAAATAAGGTTTTTAAGGATGAGGTTTTGATGAAACCTTTGTGTTTCTAAATAGAATCAAGTTAGCATGGCTTATATACCAGTGAATCGATGTTTAATTTTCGTAGTGGTGGTTACGCCACAATATTCCCCCACCAGAATTTTATCAGGGATAGAATTCGATGAACAGATACAAGGCCGGATTTACGTATAAGCTAAATAAGCTGCAGCTTGGGGCCCCGAGATGGCAAGGGCCCCCAGATCCCACTTTTTTTTTCTTTTTAAAAAAAGTTTCATTTGGAGCTGGGGCCCTCTGAAGCTCAAAATACATTTTTTTCTTTTTTACATTGTCGGACGCTTTTCAAAATCTAAGCGAAGTGTTTACAAATATAAAATAATTGTTACTCTTCACTTTTCTAACCAAAAGAGCAATAAAACGCTCTTTTGAATGATGAAATATCCCCGCTTTCGCAACTACCACCCACAGAGTTGTCAAATAGCCGCTTAAAATATCTAAAAAATGACTCAAATTGTCAATTCAAAAAACAATTAACTAATATTTTTGAATTCGAATTTAAATAACTCCTCACGTTTTTTTTTTTTTTTTTTTTGACACCTCATTTTATATTATCGCATTATTTAGAGCAGACAGTTGCGTGATGCAGTAAGTAAAAGAGGCATACAAAAAAGCCAATTTAATCTCAGTTGATGCTCTGAATATTATATTTTTAAATTCCTCGCAAAAATGTAGTAAAAAAGGTATACAAATTAATTGTCGCAAGCAAATTAATATTAAGTAAGAACGCGAAAGAAATATTATATCGAAATATGTTGAATCACTAATGAGACAGGTGGGATGAACGACAGCAAAACCAATTTGATTGAATAGTAAGACTAGAAGGTGTTTCTAAAATTCGGATATCTATCAGGCTTTTAATTTTTTTTCTGTCAGAAAATTTATCAGGGGCAATTCGTTAGATTTCAATATGGGTAATGCTCTTCGTTGATTAAATATTAAACTTTGACAAATATTTGTCTTTTAAAACATTTCATTCTATAATAAAAATAATGATTCTATAATTTAATTATCTGAAACCAATTGCTATAAAGCTTTAGTGTGTTCTATTAATATATTGAATGCTCGTTTTGGCTGGATGCTCGGGGCTCTTTCACATCCTAGCCACTGTATACTATCAAGAGCAGAGCTGATACTTCAAACCCGTTTCACATTTATTTTTTCTGATATTTAGTAGACTCTTTAATAAATCCTTAAAAATATAAGCCTAAAATTTACATAAATAATGATAATTTTTATTCTTGTGCAAAAATTTAACAAATGTACTAAAAAAAATTTGAAAAAATGCAAAAATAATTGTTAAAATTTTAACTTAAAAAAAATGAAAAAATTATTACACACGCTGCCTGGGAATTTTAATAGTTCAATTTGTTTTCTGCACTGTTAAAGATCCATATAATTTAAATATTTAATTAAATTATTACTTTGATGTCTAAATATTATGGAGGATAGGTAAAACGTTGAAAAAATCTCAGATTTTTTATTAAAAACATAGACATTAGTGGGAAAAAAAAGTTTGTTGAATGAATTTATAATGATTTTACCCAAATAAATTTTTTTCTTCAAAAATATTGAATGAAAAAAAAAAAAAAAAACTGCTTGAAATTTTTTTATTTATTAATTGAGAAAATGTTTTAAGTTAAAAAACTATGTTTTTATTTTATAGTGTCAGTCTGCCTTTCTTAGCATATAATGAAGGATACAGAATATGTTCGATTGTTGAAAATAAAAGGCAGTAAATTTTTTCTAAAAAAAAATTCGTTCCCTGCAAAAAAAAAAAAGTAAGTTATGTAAGCAAAAAAAAAAAAAAAAAATTGTACAACAAAGAAAAACACAGACTGCCTTGATGGATAAAATTGGAAAAAAACTTTTCCATTATTTTAAATACAACACAAATAACTTTATATGTCAATTTGTTTATGTATTAGTTTAAATTCCATAAGTTTATAAGTGGGACCTTAAATTTAATTTTATAACTCATTACTATTTCAATGTATTTTGATTATTATTATTTTAATTTTTTTTTATGCATGCTAGTTTATTCAAAAATTCTATAAAATCAAATAAATTTTTTCCTTCGTTAATATAAATTATCAAAATTTTAAAATACAATTTTAATTTGTAAAAAATATATTGTACAAGTTAATGTTATAAAAAAAGCACTATCATTTTGGCACTATCATATCAGCACATCAAATTTCAAGTGAAAAAAAAAATTTTTTTCTGTGAAAATATTAGGCTCTGAAAATTTTCTGCACCTCTGAACATATTTTTTCTTGTTAATGTTAGATTTTATAGTTTTTCCTGAAATATAAGGTTTTTTATTTGAGTGGCTGCTTGCCTTTTTCAACATTTATTTTATTGCCTGCATATTATTTTTTTAACCTACTAATATTTTATAATTTTTTATGAATTATAAAAAAAATTTACAGCTTTTCTTATAAATAAAAATCTATACTGAAATTATAAAGCAACAATATTTAGTCGTATCAAGGTATTTAAATCATTAAGAGTTAGCAATGATCCTTTCCTAATGACGTATATTTTGCTTCAAAATATTTTCAGTTCCATTTAAGCAAAAATATATGTCATATAAATATAAAAATATATTTTCTCAATAATAAAACATTTTATAAATAGTTTAACTATAATAGCTTTGCTGTGTATGCCTATATATTTTGCACAAGCAACAATAAGATTAAAACACTATTTATCTGCTGTAACAAATTTCAATTTAATCCCAATTTTTTCATTTCAAAAATCTGTAAATCTAAACCTTGGAAAGTAAAATTAAATAGCAATTTAATAGGACAATTGCTTTGTATAAGTATACTAGAATATTTAAAAAATTATTTTGTATTTTAAAAATTTAAGAATAGAAAGATATCCTTTAGAGTGGTTGAAAAGAATGTTAGATAAATTAAGAGCTTTTTAAAGTACAAAATGACCAAAAAATTTAAATTTAGAATATCTTTTTTTTTCAATTTAATAAATACCAGGATTCTTATTACCATAATAACGTAGATATGTTAAAACTAGGTATGGGAAAAAAAAAAAAAAAAAAAAAACACCTGGCATATCCTGTAAGAGGATTTGATGGGACATCTCTTGTAAGTCAGGATCCCAAGTGGGATTGGTTAGTCAAATTTTAGGATCACAAAAACCTAATTGTCATATTTTCTATCAGATTTTTTAAACAAATTTTCATATTTTTCTGCACAATAAAAAAAAAAAAAATATTTAAAAATAAAAAAGTGAATTTTGCCTCCAAATTTCCTGAAATGCTCAAAAAAAAAAAAAAAAAAAAAAAAACTTAAAATCCAACTGTCAAAATTTTTCTGTACATTTTTTTTATTTCACGAAAAATTGCCTCTTTCTTTAAATGTATTTCTTAATTTTCTTTGCTCCTTTCAAATTTTAAACACTTGAATATTATTAAACATCAGAATCTACTAGATATGATTTTGGTTTAATAGAACTTCCTCAAAAAAGATCTTCAAAATTGGATTGAAAGGAAAACATTTATTTCTGAAATATGTGATATGATAAGAGGATGAGTCAAAAATAGAGAAGGTTGATAGTTATAGATTTTCCAGAGGAAGAAGACAAGACAAGGTGTAATAGAAAAAGGGCTTGCATTTCGAACAGAAGAAACCCATTTCTTCCCGAATTCTAGAAGGAACTAAAATTAACCAATAGAATTGATTAAGACTAACTAATTTAATACAAATAAAATTTTATATGGTACAAAAAAGTTAAAAAATTTTTCACTTAATTTTTTAAAAAAACCCCATTTATTTCAATTTTAAATAAAATCTTGAAATCTAAGTAACCCATTTTGGTATATCTTTATTTTCCTAAATAAATATGTACATTTATATCAAGAGCAATTATGTGTATTTATATTAATTTCAGTTTATAGAATACTTTGTTAAAGATAGAATTGTGTAAAAATGAAATAATATTGCTTGGTAAAGTATTAATTAAAATATTATTCTTCCATTAAAATTTTCTTGATTAAATTTTTTAAATTTCATGTATTTTTTAATAATTTTAGATATATATTTTGTTTTTAGTTATTTTTTTTATTTAACAAATTTTCTTTTTCTAATTAATTTAAAAATAAAATAAACAGTTTTTCTTCTAAAATTATAATATTATTAAATCCTAAGCAAAATACTGAGCTATTACATTTATATTTGAATTCAGTTTTAGTTTTAAAATAAAATTTGCAAGTTTGGAAACAAATTACAGCTCATATTTCAAAGCTTTTTTTTATCACTTTTAAAATTTTATAAATTTAATTATTGATTTGAAAATGGAAATTCACTAATTTGTAAATAAAAATTTACAGTTTAAAATTCTTAAGTTTATTTTATAAGGTATGATTAACTTATAATTTTATGATTAGGTATGAAAAAATACAATTGTTATTAAAAATATTATTGATAAATATACCTTTAGCATACTAAGGACTGTTTTCAGCATTCATACTTAACAACATTTGGTTGTGAAAATTAGTATGCTGTTTGTAATTATACGTATAATGTATGATTTGCAATATAATACAATATAAAATTTGATTATGATATTTTAAAAGTTCTTTATAAAATAAAGTTCCACTATATGCCTTTTTGTTAAACTTTGAAAGAATCTACCGTTGTCTTAATTAACAATGCGATTGATGCAGAGGCTTTTAACTGTTTGAGATTGAATATTTATGTTTGTCTCATAATGTGATCTTGGAAGCAAGGAAAGAGGTTCAACCAGTTCTATTACATAACAAGCTCTGTTTCAGAAATTCGAAGAAGCTCTGTGTATGTTTAAGAAAGGGAAATTTTCTCTGTACACTTTCTCATTTTAAACATAATAAAATCAAATATTTTGTTTAAAATTAACTAACATGCACCCAGTTAAGTTGTTTCTTCAATAACTAATCTTAATATATCTGATTTGGTAATAAAAAAAAAAGTGCATTATACTGCAGAGTAAACAATTAATTATTTAATAACTCTTCTTAATTCTAAATAATTATTTTTATACGTTTTAAAGCATCTTACAAATACAGGGATGAGAGTAGCCAGAAAGCAAAAAAGAGGTAATCCAAGAACGAATATATATATATAGAAACTATGATATCCAAAAATTTGACAAAAAATGTGATTTTTTTAAACCTTAAAACCATGTGATTACAAATTCCAATGAGTAATTTTACAATTGTGTGAATATGAATCACATGCACAATTTTAAAATCGTGTGAATAAGTATTGTAATTCTTGATTTTAAATCACATGAATATGAAACTCGATATTGGATTTTAAAAATGCAAAAATACAAATCATGATGAAAAATTTTTTAGATTTCGTAAATACGAATTACGATGCATAATTTTGAAATCGCATGAATATGAATATCCCAATGTCTAATTTTTAAATCATATATAGACAGGAAAATCGATGTTTGATAGTACAACAGCATAAACGAATAATGACATTGGATTTTAAATTCCGGTGAATACGAATCGCTACATAGTATTTTAAAAACGTCTAAATACAAATCGCGATATTGGATTTTTAAACTTCGTAAATAAGAATCGAAATGTACAATATTTAAATCTTGTGAATAAGAATCGCAACATGCAACTTTTAAATCAGTTTAATACGTAAATCAATGTCTGATATTAAAATCGCATGAACAAGAATGAAGAAGAGAAGCAGCGACGTCTGAATTAAGAAAATATGAGCTATCCGGAGGGCAGATAAAAATGTGGAAAATCTTATTTTCTGTGATTAAAAGAGGAGAAAATAGCTGAAATAAGAAAAAATGTGGAAGGGTAGCAGATACGCAGTGTGAATTTTCTGTTATCTTTGAAAATCTTAACTAAATATAATCATTTTATTTCAACGGCTGAATTTTCAGAAAAAGCAGAATACTTATTTAAAAAAACTTAAACTTTTAGAGAATTGGAGTTTCTGATAAAAAGGCTGAAATTCGAGAGACAATAACAGAAAAACCTCATCCTTGCAAAAAAAAAAAAAAACTCACTGTAATTTTTCAACCTAAATGATTAATTCACTATTATCTTTGTAAATAAAATTTTTCAGTATGTACAGTCACAGCGCAATCTATTGTTTTTCTGTAACTGTCGTTTTGTTTGAATGGCCCTATCACAAATGCTACTTTTATAATAATACCCGATTAGATCATTTTTAAAAATAGCAGGTTTCCGTATTGGTCAATTATGATTTAAACAGAAAATTGAAAAAAATAAAAAACTTTGAGGGAAATTATTTCACTTTGAGCGAAAAAAAAAATTAGTAATAGCTTAGCATTTGTTAACAAACAAGTTTAAACATGCTGGCTCAAGAAGTGCAGAGCATTAGTGACAAAGACAGCAAAACGAAACCACAGCTATTGACAACATTTGAGAAGCACTTGGAAGGATGGGAAACTTTCTGCATAGACATGAATTTCAAGAAAACAAACAGTAATCTGTTACAAATTAAGGATGTAATGAATATTCGGCCCTTTTACTGAATATTCTCTAAAGTATAACTTGGAAAATAATTTTTGGACCAAGTTTTTTTGGGCGAAATAATAATAGATTTAATAAAGAATAATCTAAAATTGCATTGTTTACTACACATTATGAGAAATAGTTTTCACACAGATTTTTTAAGTTCTAAAAGTTGTTAATTTATGTTCTGAAAGACACATGGAAAAGGAAAATTTTAAGAACTGAAACTTTATTCTGAACTATGAGTTTCTTTTTAATGCTTAATTTTTTTCTTCTTTTTATAATTATAATCAGGCAAACCAATTTAATCATTTTTTCAACACTTTATATTTGAAATTTTTTTTTGTTGCTTTGTCTAGTTTTTACTAAAGTAAGCATGTTAACGGAGTGTTTCTAATAGACTTTATTCTTTTATTGTAACTTCTTTTTAAAAATACGGCAACGTGAAAAGATTAAATTAAGATTTTTGGCGTTAAATCTATCGTTTAAAATTAAGAACAATTTTTGTTTTGGTTTCTATGTAGCTTTCTCTTTTTTAAAAAATGTATGTTTTTATTACGACACAGCAATTAAGAGAGTCCATATTAGATTTTAATGATCAGTTTTCTTGGAAATATGGAAATTAGAAAACTGAATGCGTGTTAGGTATAGCTGAGAGTATGTTTAGATTTAAAATTATCTTTCAAAAATTAAGATAGATTTTGAGTTTTTCTGTATGTAATCTTTGTTTTTTTTATAGGAGTGTTTATAATAGTACTGCATTTTTAAGTATTTCTGATAGACATTATATTTATTTTAATGTTTCATAGATAATTTTTTTCCAGGAAATATTATTTATAACATTAAAGCTTTTTAGGAAATTTTTTTATTTCTTTATTTTTAACTTCAGTTTCTTTTTAAAATCTGTTGGTCAGTTTTTTTAATCTTAAATATTTCTAATTATCTTAATATCTAATAATCTTTATTATCTTAAACATTTCTATTAAAGTTTTTTTTCTTTTACCCCATACCAATAATACAGCTAAGTTTTGATTATTTTTCAATAATGACTAAACTTATTTCTTTATAAAAATATTTATTGATGATTTTGTAAATTGTTTTTTTTTCTGTTGTTGATATCTGGCCGAATATTTGGTAAAATCACTATTTGTTTCATTCCTATAACAAATGTCAAAAATTTATTCTTAGCCTCAAGAAGAAAAACAGTATACTTAAATTAAAATTTCCAGATATTTTAAATAAATGAATGTGATTATTCCTGTCTTTTATATTGTTGATATTGTTTATTAAATTTTTGTAAATGTATTAAGTTTGAAGTCCTTTTCATCTTTATTACTTTACACATATTTTCCAAGTCATTATTTGATATCTCCTGTCATTGTTTTTCCCTATCTATTGCTTGCAATGAATGGTCGTATGAGAAAGGATCAATCTGTTGGATTATGCGCGGGTAACCAATACTTTAAGCTTTTATCAGTATCTTTCCTAAGACCCAAACAACTTTTCTTGATTTTAAGTAATATTTAAAAATAATGCTGCTCATTTGACGCAACAAATATAGCTACATTTGATTGTGAAATACATTTTTGGCGTCTTTGTGATTTCTCTAGATACATTATAATCTTTTTTGACACGGTTTCATACCTGCCAATCTGTAAGTAGACCTTAGTGGTAGTAAGATTAAAGTTAAATTACATTCAAAGGCGAAAATTTACTATGCATTTGACATAAGCATAAACCGAGATTATTATACATTTATATATATGTAGAATTTATTTAAATGTAGTGGTGGTCAAAATCATTTTGAATTTAATTTATAAATGAGTTAATAGCAAACATGCATTTTACTACCATTTAAAATGTAAAAATAAAATTGTACGCCAAATGTGTAAAAGTTGGCAAGTATGCAGTTTCTATAATAAAGGTTCGAAATAAAATAAGTACAAAAGAAATAAATAAAATAAAATAACTTTTTTGTTGCACATAGGTGAATTTGACTTAAGTTGAAATCTTTTTTGCTTATCCATAAAAACTTCAACATGCTCAATTTGCAGTGCTCCACTGTAGAGCTTTCTTGTATTATAGATATCTTCAGATTAGGTCTTTGATATCTTCTTTACATTTTGCAGGCAGATTTCATAATAGTTTCTTTAAAACTTTTACTTTGTTTTTTAAATTTGATATTATAACATACACAATTCAAGAAATGGAATAAAAAAACAAACATTTTCCATATTCCAATTTAGCATATTTTGAAATAGCATATTTCAAAATATGCATATTTTTAGCATATGGAGTGTGAGAATTTTTCCAAGTAATATTTCTATAAACCATGGTGAGAAATAATAAATGGAACATAATATTCTACTTGAACAAAAAAGCACTAAGAGATTTATGAAAAATCTATTACTTCTCTTTTGCACAAGAAGAAAAATAAGTTTCCTTTAACACTATTATGATTTTATAACTTTTGTTAGTCCATGAAAATAAGGAACAAAATACATTACAAGTGACCAATTATCAATAACAAATGGTCATTCCCAGTCAACTTAATTTAAAATTATTAATTGAACATTTGAACCCCTACTTTTTTTACTTTAATAAAAATGTATTGCTTCACTTTTGCGAAAGAATATAAAAAAAGTTTCTTTTAGCTGGATATTATGATTGGTATAACTTTTGTCAGTCCATGAAAGTAAATTCCTTATGGCCATTCTCAGTCAACTTAATATTAAAAATAATGATTAATAATTAGTTTATTCCCTAATAATCATCTGACCCCCACTTTTTTTTGCTGAAAATAAACCCTGTGTACTTTAGATTTCTTGGAAAACTGCAATTACCACTGGAAAGTTCAGGTTACTGGTTCATAATTTCACACACTAATAGTTCTAGAGAAATGTCGAATTTGTTCTATCATAAGTTGCATTTGAGTTCCAACTAATTTTATATTATTTTATGAACGAAAATATTTTTTAAAAATCTAACTAATTAAATCATTACCATTATACTTTTTTCAAGTTTATTTTGAAACTAATAAATTGTATGTCACATTATAAGTTCAAAAACTCAAACCCTAAATTTTATTATTTGAAAACTTAAAAGATTTACATTTAATATAAACCTACTTAAAGAAGGTAGGAAATCTTTTCTTCATGTTAAAAATGAACCCTGCACTATTTACTCATTTTGAGAAATGCTTTATGATAAAATTCATTTAGAATATTCAGTTTGTAAAAAGTGTCCACTTTAAAAAAACCCTACTTCTGGCCCATAACAAAATTTCCAAACTTTGTTTCCAAAATTTCTCAATAAAAATATATTATTCTACAATAATTTGCAATTTTTATATAAAAATGGTATGGAAAATGATTAGGTATCATTTTATATGGAAATATGAATACATAATTATTTACAAGTATTAAAAAAATCAAGTTAAATCAAATAATGAAATATTACAGAAAAAGTTATCTACATTCACTCATTCTCATTGCACATACAATTTTGAAATATCTTCATACTTAACATTATCAATATTCTTTCCTTTGAAAGACCCTGACACAAGACGCACTTTGACTGAAAAAGAGTCAAAATTTACATCTAATATTTCAGCTTCATTATGTCTGTACAAGCCATTCAAGATAAGCACTCTTCTTCCCACTGTAGGTATTACTGTTTCCACATCGTCCTGTTTAACGTCCAACAATTCATCACAATCAATAATTTTCACAACAGCTTCGTATCGATGCTTCACTTCCTGAATAACGGCTTTCTTTTTGTACAATTCTTTACCATATTTATGTGTGATGAGTTTAACAACAATACCCGGAGTTAACCAATAATCTTTTCTATTCTTTTTCTCCATAGCAGCTTTTTCCTGCTCGATAATCTCTTCCAAAGCTAGTTTACGTTTCTCTCCAACAGAATTCTTAGGAGAGTCCTTGGATAAAGTTTTTAAAGAAGCGCTTAAAGGATTATTTTTAACATCTATTTTTACTTTCTTCTCTATTTTCACAGGTTTCATAGCAAATGCAATTTTTTCATCTTCATTTTCTTTTTTAAGTTCTGTGTATTCCACTTTTGGCTGTGGCTTTGACTTTTCTTTATCTTTCAGCATTTGCCTCTCGAATAACTGATGCATTCTTTCCTCATCATCAAGCTTCATTTTTTCTTGCTTGGCAAGAACTTCTTGACGCCTGATGGTTTCAGGATCCCGGTCAATCCAACTGATAAACCAACCTTTTTCCGTTTCATCAACAACGCAATGGCCTTCCCGTCCAAGCCATTTAACAAAATCGGTGAGTGTTTCCCACTGTGTTGAATTCATGTGCAAATGTTCACGATCAGCAATGTATTCCTGATACACTTGATTGGCGTGAACTCTTCTCGTCCCAAAACGCCGTTTTAATAATTTTATAAAACAATCCAAAAATTCTTGTGAAAATTGGTCGATATATTTATCGGGATTATCCGCAAACAATAAAAGTTGTCGCTGATGAGATTCGGACATAGTGTGACATTTGAACCCATTTTCGTCACGACATTGTTTTTGACACATTTGGCAGTACCATCGCAACTTTTGAAGTCCTTTCGCTTTGATTCTATTAGCAATTGCTTTTGGTGCAAGAAAGCCGTGTTTTGGCATAGTGATACTAAAATAAGGACTAAATTTTGTGAAATACTAAATTTTGTGAAGCAAAGTTTACAAACAAAACAATTATTGGGTTGAGCTGTTTGATAATTTCAATAGCTGAGTTCATTCAACTCTGTTTCTCTCGGCCACCGTAAGAGTTTTTACTGAGGTGATTTTCACCAACATTAACGTCTCAGCATTTGCGCAACTTCAACATGGTTTGCAGGGCCATTCTTACTGCATGTAATTCACACAGCTCCAACCGCAGTCAAGAGTGTGAACCTGATCGGAGAAAAGCTCAAGTTCTCCTTTTCTCTCGATATTGACTACAGTTGCGTAAATCTTGAGATGAAATCAGGTTTAACCATATCAATTAGCGATCGCAACGTTCGAATATGCCAACTGCGGAGAAGACCGGATCCTTGTTTTGACCCTTCCCTCTCTTCCTCTTCGCAGTTGAATTGGCGGTCGCAACGCTCGAATACGCCATCTGGGGAGAGACCGGTTTCATGCCTTAGGCCCTTCTCCCTTCCCTCTCCTCCTCTTTTCAGTTGTATAGGATTGTACAGTCCGCAAAAAAAATAAATAAAAAAAAAAAAAAAAAAAAACGAATCACCCTGAATAACTTTCGTTCTAATGATCGGAATTTCACAAACTAAGTGTCAATCTTAATGGTTCCTGGGTGTGACCTCAAATATGCTAATTAATTAGTGCTAACTATTAATTAAGTTTCGAAATCAGACACAAAAACGTACTTTCTCTGAATAAACATATATTTTTTTTTTACATATTTGGATTCTTAACCTTCAAAATATAGGGGGTAGCCGCAACCTGGGAAATATGGTCCCCATAGTTTGGTCAGGAGAGCGATTCAAAGTTCGTACCCCTTAATGTTAATTTCACTTTTTACGTTTTTAGTCATATTTTTAAAACTAATAAAGCAATTTGAAGAAAATTGCACTCACTCATAAAACTCATTTACCCAAAGATAATTTCATGAAAAAAATAATTTTTAATAATTATTAATTATTTTTTATTATTTAATTAAGTTGAGGATGAAAATATTTTGAATTATAAGGCATTATTTTTTTTATACAATATTAATCTACATATTTTTCAATTTAAAGATCTAAAGTTTCAACTGTTTTTATGTATTAGAAGCTGAGAAAAATTAAAATTAATTATTTTTAAAGATATAATTTGGCGACAATAAAGAAATAATTAAATGAGGCGATTAATATTAAAATGTGATAAACTTGCGAGGAACTTGATATTGCGTGCGTAGCGTAAAATTTCATTCCTAATTTTTTCGCTTAAAATCGTTCGCTTATCTTTTTATTTTTATTTCCTTCAAAGTATAAAATACGATGTTTCTTTTTTATTCGTTTAATAATTTATTTGCAACTTAGTAAAGAAATTTGAATAAAAGATTTTGAATAAAAAAACATTTTATTCAACGAATGTCGAGCTTTATAAAAGCATGCTTCTGATAGAATATTATTATATACCAGATTGTGCTTATTTAATGTGATTATTTTTTATTTTTTAGTTTTTTTTTCTCACTAACTGATACAATATCAATAATACATACGTATGCATAGATTTGGAATAATATATTTATCAATTTCTTCAATATATATTTTATAATTATTAATATGAATGCGTAGTCAGCATTTTTAAGCATCTTAAAATTTTGCAACATCTTACATACCATCTTAATCTTAAAATATATTTGTAAATTATCTGTCTGCGTTTGTTTCGCAGAATTAATTAAATTTTAACGCAAAATCTTATTTTTTATACCACCATATATATTATTTTCCAATAATATACTAATCAATCGTTTCAGTACTTTAATTTATGTTTCCTTTAAAATAAAATTACTTTTTAAATTATAGCTAAGTTCTTATTGAATGAAAACTTAGAATTATTATCAGCTATCTGAGAATTAAATCTTGCTAAGAAATTAAAAATACTCTACTGATCACACACAATATCATTCGATGCAGAACAGCTGACTATTTACTAAGAATATTGTTTACGAAAAATGAAGATAAATTATTAATTTTTTTTTTATTGTTTCTTATTTATTCGAGTAATGAAAAGTAAAGGCGTATGTGTGCACAGTGAAAAAATACAACAAATTGTTTTGCTTTTTAAATGAACAAAAAACTATGGACATACAATTTTATTTCGACATTCAAAGTTATTAGTGTGCGCAATTTTGAAGAAAGTCACCCTTTTGTTTTAAAAAAGGTATTTATATGATTTCTCAACTTTTGCACAGTTAAAAAAAATATTGCTATATTACGAAAATGTTCGATATGCCTTGTTTTGTTAAACAACTACTAAAGTAAAAAAATTGTAAAAAGATTCGAAAAACGTGCTATTTTTAGAATCATCATCTCAAAAAAATTGTTCTTTTCCTCCATTTGACTTTTTTTTCTACTTAAATAACTTATATAATATAATAGTTTTAACACACGTTTTGAAGAAGTCATGAATACAAATTTCTCCTAATATTTCGTAATAAAAAACAAAATAGTAATGATACATTTATAATTGTTTCATTGAACCGGAGTAGTTAATTGTTTTCGTAATAATCGGCCTTAAAACTATTTAACTTAGATTCTTTGGTCTAGGGGTCAATTCATACATGTCTTTCAACATTGAAATTTCAAATATAAAATTTAAAAATTACAGGAATGCTTAAGCTGGTTTTAACTAACAAAAAAAAAAAAAAAAAAAGGACAAAATCGTTGGCAAAAGAAGTTATCTCATGAAAAGAGTGTCAGAGTTAAAAAAGTATTGTAAAAACTGCAACGATTGTTACTCTTGTTTAATTAAAGGTATTATAAACCAAATTTTCTTTTAATTTTTTAAATTATATTTTTTAAAGAACTAACGAAAGGAGTGTGTAAATAACATCAACTCTTTTTACTGCAAACTAAGTTTGCAGTAATCATTCGCAAATCTTATGAAGTGCAAATTCTTGACCTGCTCCTTAATATAAAGTTTTATTTTAATCATAGTTGAAGGAGTACGGATACGTAGTTAAAGGAGGTATGTGACATTCGGAAAAAAAAGTCGTGTGATATAGATAGTTTTAAACAGAACGAATTAGTTCTTTTGGTTGAAATGCTGACAATATCATTTCAGCACCTTCGTTAACACAAGTGCCATGAAAGAAGGTTCTGAACTTAAAATATGGTTTTTAATATATTTTCTAACATACATACCTCCTTGATCTCCGTACCGTTTTAATATTCTGTAAAGCATAAAATGAAATAATGTTTAATAAAAAAAATAGATTTCAAATGAAATATTTTATTTTCTTTCATACAGAATATCTGCTACATTTTAGATTATCAAATTCATGACTTTTCATGTCTAATTTCAAGAACTTTTCATGACTTAACGAAGTTACTATTTTCTTCGACAAAAACAGAATAATAAATATAAAAAGCATTATAATAACAATTATTGAAATGATAGGTATAACCAAAACTGTTATACTCTGCTTCTTCATATTTATTTATTTTAAATTTAAAAAACAGAGTAAGGAAAGAGTTGAAGCAATAAAATAGCTGAAAAAATAACAGCTGAGCAAAAAGTTTTAATTTTTTTCTGTAGAATTATATTCTAAAGATACTTTTCTTGTTAATCAGAAAGGAAAGAAATACTCTTGATTTTTTCTGTTCTCATTTCGGAATTAAAAAATTTTCCAATGATTGATTTGCTTCAGCTAGAATTTTAAATTGATAAAATAAAAAAAAGATGAATAATAATAATTCTGAAATCACATAAGTTAAAAAGATACTTCGCTCTTTAGTATCTTTTAGTATCTTTTCGCGAAGTATCTTTTTAACAATTAGGTCTCCTGAACCATGAGGCTGCTCATGCAAGGAGCACAGCCAGGGCTGGGATCCCACCAATCAACAGGCCTACCATCAAGCCTCGCAAGCCCTTAATCAATCAGGCTGATACCTCCAACCATAGGAACACCTATGCAACTGTTGTGAGGAATCGATTTGAGGCCTTACAAGTTCGTGATCAACCAGCAACGAACGACAGGGTTCCCATCAACACACCTCCTGAGGCTACCATCGCTGCAACCAACAGCAGCCCGTCTAACAAGTCCAATCGAAAGGGTAACAAACGACCTAAGGCACCCGCTCCCAAGGCTAGCGATGATGCGCGGAGCAACACGCATAAAGGTAAGGCTACTTCTAGCAAGACAAATCGCCTTCCACCTAAGAAGTCGGGTCCCGGAATAGACGGCAAAAAGGTAAGTGCATCTTGTTCAATAAACACCTCCCAATCTAGTTCCACTGACAGGCCACCTGCTACTGTACACCACGAGCCACGCGAGTTGGACTCCAACAACACGCAGAATTCCATCAACCCAACTTCCTCTGTCCTTGACATTGATGATGGAACTGATATTATTGTGGATGAATACGACATCAGACAGGATGAGGTGACATCGCCATGGTGGACTCGGCGTTTAAACTCCTGACTTCCTCATACCACAACATCAGTCAGCTCGCATGGGAGGACATTTCGGGACTAGTTGCCAGACGGTACAAGATGCAGGAGGTCTCCCCAGAGGATGTGTGCAAGTACCTGTCAGAAAATAAGCGGCAGGAGGATGTTGGTTCAACCAATCCGATTTCCTCGATCTGGACCAACTGCAGGAAGGCTTCGTGTCGCCTCGGCGTGACATGGAAACTGAATGCAGGTGATCTGGTTCTGGAATTCGGTAGGGCGATCCTGACACCCAATGATCGTCGCCAGGTTTTCAAGAAGTTTAGACGTGAGGAGCGGACAAAGATCTCTCAGGACCTGACCAACAATTATAAGGATCAAGGAAAGGTGCTGGGTGTAGTTGCTGAGTCGCCCGCTAGCTCTCACTTTGTGGATGACGGCCTATACACTAGGTTCTGTGACTGGCGATTTATTCATAGAGCAAGGCTCAATCTCGTGCCACTGAATGCAGTACGGAGGTCAGTGGAGCAGGGTAACCGTAGTGGAAACCACAGTACTCTGTGCCGGAGGTGCCACAAGTACCCTGAAACACTGCCTCATGTCCTTAACAACTGCATGAAGTACTCGAGACTGATGCAGCTCCGCCACAACAACATCGTGGACAGGGTGAAGAATACTGCCCTGTATAAGGACAGATTCAACATCCTGTATGAAAATCAAGCCGTCCCTAACTGTGGTGGTAAACGGCCTGACCTGGTCTTAGCAAAAGGCGACAAGGCCTACATCATTGATGTCACAATCCCTTTTGAGAACCAGAGGGATTCCTTTCGTGCCGCCAGACAAAGGAAGATTGACGCATACAAGGACGTGAAACAAGAGCTGAGGAAAACCTACAAATCAGTCGAAACCAATGCCATCATTGTCGGTTCACTTGGCTCCTGGGACACCTTAAACAACCCGGTCCTTCAGCTGTTTGCCTCCAGAAGATACATCAAGAAGATGGCAAAGCTATGCGTCAGCGACACCATCCGCACTTCCAGGAACATCTACGTGGAGCACCTCACAGGGAAGCCCCAACAGTAAGTCCATCTTTACTTGTCCTTCCTTTACCATCTCTTCGTGATGTCTTGTTACCTCTCTTTTCAGGTTTATTTTTATTGTTTATATGTTCTCCTCCCTCCCCGTAATTGTGGGGTTGTAGTACTTGTAATTTTAGTGCATGTTATGTGCTGCCAGGATAAATAAAGGCTACGCCCCGCGTTGATTTTTGGGTACCCCAGTAAACGTGTTAGTTTTTTATAGATACTTAAACTTTCTACTACTTACTCCCCCTGATACAATTGTATACACACCATTCAGTGATAATCCCAATAGATCTGGATGGTCTGATTATCCATGATAATATAGGTTCCTGTGCAATTGTACCAGTTCCCCTTAATTGTATTCTTTGCTTTCCTATCAATAGTGGTTATTGACTCTGTCAATGTCTCCTATTTTTGCCTAACCTCTCATACCATAAGACTAGCTTATGCTTTAATGACTGTCTAACCTATCCTAACCCTAACGTAATTCTAGTTATTTTCTTTGCTGTAATTTTTTAGTACCTCGCCTATGATTAGGAAACTCCTATGAGGCACCTCCGCCACCCAAAAATCTGTTTAAAAAAATCTGTTTAAATTTAAAAAACAGAGTAAGGAAAGAGTTGAAGCAATAAAATAGCTGAAAAAATAATAGCTGAGCAAAAAGTTTTAATTTTTTTCTGTAGAATTATATTCTAAAGATACTTTTCTTGTTAATCAGAAAGGAAAGAAATACTCTTGATTTTTTCTGTTCTCATTTCGGAATTAAAAAATTTTCCAATGATTGATTTGCTTCAGCTAGAATTTTAAATTGATAAAATAAAAAAAAAATGAATAATAATAATTCTGAAATCACATAAGTTAAAAAGATACTTCGCTCTAGAAATGATGCTTTTTCTTTCATTTTTCGAAAGAACAGCATAATTTTTAAAGAAAATGATAAAAACATTTTATATTTTAATAAAATATAACTCAGAGTGGGAATTTTGTTTCATCATTAATCACTAATAATTAAATATCATTAACATTTCATCACAATTTTGTTCAATTCTGAAATTCATGACTTTCCATGACATCTCAGGTAAGCGGATACCCTGTTAATATTTTGTCATGAGGCCTTGGCGGCGGACGACTTCATTCATTTGATTCGGCATGCTGTTGATGAGATTGGCAGCAAATACACGATCACTCTTTTACTCCTCCCAGGCTTCCAGCACTTTGCCTCATAATTCATCACGTGATGGAGTACTGGTGAGAATTAGCTTTTTTTTTAAAACTCAGACCATACATTTTCAATGGGATTTAAGTTCGGAGAATTACTTACCCATGCA
This sequence comes from Parasteatoda lunata, assembly GCA_949128135.1. NCBI lineage: Eukaryota > Metazoa > Arthropoda > Arachnida > Araneae > Theridiidae > Parasteatoda > Parasteatoda lunata. The sequence continues at coordinate 25,136,549 of OX421972.1, forward strand.
TTTGAAACCATGCCATGGTTTCAAATGCCTGTTGGTTTAACCAGTTTTTAACGATCTTGCTACGATGTATCCCAGAGTTATCTTGCTGGAAAACAAAGCAGCCATCGTTAAAATGATTATCCAAGACATCTGAAATCATAATATATGCTCGAGTAAATCGCGATAAAATTGGTGAGATTGATTAACCTAACACTAAGTGGAACTAAAATCATGGTAAAAATACAGAATTGTTTATCAGAGCCATTAGAAATAAAAAATGGTGTGCGACAGGGAGATTCTCTAGCCTGTCTCCTCTTTAATCTAGCACTAGAAAAGGTAATAAAAGATTCAAAAATCAATAACAGAGGAACTATATTTAATAAGTCAATACAATTGTTGGCTTTTGCTGACGATATAGGAATTATTGCTCGAACACCAAGAGCACTTGAAGAGGCCTTTATTTCTTTAGAAAAAGAGGCCCTGAAGATGGGTCTGAAAATAAATGAAAATAAAACTAAATATATGCCTTGTACTAAAACAGCCTACAGGAGTACCCATCTAAAAATTGGGGGACATTCATTCGAGGTAGTGGACAGCTTCACGTATTTAGGCTCTGAAATAAATAACAGGAACGATGTAACTGCAGAAATACGAAAGAGAATCACAGCAGCAAATAGGTGCTTTTATGGATTAAGAAAGTTTTTAAGATCAAATGTAATCAAGAGAAAAACAAAGCTGTTATTATTTAAAGGCCTCATTAGGTCAGTTTTAACATATGCTTGTGAAACATGGACATTGACTCGTGCAGATGAAGAAATGCTGAGCATATTTGAGAGAAAGATATTACGGTGCATTTTTGGAGGAATTAATAAAAACGGTCAGTGGTTAAGAAGATCAAATTTAGAACTCTATCGATCATATAATGAACCAGACATCATAAGATTCATTAAGGTCCAAAAGATAAAATGGGCAGGCCACTTAGTAAGAATGGAAGAAGACCGTATTGTGAAAAAGATTTTTGATGCCCGGCCGACAGGAACACGTAGAAGGGGCAGGCCAAATCTCAGATGGCTAGATACCCTGGAGAAAGATTTATCTATATTAAAAATAAAGAATTGGAAGTCCATTGCCAAAGGAAGGACAGCTTGGAAAAAACTACTGGAGAAGGCCAAGGCCCATCCTGGGCTGTCGAGCCAATGAGGAAGGAAGGAAGGTAAATCGCGATAACGAGTTGCATTCAGACGACCGTCCATACGATGAAGAGCTCCAAGTCCTGATGAGGAGAGGCAGCCCCACACAGGTATCGAAACACGGCCACTTCGGCGTATATTCTGAAAATATAAAGAGTCATTACGCATTCCAGCAGGTCGCCAAACCCTTACACAACCAGAATAATCCGATTGAATGCAGCTTTCGTCCGTGAAAAGGACTCTACCCCAATCATGTATGGTCCAGTTTAAATGTGCATTGGCAAATGCTACTCTCCCTCTTTTTTGCTCATCAGTGAGAAAAGGCTTCTTCTTAGCTATTCTACTTGACAGGCCTGCGTCATGAAGCCTGTTTCTCACTGTCTGAGATGTCGCCTAAAATATGAAGAAAAACAAGCTTTTAAACAATTTAAAATATAAATAAGTATAGCTCATTCGATCAGCAATTATTATACCATATTGTTCATTATACCATATATTGTTTTATTTATTATGAAATAAGTAGTTTTCGATTTCCCTTAATGTTTAAAAAGGTTATATGCTTTGTTTAAGGTGTCCCAAAATGAGACAGACAAATTTAGAGGAGATATAAGAGACATGAAGAGAAGAATGAAAATTTACCATCTTGCATATGTCTTAAATCAAGTTGAGAAGGTAAAAATCGCAAAAACTCATTCAGGTATCGGGGACACTCTGGAAAACAAAGCTAATACAAACTTGCTAACTACTTAAGCATTTGTTTTGCTAATAGTTACAAAGATTACTCGAAGTGCGCTCTATGATGTTATTGCACAGTCTACAATGACGTAAAAAAGATTTCGGGAGCTCTTGAAGATAAGTTTAATATGACTAACATCAACTGATCTCTACTGCTCGCATCTTATAGATTCAGAATCTGCATACGTTTACCCTCTCAACATGTTTTGCGATCTCCATGTTCTGTGGTAAGTTTTCATCTGGTTGATGACGCTTTTCCCATTCCTGATTCGTTCGTACTAAGTCATCAGCGGTATCCAATTTTTTTTTTCGGTTGTGGAACACGAAATCGACTCTCTTTCAGCGGAACCTCAATTTAAAAAACAAGGTATATAGACAAATCTAAGAGTTTTAACCTTTGAAAGACTACTTATTTTTGAAAATACTTAATAAGAGAAATTTTTTCATCTTTAATCATTAATGAGCTCAAATGAAGTGTTCAGGTCAGACACTTAAATTCTCAGTCTTGAGCTGTATCTAGTCTAATTCATGAATTTGTTTTTGGCGTATATGTATAGTTGAAAATTAGTAAAATAAGCCAAATTATGGTTTTCTTTTAAAGGGAAACAAAAACGAGAAATTGCATCACCATACATGTCTGTTTGAAAATGCACTAACGATATCATAGAGAATTAACTGTTGAAACTATCACTGGTTTTTTCACCATTAAATAAAATTCTCATTTCAAATCATAATCGCAAATCTCATTTACACACTTAAATACAAAATATCTAATATCTATATAAATAAATGTCTTCTCCAGAATTTACTAAGTATATATTAATATTAAAAATATAATTGTTTTTATAAAAAAAATATCACTTCTTTTACATTAGCATTTTCCTTTAAACAATTTTTTTAAGGTTACCAAAATGAATAGATAATGAATTATTAAATGTATTTAAATATAATTAGAGATTCTCAAAAACTGGTTAAAACTAGGTTCAATTCTCGAAATTCCTTTAACTCTTCCACGGAGCCTCTAGGGTTCTGCGGAATACCATTTGGGAACCATTTTTGTTTATGATTTCAATATTTTGCTTGACATATTTATCTAACAAGTTAGGATTTCCAAAACCGACAAATTTAAAATTTAGTTTCAACTGTTTCCCAACCTCTATTTATCTAATGTTATAAGAAATCATAAATTTTGAAATTCGACTGCTCAGAGCATTTAATTGTGTATATATATAAATATTTTTGCTAACACACAAGTTTCATAATTACTTTAGCTTAAAAGAAATTTTATACTTACTGGTAATCGCATATCGTCCCGAATCATCTTAGCTGTAACTCTCGGATTAGCTTCTGCATACGTGACAATGTAGTCGTCTTCCGCCCTCCCTTATGAAAAAATCGAGGTATAAATGAGGTATATTTTAAAGGTATAAAGGAGGTTGTCATTTAAATACGTTGTTAAGGTTGAAAAGGGTGCAAATTAATACCTCAAAATCAACCTCAAATATACCTTAAATATACCTCCAGAGGTATATAAGTTTCAACCTGAGGTGTTTAATTTTACATCTGTGGAGAGGTAGATATTTACTACTTTAAAGTGTTTCATTTTCAACCTTAGGTTATTACTTATCAGCCTGAAGTATATTTTTTTACACTTGTGGAAGTATTTATTCAACAACCTAAGGTGTGTCATTTTACACTTCAGGTTATTATAAATCAACCTCTGGTGTATTTTGTTCTATCTCAGGTAATTATTTTTCAACCTCAGGTATCTAATTTTATGCTTGTAGAGGTATATATTCTTCAACCTATGGTGTGTCATTTTACACTTCAGGTTGTTATAAATCAACCTCAGGTGTATTTTGTTCTACCTCAGGTAATTATTTTTTAACTTCAGGTATCTAATTTTATGCTTGTTTAGGTATATATTTTTCAACCTAAGGTGTGCCATTTTACACTTCTGGTTGTTATAAATCAACCTGAAGTGTATTTTCAACACTTGGAAAGGTTATTTTTTATTAACGTCATGCGTTCCATGTTCTACCTTAAGTTATTATTTCGTAACCTCAAGTATATATTTTTGTATTTTTAGAAGTATTAATTTATCAACCAAAGATGCGACATTTTACGCTTCAATCTTATGTAGCTCAACCTAAAGCTGTTTTTTTTTAGTACTTACGAAGGTGAGGTGTTATATGGACCACCTAGTTTATTAATTTTTAACCTCACTATATAGAAAATATAATATATATAAAGATAGTATATATATATATTATATATATATATATTATATATATATATATTATATATATATATATTATATATATATATATTATATGAAGAATAATGTATATCATTAAATTTTTTCACTAGTAGAGATCTTCATTAATCAACCAGAAGTTCTTAATATTAAACCTTCGGCAGTAAATGCGTCTTTTGTTAAGCTATAAAAGAAAGTTTCAAATGCATAATTCTTCTGTAATTTTAATAGATTGAATTAAATCATCTTAAAATAACACTTATCCAAATTCTACAGTTAGTAAAAATTATTTATGGGAACTCATATTTTTAGAAGATAGTTGTCTAAGGTGCTTGAATTTTTAAAGCCATAAAACTACAAATTAAAATAATTAGTCAGCTGAAATTCAAATTATTTTTATTTAAAACAAAAATTTCATTTTTTTACAAACCAACAAAATTATTTTAAATACTGCTTCCGTCTACCTGTTGAAACTTGTAATTATTGGAACCTAAAAGAAAAAATATATGAATTAGTAAGAAAGTCATATTTACAATAATAGTGGCAGGTTTTAAAATATTAAAATATTAGAAATTGTTTTTTTATGGTTTAAATTAACTGGATGAAATTGATTTTCTTTTTCAGATAAATATTATTACTCTTCTGCCATTTCTATTCAATCCTCGTAGCTAAAAAGTATGACAGGTACCACAGCCACTAAATAAAATACACTGAAGACAGTATTTCCATTAACAACATTTACCGAAATTCAAATATATAATTCCAATCTTATTATGCAATTTTAACACTTTTTATTTTTCTATACATCTGGTATCATTATGGTACTTGTAAGTTTGATAATTAGATTTTCTACATTTTTAAACTTTTTGTCAGACTTCTTGAAACTAATAGCTTTTTTATAAATATTTGACGCTGATTCTGAAAAGGACTTCCGTTATTGTCAATCACATCAGAGTTTCTTAATAACTAGTAATTTTAATATTTTTTAATCAATGTAATCAAGAATCAACAATCGCTTAATAAATTAAAATTTTAAAGTTATGTACCAATTTTTATACTTTTTTTACACTCAATCGAAGAGAACAAATTACAAGCTGATAAGGAGCATTTATTTTTGAGTTGTAAGTAATTTTATGAGAGGAAAATGTCTAAGAGAGAATGATTTGAAATAATACTTTTAAAATAAGTTGAGTTTAATATCTCCTATATTGCTTATAATACCAAGCAGGATAAAACTAAGAATTAGTTCTTACAAACATTTGTTTAAATATAAAAACACATTCCATAGGATAAAATTCAAAAAAATGCATGTTACTTTCAACAATAAATGTTTTTATGTGCAATTGAATTTATTCAATTCAGCATTAAAATTGCATAAGAAACTATACTGACTTATTTCTAAAAAATTTAAGATTTCCGAAATTCGCTAATTTTTTAAGTAGTGAACCATAAACAGCTGCATAAAATTGCTCATAACCTTGAAAACAATTGTCATATAAACTTGAAATCGGGTTTAATTTAATTCTGCCCAATATTCTAATAACTAATAACAATCTGCTTAGTAAATAATTAACGTGGGTAAATTACGAAAAAATAGCATGTAGTGAAAATAGCAGTTTTGTGAACAAACATGAAAAAGTGATGTAGTACAGTTACTAGTTTTCAATTATCAAATATTTAGCAAACTATTGTTATCCACAACTACATAAATTCTGTAGTTTATTAGGAGAGATTACTTTTTCTTTTTGGTATAAATTCAGAACTATTTTCTAGGGGAAGGCTGAGTAGTAGCTTGCTAGTCACTTTTTCTTCGCTGCTGCTTACGTTCTATTTACAGCCTAGGTCATCTCAGCAATATCAGGGAGCTGTGGATAAGCTCTGTAACATATATATATATATATATTACAAAAGAAATTGCATGTTAATAAGATTTAAAATGCATATTAAAATACATATTTTCACTCATAAACAACAATATAAATTTTGCAATAGATATCCAAGCAAACGATAAGCATACAGCTACAGCAGAATTTCAAAGCAAAATTTCTATTTTAAAAATCTTTCAATTTTCAATTATTTATTTATAAGAGAAGTTATGAACATTTGACTCAATTAATCAGCTTGCATACTGCTATCTTAAAACATATACATTTAAGCAAAATAAAAAGAATAGTTATATTTGAATAAATTACAAAAAATAAAAGATACTGTGCGTAACCTGCTACAACGATTCACCAGTAACGTTACCCTAAACAGCGACGAGAAATATTTCGATTGTTCTCTCTTATTGCTAAGCCTACAACAATAGCCTCTAAGAATATCCTCCAACTTAAATTACTTAAGATCAGGACGCGTCTTTAAAACAAAAATAATAAAATTTAAGTTCGAAAATTGAAGCATGTTTGATTAAAAGTGATAAAACTAAATTAATAAATGTCAAGCACACTTACCGAATTTCGAATAAACTTTTGATTGTCAGCACACACGCCACTTGCCGGCTCGCACGGATCTCTGGGAAGTGAGCTAGTTAATATGAAGTGTACTTCAAACAACCTTGAAACAAGCTTAGGTGTAAATAAAATTATTCCATATACCTCAATAAATACCTCACTTTCTTTAGTTGAAATAAGGTAAAAAAATTTATACCCCAAAAATACCTCTTTTGTTACAAGTGTCAGAAAATCAACCTGGTATACCTTGAAAATCACCTCATCAGCCTGGTTGATTTGAAGTTGATTTTAAACAACCTCAAAATAAGCTAAAGTATATATAAAACAACCTCGTACACCTTAATTACAACCTTTACGAGGTATAATTTTTATTGCTGCTTTCTCAGCAACCTTAAATATACCTCAAATATACCTCAAATCAACCTTGATACCTCAAAAATACTTCAAATCAACCTTAGATATACCTTAAATTTTCGTAAGGGCTATCAGATGCTTTGGGTCTACCACTGCCTTCTTTCCTCGAAACGTCGCCGGTTCTTGACCTAAATTTTTTACGAATATTTTATTTAAATATGAATAAAAGAAATTGTTTATTTTCATGTTTATGGATATTCTTAACGAAGTAGACTTATCTATATATATTTTAATGTTAAAAAATAAATATTAAAGGAAGTTACTCTTATCCTTTTCAGACAAATTTTTATATTCGATACGATTATGTGAACTGTTAACTCGTGAAAAATAAAGCATGATTCAAAATAATTTCTATTTCCTTTATTAAATGTAAACTATTGAAAAATTAAATCAACCAATTATTTTATAGTTAATTGGCCCCCGCGTAGGAAAGGTTCCCACTTGTGGGATATTTTATGTATGATCGATAGTCTCAAGAGTGGACTCTTATATTAGTAGGTAGCTAACTTCGTTAAAAATTCTAAATTACTTGTTATTTTACAAATGTTACAAAGCATGTGTATTTTTTTAAATGATTACTTATGTACTTCTTACATTTGTCATCAGTTTTTCCAAGATGAAGCAAAAATCCTGACCCTAGTAAGCACACGAAAACTAAATCTTTATAAATTATTATTTTTTAAATTTTTTTTTTTAAATTCTCGAACCTTGCTATTTAAACTCTATTCTTCGCTGAAATATGTGTTTGCTTGAGTCAAAATATTGGCATTTTTAAAAATTTTTTACAGTTAACATACATCAGATTGTTAAAGAAATTAATATTTTTAAAAATTTGAAATAATTTTTTCAAAGAGCACAACTCTAACAATGCTAAAATTATGTGCAATTCATGTTTCTTACTCTTTTCTATTTTTTTTCTTAAATAAATATTAATTTTCTAAAATTATTAATAGACAACTTCTTTAAATTATCCAGTATAATATTACCTTGCGCACGCCCATTTTCGGACCCATTCTTGGTAACTCACAAATCAAACGCTCTTTTAGTTCTGCAGTAAGAACGCACTTAATGCAAAAACCTCTATTTACCCTTTTGGTTTAATATTTTGTAATCTGGAAATCTTGTTTCGAAAATATTTTAAATCTTTTCTGAAAAATTTCAAGTTCATGTATGTTTATTTGAATTCGCTGCTCGCTTTATAGATTTTGTTTCATGTTTTATTCTGTTTTTTCTTTATATTTTATTTTCTGTTTTTACGTGATATTTTTACTTATTGTGTTCTATTTTATTTGTTGTAATGTTTTTGTAAAAATGTTTTGAGTTCTTCTCACACTATTGTAATGTTATATTTTGCTTTGGCCACATCGATACAATATTAGAAAGCACTTTTTTGTGGATATAATCGTGTGAGCTGATGAAAAGATTATAGCTTTTATTTTCCGGATATTTTTAGAAGTTTTTTTTTCCTTTTTATTCGGAATTTTTTTTCTGGTTTCTTGTTATTTTATTTTTGTTATTATTTTTTCCCCTTTTTATATATTGATCTGTAATTTTTCCCATGTTTTCTCTGCATTTTGAACTTATTTTATGAGTTCTATTTACTTGCAGCTTATGCGCAATAAATAAAACTTATTGTTTTTCTTTATTTTCTTCCTGGTTTTTTTTTCTCTCTCTCTCTCTCTCTATATATATATATATATATATATATATATATAATATATATATATATATATATCCTTTGGTTAATCATTTTTTTTCTTCTTTCCCTTATCTAAGAGACTCTGAAGTGCGGTGTAAAAGCAATTAACCCTTCAACTCTTCATAAATTTATAATAACTTATGAAAATTTGGTTTTAATTTAAAACTGTCATACAAATGACGTTAAAACAGCTTTAAAAAATAAATAATGTCAGATAAAAAGTTCAACGTCAAGATTTTAAAATCTTGGAGAATCAAAAATATTTTATTAATTGATTTACATTTCCTTTTCAAAGGAGATTAAAAAAAAACAATCTGTTTTCTTTGACCAGAAAGCAGCCCGAAAAATTAATTCTTGGCTTAGCAACGAGAAGCACTATGTTTTCTCCTCTTGTCATTAATTCAGTTTCCTTATGGTTGTTATCAATTATTTCCCCTTCTGTGGCGAGGTAATTTGGCATATTTTGAAACCTTCGCCAAATATATAAATCCTTATTGCGACCCTATTTTCCACCCAATTTTTTCAAAATTTTGTCTATTTTGTTTCCTATTTCAAGGGTCTGGATTCCAAATATGTAAAAAAAAAAAATATGTGTTTATTTAGAGAAAGTACGTTTTTGTGTCTGATTTCGTAACTTAATTAATAGTTAGCTCTAATCAATTAGCATATTTGAGGTCACCTTCAGAAACCATTAAGATTGACACTTAGTTCGTGAAAATCCGATCATTAGAACGAAAGTTGTTCGGGGTGATTAGTTTTTTTTTTTTTTTTTTTTTTTTTTTTTTTTTTTTGCGGACTGTACTTCAAATAATTTTAAAACAAACTTAGGTATAAATAAAATGACTTCATACACCTTAATAAATACCACACTTCTCTTTAGTTGAAAAAAGGTATATTTTTTCATACCTCGCAAAGACCTCTTTTGTTACAAGTATCAGAAAATCAACTTGGTATACCTTAAAAATCACCTTATCAGTCTGGTTGATTTGAAGTGAATTTAAAACAACCTCAAAATGAGCTTAGGTATAAATAAAATGACTTATACCTCAATAAATATACCTCAATATATACCTCACTCTCTTTAGTTGAAATAAGGTAAACAATTTTATACCTCAAAAACACCTCTTTTGTTACAAGTGTCAGAAAATCAACCTGGTATACCTTGAAAATCACCTCATCAGCCTGGTTGATTTGAAGTTGATTTTAAACAACCTCAAAATAAGCTGATATATATATAAAACAACCTCGCACACCTTACTTACAGCCTTTACGAGGTATAATTTTTATTGCTGTTTTCTCAGCAACCTTAAATATACCTATACCTCAAATCAACCTTGATACCTCAAAAATACCTCAAATCAACCTTAAATATACCTTAAATTTTCGTAAGGGTAGCTTCCCAGCTTAAAATTTTTATCTGTTTGAAAATCAAAACAGAAACTAGCTCTCCTATGACTCTCCACACTCTTATTATGAAAGCATGCGATGTTTTGCCACCTGTCTACGCCATATGTAACCCATTTCAACCCTCTGTCTTCTACCACAATCACACAAGTTTTGGTTCCATTCACCTCTGTCTCCCTTAACTGCGATTTGTCAGGTTTCAATATTTATTTTTGTATTTTTGTTTGTTAAGATATAAATTTGATACTCAGAACAATTATTATTTCTTTAATAAAATAAAAACAAACACATTTTCAGTTGCATGACGCTCGAACTAATATTGTGGAAATTTGGATTTGTGATTTGAAATGTGAATAATATTTAACTGTTCAAAAACATTTGAAAGTTTCATGGTTCATGCTAAACACGGTTATTCAAGTGCTTTTGCATAAACAATGTTCTTTGTCCTAGCGTTCGGAGCGTACATGAGTAAATTAGAAGGTCGTCCGACACGTGAGTAGGTCCGTGGGAAAAAGTTGGATTTTAAAGATTCAGTCTACATACTTACAATGACTGTCATTGTGCTATGTTGATTGTGACGGAGAAAGCGAGATGCATCGGAAACTTCAAAGGATTGAATTCGAATGGCATGTCTGTCGGGGTCAATAAGATACGTGATAACAGAGCATCTTCTCCTTCAAACTTGCCATTTAGAATTTTAGTTTCAAGGGTATTTGTCATTATTCTTTTCACTGAAAGACATGTACCGTTACAAAATTTGAGAGAATTGATGTCTCGGAAAAGAATAATAAATACGCCAATTTTTGACGTTAATATGTACGGTGACATGCCGGGTTAATCAAGTGAAATCAGTTAGGTAGTTTACAACCTCGTTCTGATCTATTACAGTACACTATAAATATTAAATACCAATTGACTGGTATATAAGACATGTTAATTTGATTCCATCAAGAGGTACCTTTTGATAGATGAAGGTTGACATGGTCGATTAAAACTTTCCCCTTCAATGGTGACCCGGACGTGATATGAACTCGCCAACATTGATGGATGGTCCACATTTAACAGCTGATTTGCTTAAAAATATAGCTCTCAAAAAAGAAAAAAAATCCTGTGAAGTAAATTAAAGTCTCTGGGCCAATAAACAAAAACTGTAGTAGAAAATACATAATGAGATAAATAAATAAACAGCATAAATCAACTAGTGGTATTCATTCATCGAATTCTATCACAGATAAAATTCTGAAAGAGGAGTAATGTGGCGTAACTACCACTATAAATATTAAATACCAATTCACAAGTATATAAGACATGCTAACTCTATTCCATCAAGAAGTTACTTTTGATAGATGAAGGTTGACATGGTCGATTAAAACTTTCCCTTTCAATTTCTTTTAAAAAGCGATTATTGGTGTCATACACATCGCATCTTTTGGCGGTTTATATAGCACGTTCACTAAGCCACTTGAGGTTTTTGTAATTTTGCTCTATATTTTATAAAACGTTGTGAATTGTACTGTTACCCTTCAAACTTTGGTTAGGCTGTGATCTCTAAATTTAACTTTGGTAACAGTTACGCAAGTTCAACAATAGACAAATAACCAAGGAATTACAGAAAACACTTAACATTTAAAACTAATTTTATTACAAATCTAAATTTTCAACAAACATAACTCCAATCATCTCCAAATGCCAACATGTGCACAAATATCTCCAAATTATACACCATTTCAAATTCCAAATTTTTCTACACAAGATTAACCTTTTCAATAAAATGCAATTTTAAAGTTCTAAGGCATAACATTCCATTACTCCAAATCAAAAAAGACAATTAAGAAATAAAATGCACTCCCATTCTAAATCTACTAAAATCACTTAAATTTTAGATTACGATATAGCTATAACCGGTAATTAAGATTAAATATCAATGGCTCACCTTAAAATAAGTATCTAAAAACACAGTAGAAACAGTTTAAAATTTAGGGTAAACTATTCTTCTAAAATGGTATCCAAATCGAAATTAAAGTTTATAAATACAAAATTAATTTACGGACCAACTTCCTGGAACGCCCACCGGAATTGCAGCTAGACTCGTGAACAAAGCAAACTCCTAGTTTCTGATAGCCAGCACTCCAACTATTCCAATTTCTTCAGGCTTTCTACTAGTAAGGCAGCTGGCAGAAGGGGAACATCAGACTTTAAGTATGGGTACACTCGGGTTTGGCCAACGGTCTCGAGCATAGCGGCATTCAACTTATCACTTTCGGTCATCAACCCAGTGACTTCAGCTTAGCTTTCCTCAAGACAACGATCCATCCTCTCAGCGGTGCTGTCTCGGTCCAACCTTTCAGCGGGCACGCTCCGCCCTCTTCGTAGAACTCTCTCAGCCACTCTGCACAACCTTTTTGTTCTTCTCTCAGCAAGGGGAAAGAATCTAGACTGACCTGTTCACTCCCTCACGAGCCGCCACGCACCCAGTGGACGTAAGAACAAAAAAAAAAAAATATCCATGAGAAAAAACAGTCACAAACCCACTAATACACTATAAAAGTGATAATACAATACTCATTAAATATTAATAAACTTAAATACACATAATTCAACCCAGAAATCCCATTTCAAAAGGATAATTAAAATTTCTAATAAATATCATTATTGTGATTGAATTTAAACTTTATTATAGTGGTGCCATCTGGAGGCCAATCCTGTTATATAGCCTAAGCACTCATCAGAATTCGAAAACCAACAGAAATAGCCAGTGCAGCCATCTATTGATGAAAGAAGTGAACTATTTCCTCTGAAAAAGTAACCCATCTTTAAAAGTATTGATAAAAAAAAAAAAATAAAAAAAACTGCAATAAATTTCTATTTATTACAGAATAAGTTCACATGTGGTTGAATTAATTTCACAGAAATCTGTTGGCAGTGTAATGCTTTGAGTGGATTTATCTATTGTCCTCATTCCCTTATCAATATCCAACAATTGCTTTGTGAATCGTTCAGCTGATGATTCAAGCTGTAGTTGAACGCATGTTGGTCTCTGTGTGCCAGACAGCTTAATTGCTACTAATGTAACATCCCATTTGATATTGACTGAGTTCATCGATTGTTGAAGTTGCATTTTCCGATACAAAAACTGCACTATCGATTCCTTTATTTACATATTTACAAGTGTAGTTGCGTTCAATGTATCGCTTTCACCGAATTTAAATATTTGACATCGATGTGTGTTTTGTACATATTCGAGAGCAACGGTGAATATGGTATAATCCAAGGACTATCGACTTCAACATCGTTGTTTCGGGTTTTTAAAATGATGGATCTTCCTTCATATTCTTTTGATCGTCGACGATAAAGCGGATAGCCGCCATTGACAGTGATAGTCTCAGCAGTTAATTCTCCTGGATATAGCTTGTTGCATTTTCCATCAGACATGCATGGTGCATGGTGTAGTGTTGTTGAGTGAGCGACATGGACTATGAATCATGTTTTGGTCGATGACCTGAAATAAGTCTGGATCAATAGTGACATCAGGTATTTCAGCTGATGTGATATATATATATATATATATATATATATATATATATATATATATATATATATATATATATATATATATATATATATATAGCGCTTCAGTATTGCAGTAAGAACGTGCCATAAGATATCACTTTATTTATGCTTTTGTTTTCATAGCTTGTAATCTGGCAATCTTATTAAGTAAATATTTGAAATCATTCTTGAAAGATGCCGGTACGAGTAAGTTCATTTAAATTCGCTCCTTCCTCACTATGCAGATTTCCTCTCGTGTACTGCTCTATAATCTCTTTACATTTTATTTTCTGTTTTTACGCTTGATATATTTGTTTCTTTTTTACTTAATGTGTTCTAATTTCGTTTCAATTTTTTTGAGTGCTCCTCACACTATTGTATTGATATATTTTGCTTTGGCTATATTGATACAATATTAGAAAGCACTCCTTTTTGCGGATATAATCGTGTGAGCTGATGAAGAGATTATATCCTTTCTTTATTTTGTTTTCCGGATTTTTAATATTTTTTTTTTCTAAATTTTTTTTAGCTTATATATATATAGCTTATATATATATATATATATATATAAGCTACTTTGTACTTTTTTTAGCTTATATATATATATATATATATATATATATATATATATATATATATATATATATATATATATATATATATGTGGGGACGGCATGAGTGATCGTCTTTGAAAATAAAAAGAGGCACTGTTCTTTAAACATAAACATATATTAAAACTAAATCTACATAAGGACGGACGATAAACACATAGATAACACATAAATATAAATGAGGAAAAGTTCAAAAAAGTTCGGCATAATCACAACCAACTCCTCTTTGGAGTTCATCAGCGTCTTTCTTCATTCGCTACAAACAGTCATTCGTGATCTCAGGGAAATCCCCATTCCTTCCAAGTAGTGCTCACAGGGATCAACTTACAGCTTACATAGTCTGGCGGGACTTCTGGCTAAAGGCGACTTCTAGCTGATGGATCAGAGAACTGATATCACCTTGCCGCTTTGTGTACAGGAATTGTCACCACAGATCGGCCGTCCTGCAGTTCGGCTGGCCCTCCAGCGACTCTAAAAAGAAAAAAAAAGAAAAAGCAGAACAGACTGAAATTTATAATTGATTTCTGAAAAATAAATGTTTTAGGTTAATTTCATCTTTTATGAAAAAATCTTTCAGTTAAGAGTCAATCAGTTCAGGCAAATTCACTCTTTCGTCTTTACACGTCTTTTGTTTCTTCTTCAACGTCTTCGTCTTCTTTTTTTTTTTTTAAACATCTTTCGTCTTTTTTCTTCAACGTCTTTCGTCTTGAACTTCTTCTACGTCTTTAAATTCTTTCGTCTTCTTTTACGTCTTTAAGTTCTTTCGTCTTCTTCAAAAATCAAATTCGCTTCTTTAGCAATTATTTTTCATCTTCAAAAATTACAGTCTTTTTTTTTTTTTGTTTGTCTTGGCAAGCACTTAAGTTCTTGACAACTGTTCCATGATTTAAGATACTCCGCACACGTTGTCGAGCAGTTAGGTCCTTCGTGATTTCCTTCTTTTACTACATCATAAGTATTTCCTCCTTTTACTCTTGTTATTTTGTAGGGGCCAAGGTACTTAGGTTTTAGCTTCAAATGAGGTCCAAATTGGGTTCTTTTGATGGCAACCAAATTTCCAATTTCGTACGATTTTGGCTCCTTTCTTCTTAAATTGTAGGTCTTTTTATTTTCTTCTTGAATTTTACAAATTTGCTGCCTTGCGTCTTTTCTTAGTTCCTCTCTTTGGGCTTCAAAATGAGCCTGAAATTCAATTTCAATCATTTCTTTTATCTTTCCCATTTCATTATTATTCATTTTTGTCTCAAAAAGCAATTCGAATGGAGTAGTGTCTATGCTTCTTTGATAAGTTGAATTAATCGCTTGTTGAACTTTATTTGTATGCTTGTACCATTCAGCTGGATTTTCTATTGATAATTTTGAAAGAATTGATATGATGGTCTGATTAATACGCTCTACTTGTCCGTTTGCTCTTGGTAAACCTGCTGTTATTAAATGATGTTTAATATTTTCTTTCGAGCAATAATCAGCAAATTCACTGGAGGTAAATGTTGTACCCCTATCTGAAATTATCTGGGAAGGACTTCCAAATACAGTTTTTTGGATTTCTAATTTGGCTAAAGTTTCAGCTGACTTTGTAGTTTTCGTAGGATAAATCCATACAAACTTGGTAAAAGCATCTATTATCGCTAACACATATTTATAATTTTTATGGGTGCTCTCCAAAGGTCCGAGATGATCAATATGAAAAGTTTTCAAAGGCATATCTTCTTTACGCAATGGATGTAATAGTCCTTCTTTCTTTCCTCTTTTATGATTTACCAGTATGCAATGAACACAATTTGCTATGATGTTTTCTATTTTCTGTCTAAGTTTGGGTATGAAATAATATTCTTCGATTTCTTTTTCCGTATATTTAATTCCTGTATGTCCTTTCTCATGAGCTGTTCTTATAATTTCGATTTGCATATTTTCTGGCACAACCACCAATTCTTTGCCATTAACAAATTTATACAAAATTCCATTTCTATTGCAATAATCTTCATAATTCGAAATTTTAAGTAGTTCTTTTATAGTCTTGATTCCAGTATCCTTATCTTGGGCTGATCTGAGTCTTGGTAAAATTTTATCGACTGTAACACAAAATACATTAATTGGAGATCGGCTAAGGGCGCCTACGTGAGCCATCTTTTTTCCAGAACGATGCTCAATTATGTAGTTGAATTCTTGCAGCAAAAGTGCCCAACAAGCTACACGAGTCGACATTTCTCGTTTTGACATAGTCTTTTCAAAAGCAGCACAGTCAGTAATTATTTTGAATGGAATGCCTAACAGATAGATGCGAAATTTCTTAAGGGCTTCTACGATAGCAAGAGCTTCAAGTTCGTAGCTGGAATACTTTTTTTCAGCATCAGTCGTTTTCCTACTCATATAGTAAGTGGGGTGAAAATGTTTTTCATCAGGGGGTTTTTGCATTAAAATGGCAGCATATCCTTCTAAGCTGGCGTCTGTGTGTAATTCAGTTTCGTATTTAGGGTTATATATTGAAAGAACAGGATTTTGGGCTAACAAAGAATTTAATTGATGAAACGCTTTCTTTTCTTCAATGCTAAACTTAAACTTACGATCTTTTTTTAGCAGGTCACTCAGTGGTCTAGCTATTATAGAATAATTGGGAATGAATTTTCTGAAATATCCGGTTAATCCCAAAAAACTTTGAATCTTTTTCAAATTTGTTGGCTCCGGAAAGTTAAGAACTGCTTTGGTTTTTAAGCTAGATGGGAATATTTTTCCATCCTCTATCACATGACCTAAAAATTCAATGCGCTTCTTTAAGAAATGGGACTTTTTAAAATTAATATCAAGTCCATATTCACTAGCAATATTCAATACCAGATTAAGCCGTTCAATACCTTCTTCAAGGGAGGAAGACAAAATAATTATGTCATCTAAATATGGTAAAACTATACCTTCATTAATCAAAGTTCGGAAAATGGTGTTTATGAATCTTTGAAATACAGCGGGAGAGTTACATAGTCCAAAGGGAACTTTAAGAAATTGATATTGTCCTTCATGTGTCACAAATGAAGTGTATTTTCTACTATCTTTATTTACATCGACATGTAGGAATCCGTTCTTAAGATCAATCGTACTGAAAATTTTCGAGCCTTGTAGTCTATCTAAAATGTCTTCAATTAAGGGGAGGGGAAATCTATCTTTGACAATTACCTTATTTAGTTTTCTATAATCTATGCAAACACGAGGAGATCCGTCTTTATTCTTAACTATTACAACGGGACTACAATATTCGGAAGAACTAGGCTCCACTATTCCTTGTTTTAACCATTCAGCGACTTGAGCTTCAACAGTCTTTTTTTCAGAAAACGGCAATCTACGTGGCTGATGAAATATAGGTTCCTGATTTTTAACCAAAATGTTCATTTCCACATTAGTTGTCTTAAGTTTATCTGGCGTGTAATCTAAAACTAATTGTTGTAACTTATTTTTTAAAACATTAGGAACACAAGGATCTATGTTTATTTCAACCTCATCAGATATAGTAAGATCGATTGGTAAAATAGACAAATAGTTTACTTCATCAAAACACTGAATTTTATTTTTAATTGTGACACCCTTTTCATTGATAATTGTTTCTCCCTGCATTAAAACATTAAGGCCTATAATAGCGTCATAAGGCATCATATCATTTTCTACAACACATATTTCAGCAAAACATTTGAAATCATCAATTTTAATGCTTTCTTTAAAATAACCTAACGGAGTCACTTTTGATTTACCAAATCCGTTTAGAGTAGAATTAGACGGAAATAGTTCTTTAGAGTTTAATTTATTAAAAACTGATTTTCTGATTAAAGTGGCTTGACTTCCAGTATCAATCAAAGATTTGACAGTTAAGTTATCAACTATTACCATTTTAAACAACTTTGGCTCTACACTAACATTTAAAGTAGCAACTTCCGTTTTTGCATTTGATTTTGGACATTGCGAAGCTTTGTGTCCAAACGCTTCACATTTAAAACACTTTAAACCCTTATCTTTATGTATGCAATATTTTGAAATATGATTTCTTGAACCACAATTATAACACAATTTATTATTAAAAGTTTCAACATCAGTATTATACCTTAACTTTTCATTATTATTTTCATATTTATTTTTATTCCTATTTGAAACATCTTTTCTTACATTATACCTATCATCATATTTTGCTTTTGTTCTATCATAAGAATTATATTTATTATCATCATGTTTTGTTTTGATTTTATCGAAAGCACTTTTACTCTTTGCAGAATCACTTTTTATTATTTCATAAACTTTAAGTTTCTCTTTAAATTCGAGCAAATTTTTGCAGCCGTACAAAACAATTTTGTTTTCATGTTTATCGTTAATCCCCTTAATTACATAATGCATAAAAGCAGCATCATCTATTTTTCCGAAATTACAGATCTCTTTCATCTTTAAATAATATTCTTGAGCGGATTCACAATCCTTCATTCTACGTCTACTCAAAAGATCATGCAAATTAGCAGAATTAATTTCAAAAGAAAATTCATCAATCAAAGCTTCTTTTAATTTTCGCCATGAATTTATTTCCGGTACAGTTCTGACAAATAAAGAGGCGTTACCACCAAGAGATCTTTTAGCAAAAATAAATTTTTGTAAATCAGACAAATTAAATAATTTTGAAATATTTTCGAAATGTTCGATCCAATGAACAATATTTTCATGCGATTCTGCATTATACTTAGAAATAGTACTTTCGATATCAGAATAATTAATAGCAACATTTTGAAATTCAAAATTTCTACAGGAATTATTTTTATCTTTTAAACAAGAATCAATGTTTTTATTTTCATCATTGCACAGCATTGAAAAATTATGTTCCTTCTTTTTATTCAGTTCGTAAGTTTCAGTTTCGTTTTGGCTTTCTTCGCCTGACTCAGAGCTAGACGCGTTGGCGTCGTTAACGAGCTCTGCCAATTGATTCAAATCCATTAACAAGGTCAACATGTATTTAGTTATTTCTGTTTTATTGCCTTCATAAGAAACATTTAGAATATTGGAAACAGTTATTAGTTGATTAAGAGTAAATTCTTTTTCAATATTTTTTAATTTATTTTTAAATTCTTCGCTATCTAAAGTAAAATCGAAACCATTAAAATTTCTTAATCGTTTTCTATTTGAACGATCGCCTTCTACATCGAAAATAAACTTATGTAGAAGTCTTATTTTGTCTTTCTTAAAATTCTTCAATGCTTTGCTTATTTGCTTAAGATCGTTAAGAATCATTTTTAATTAATGAATAAAAGTCTACGTACCCCAATTGTAGTTGCAGCGATGATATTAAAAAAATGAAAGTTGCATCATAACGTTATTCCGTTACTTATTTTCACAAGAATGAAATATCCAATTTTTCACTAATCAATTTTTCACTATCAATTTTTTCACGATTTAATTTTTTCACCATCAATTTATTCACGATCAATTTATTCAGTATCCCACTTCTGATTTTGTGGGGACGGCATGAGTGATCGTCTTTGAAAATAAAAAGAGGCACTGTTCTTTAAACATAAACATATATTAAAACTAAATCTACATAAGGACGGACGATAAACACATAGATAACACATAAATATAAATGAGGAAAAGTTCAAAAAAGTTCGGCATAATCACAACCAACTCCTCTTTGGAGTTCATCAGCGTCTTTCTTCATTCGCTACAAACAGTCATTCGTGATCTCAGGGAAATCCCCATTCCTTCCAAGTAGTGCTCACAGGGATCAACTTACAGCTTACATAGTCTGGCGGGACTTCTGGCTAAAGGCGACTTCTAGCTGATGGATCAGAGAACTGATATCACCTTGCCGCTTTGTGTACAGGAATTGTCACCACATATATATATATTATATATAGCTTATATATATATTATATATATATAGCTTATATATATATATATATATATATATATATATATATATATATCACCCTGAATAACTTTCGTTCTAATGATCGGATTTTCACGTACTAAGTGCCAATCTTAATGGTTTCTGGGGGTGACTTCTAATATGCTAATAGTTTAGTGCGAACTATTAATTAAGTTAGTTACGAAATTGGACACAAAAACGTACTTTCTCTGAATAAACATGTATTTTTTTTACATATTTGGATTTTTAATCTTCAAAATATAGGGGGTGGCAGCAATTTGAGAAATGTAGTCCCCATCATAGTTTGTTCGGGAGAGCGATTCAAAGATTGGACCCATTAATGTTAATTTCACTTTTTGAGTTTTTAGTCATATTTTAAAAACTAATTAAGCAATTTAAAAAAAAGAATTGCACCCACTTATAAAACTCATTTACTCAAAGATAATTTCATGCAAAAATAATTTTTAATAATTATTTTTTATTATTTAATTAACTTGAGGATGAAAAAATGTTGAATTATAAGGTATGAATTTTTTTTCTAAAGAAAAGTCTAAAGTTTCAACTGTTTTTATTTATTAGAAGCTGAGAAAAATTAAAATTAATTATTTTTAAACGAAAAATTAAAATTAAGAAAAATTAAAATTAATTATTTTTTTTTTAGAAATATTTAAATGGGGCGATTAATATTAAAATATGATAAACTTAGAGGAACTTGACTTTCATATTTTCATTCATATTCATTCATTTCATTCATATTTTTTTCGCTAATAACTGAGATTACTAACCTTCTTTTTTTTTTTTTTTTTTTTTTTTTTTTTTTTTTTTTTTTTAAAGTATAAAATACGATTTTTCTTGTTTAGTCGTCTAATAATTTATTTGCAATTTAGTAAAGAAATTTGAATAAAACATTTTATTGAATAAAAGACATTTTGTTCAACGAATATCGAGTTTAATAAAAGCATGCTTCTGATAAAATATGATTATACACCAGATTGTGCTTATTTCACGTGATAATTTTTTTATTTTTTAGTTTGTTTTCTCAATAATTGATACAATTGATTTCAATAATATACATACGTATGCACAGATTAGGAATAATATATTTATCAATTTCTTCAATATATATCTTATAATTATTAATACGAAGACGTAGTCAATATTTTTAAGCATCTTGAAATTTTTCAACATCTTATATATCGTCTTAACCCACTGGCGGTTTAGCAAATGGGCGAAATTGGGAGAATGTTTCTCCCCTATACACTATTTCTCCATCTAATAACATGGGAAAACCGGTTTTGCTATGCGGAGAAGACTGCAGGTTAAATTACGACTTTTTACGTGCAGAACCGTCAGTGGGTTTCTTAAAATAATTTTTTTAAACACCTGTCCGGAAGAGTGTCGCCGAACTATTTTACCAATAATTTAATTAAATTTAAAATTTTTTAAAAATCTTATTCTTTATGCTACTACGCATATTATTTCTTCATTAATATACTAATAATTTTTTTTAGTACTTTAGGTTTTCTTTAAAGTAAAATTCCTTTTTAAATAATTGTCTAGCTATAAATAAAGCCTTATTAAGAAATTAAAAATATTCCGCTGTTTAAAATTATTTGATGCAAAACAGCTGATTATATGCTATTTTTTTCGAAAAAAGAATATAAATTATTGGTTGTCTTTTTTTGTTTTTTTGTTTTGTTTCTTGTGACTTCAACATAGATTATTTAAAATAATTGTTTTGATGTTTTATAAGTCACTACAAAGAGTATAAAGATACCGAACATAAAAAGCTGTTGAATACGTAGTCAAAATTTTTAATAGTCTTAAAAATATTTCAGCATCTTAAATGTCGTCCTAACATCTTAGTTGTGAAATTAAATTTTTAACTATCCGACCACGTGTGATTCACAGAACTATCTAAATAATTATTTCATTATATCTTTCACTCTTTCTTTATGATACCATATAGATTTTTTTCCGGATAATATACTAAACTGTTTTGCTTAATTTTTAACTTTACCACGATTTCCAAGACATTATTATAGTATAATTGGTTATTAGGAAAATGCCTTATTTTGTTAAGCAGCAAATACTAAAAATTAAAATTAGTAAAAAGCTTTCGAAGCCATGCCAATTTTAGAATCATCTGATTTAAAACAAAAATGCAATAAATAATACTCTATTTTCGAACTTATTTTGATAAAGGAAGAAAAAAAAAAAAATCTTGGTGAGAAGATTTAACATACTTATTACAGAAACTATGAAAACCAATTTTTCTTATATTTTATCTTCAGAGGATAAGAATGATATTGCTCAAATGAACCTATTCAATAATTTCGTTATTTCAAGAATGAAATCTGTTTGATCGAAACATATTATTCATTGAAAATTTAAATGAGAAAAAAGTAACTTTTATTACTTATCTAAGCTCATTCCATTCATTTAATGATAGCGGTATCAAGGTTAAGGATATGCGATGGAAGCCCTGTTTAATGTATTATACAATAAATACATTAAATTATATAGCTTGAATAATTTATTTTAAGCAAATTATTTAATGAATTTAAGCAAATAAGGGTATAAAAATAAATTCGATCGAAATACTCCTAAAGTATACCCAAAAATATATGTAGAATAAACTTTGGAATCGATAGATAAAAAATACCTTTTCAAACAACTTCAAGTAGAACTGAAATGCTAACTTGTTTGTAATAGCTGTCCTTGTAACTATTTATTTTCGATTTTTGGTGCTAGGGGACATTCCATTTTCACACTCGACTTCTGAAATTTCAATTGTAAACGGAATTTTTTTATGTCCTTAAAAAATGTTAAGACTTGCAGCAAAAAAAAAAAAAAAAAAAAAAAAAAAAAAAAAAATTACTGCATTGATTTTTTTTGAAGTAGTGAATTATTATTTTTTCAATCTAATAACCTTTGCCTATATTTTACGTAAAACTTATTTTAATATCGAGTGAAATAATTTAATATGCTGTGTTAAATGGATAATCCCAAGAAACTGAATCGAAAATATAAAAACTTCATTGATTTAAAAATTATAGATGATAATAAAAATAGACATGTTTTGAGCGTCCAATAATTAAAGTCACTAGTCATTCACGCCTGACAAGTCTTGAGAATGGCCGCTTATATTTGAGCGCTTGAATCATGTCGATTTTTCTTCCCTCTTCATATTTTTTTAAGCCAGTTGAGTTTTTATCAACAATCATATTGTTTTACATTTTGGTCTTGATCATTATTTTGATAAGGATGTTACGCTCGTTAAATTAAACATATGTATTTTAATATTTTAACAGGATTCAAGTGGTCTTTAAAAACGTAAAAGAAACGTAGCATTAATATTGTAAAAGTTATCTTCAACTTTAAAATTAAAGTTTTGAGATCAGATATTTTGAGTTAATGAAATTGAATATTTTATCTTTCAAGTTTTTGGGCCTCCATTTCAGTATTTTAAGGACTTTACAAGCTCTGTTTAAAAAGAGAGTATCGAATTATATATATATATATATATATATATATATATATATATATATATATATATATATATATATATATATATATATATATATATATATATTAATTTTGATCGTAAATTAATGTGCATTAGAAATACAATACAATCTACATTTTATTTTTCAGGCACTTTTGTTATTTCTTCAAACTTTCTTGCCTAGAAGACTCGATTAAAGCTGTAAAAATGATTATCCCTAAAATTTTGTATATAGTTATAATAATTTATGTAAATTTGATTTTAGTATGAAATCCTCGTATAAATATAGTAAAAAATCTATAAGATAAAAAGTTCATGTATTTAAATTCTAAAAGCTAAGAAAATCATAAATAATTTATAAATCGATTCAAATTTTCTTTTCAAAGGAGATTAAAAGAAAAAAAAATTTTTGCTTTTTGGACAGAATATTGTTAAAAATTGTCTACTGCCTAGAAACTTCGATATATTTTCTATTAACTATTAAGTAAGCCTCTCCGAGCAACCACAGAGCATTATTTCAATTTTTTTTTTTACAGTCAGAGCTTGTTGCTTGCGGCAGTGACTTTTGTTGGCTGTTTTCTGGACTGTCGCCAAATATATAAACCTTTATTGCGACTCAATTTACATCCCAATTTTCAAAATTTTGTCTACACCCCCTATTTCAAGGGTCAGGATTCCAAATATGCAAGAAAAAGCATATGTTTATTCTGAGAAAGTACGTTTTTGTGTCTGATTTTGTAACTTAATTAATAGTTAGCGCTAATTAATTAGCATATTTGAGTTTACCCCCAGGAACCATTAAGACACTTAGTTCGTGAAAATCCGATCATTAGAACGAAAGTTATTCAGGGTGATATCTTTTTTTTGCGTACTGTATATTATGTTATCTAAGCTCTTTATTAAATAAATTTAATCACAACATTATTATGTTTGATTTTAATGAAGCCTAGTAACCTCCAGTTATTATAAAAGTTAAAATACTGCTAAACCAACACATTCAAATTAATCTTTAAGGCTTTATGTAAGATGTTAACTTCTTGTCACTTTCGCTACCGAAATCCAAGTAAAAATTATTCAAACTTCACCTAATCAGTAAACGCATTAGCCGAGGCTTTTAAAAGCTCTCGGAATTGATTTATTTTACGCCTTTCGTTGCTTATTAAGATTAATGCCGTAAGGACAACGTGATTTCAGCATAAATCTCTTATTCTTTCCATTCATATTTGCTCCAGTTTCGTCTTCTTCTAATCTTCGCGAAAGGAATTTATCTTAGCCTTCCGTGTATATCGTCCAGCACCGAATTAAGAAACTTTTCCTTCGTTGGAAGCTCATTATAATCAATCTAACCCACCCTCTAAGAAAATATTCTGTTTTCACTGTCAAGGGTAGAGCAGCGGGGCGGCTATTAACTGTCGCTGCTTGGATCCAAGTAACTTCCTCTGAAACAAATGGTTTCCCATTAAAAGCCAAAAGACGGTATTAAACTATCCCAAAACGATAGGATGAGGATTTGGTTCTAAAAGAGCCCCAAACCGCAATGAATCGCAAAATTCGATAAGGGATGGAAATATACCCGAATTTTAATTCGAAAAGGCTATCGAATTCCCATCCCGTCCTCCAGAGAACGTGCCAGACATAAATCCCAGGACGAATCCTCCAGTCAAACCCTCATATCGATGGTGGATTCGAATCCTTTGAAGAATATTCTTTTTCCAGAATGAATGTTCCTGTCGATTTTCTACACTACGGCGACAGTTTTGAGACCTCATTACACACTCCTCTTCATGACACCCCCTAACCCTGTTAAGGACCTTGGGAGGAATAAATGAGATCGATCTCTTTTCTTATCATTCGAACGTCCCCCTTTCGAAGGGCATTATGGGAGTCATTTATTGTTCTTTAGTAATTACTGTCTCCTCAAGTCACATTTAAACTCAACCTTTGAAAAGTATTCGCTTTAAAACCATTACATGTGTAATCGTCGATAAAAACCATTAATATGACGTGGTTATAATGAGTGTCAAGTACCTTTGTTGAATAAGTAAGTGAAAAAGGGGGAGAAGAGATACTCGGAATCATCATTGCTTGGAGCGGCACTTTGTCGGGTATTTTGTCTGTCATTTGGGATTAAGTAGATTTTTGCCACAAGCGAAAACTTTACTTAGAAACTCATATCATAAAGTTTTCTATCAATCATCCACGAAAGATTTCTTATTTAAGAAAGATTTCACTGCTTATTTTTAGAATTGTGTTATTTGTATCTGGAGTAAGAACTACCCTCTGGAAAAAGGCTTTTAGGTAACGTTTGTTTTAATAATGTCTCTATTCATGTTCACCTAACGAATGCTTATAATTAGAGAAAAGTTTATTTTTAGTTTTTCATTTTCAAACTATGAAATTGCTTTTTCTTTTCACTCTTTCTAAAAATATTACTTCTACTACTACTAATAAAAATAATAAAAATGATAATATAATAATATGTAAATAAATTATTAAATAAATATTTAAGTACATAATGAAGTAAATAAATTAATTAAATCAGTAAAATGTAAATTATTTTGTATGTTATTCTTTTCTTTTTAAAAGGAAAACAGTACATTCTTGAAGCTTTTAAAAATTTTGAAACTGTTTTTCTTTACTTAGTTTCAATTCTCAAGAAAATGCTACTGATACCTCATCGCTTTCTCTGTGATTTTACATTCAATCATTTGCTGCCATGTTCATGTGCATTACCGTGCCCATGTAAATTTGTACATAACTGCGTTCAACCATGTTCTTATATAATTCGATAGCATATACATCCATTTTATTTCGTTATCAAATTATACAAATCTGCTTTCAAAACTAAAAGCTTTTAAGGTAAACACGTTTGACAGAAATTTAGTTCATGCTATCTTTTACGATATTTATCGTAGAATTATTTAAATAAAGGTTATAGTTTCGTAATCTTACTGGAATCCTAGACTTGACGACGTATTTTGATAAACAAGAGGAAAATTCGTTCTTAAAAAAGAAGCAACTATATGATGCTGCAAGAGTATTGCATTTGATTGAACTACTAGAAATAGCACGTCTTTTGTTGACGTGCCTTCAACAAATCAAATAAAGAATTTTTACTTTTTTTCGCTGTAGAAGAAAATCGTCAGCAAGAAACGATACTTATTATTCTTTCATTAGTTTCTTTAAATGCGAGTATTAAGACGTATAATTGTTACGATTTTTTGAAATTATTTTTATTAATACTTATTACCTGTTAATTGATTATTATTAATTATAACTGCTATTTTTACGTGACTGTTACCAATTTTTGTTTTGAATTTGTTATAAATAGCTTTATTTAATTACTGTTTTGGGAATGCCTTGTCCATCTATGAATTTTTTCCCTGCTCCTCGTGCAAATACACTTTCTGATCCATCTATATATATATATTTCTCTTACACGGCACCAAAAAAAGCTTCATTACAACTTCCCGAATGGCAACGTTAGAAAATCGACCAATGATTGCATCTAAAAATGTCACATGCCAAATCTAGCTGAGGTGGCTCAACATATAGCGCTTTTAAAAACGGAAACAATAACCAGAGTGAGCATTCTCAGGTTGTTCAATTCAGCTGCGGCAATCTCATACTATTAAGCTAGGCAGAAGTGAGTAGTAGATCTCTATTTTAGTATTTTGTCGAAAGCGCTTTTTTCACGAATTTATATATTACAAATTTATATATATAATTCTCTTACGTGGCTCCCAAATTTTGGCTGAAGTACTTTGTACAACTAAATAAGATTATTTTATTTTCTTCATTTATAGAGAGAACAGTCGGCAAAGAATTCTGTTAGGTTAAAAAACATTTCGCTAAAAAAAGAACGAATTCTAAAAGAAATAAAAATAAACAACTTAAAAAATAAAAATGCTGTTGCCAGCCATAGATTTTTTTGAAAGTTAACTTAGCAACATAAATCAAAATGACATACAAGAGCAACTAGATCAAAATCATGATACCTGAGCGCTTGACGTAACAAATTCTTCAATTCTATAAGTGTTGTATCGCCAAATGCCCAAATTAACAATTGCAATTTCAAATTAATATTGAAATGTACAGGTTTAGAATTTTCTACAGTGAAAAGTTTTCGGAACTTCAGTATTCAAAAAAGTATACAAAAGCTAGACGTTAATAACGTATCCAATGAGAGAACAAAGCGAGCATTAAATGAACTGCGAAAGCAGTTCCGGGGGTTGCAGTTCGGGGGTCGCAGTTCGTGCTAAGCATGATATCCTACTCGCTGACCGGCCTTTGTAGGGGTCAAGAAACTGGCCTTGTATTAGAAAGGTTCTGGATTCGAATCCCGGGCAAGGAATGGATGTTCGTTCCTTCCCTGTACTATGTGTCCTTACTGTGGGGACAAAGTTGGCCCACCTAATATGGTGCCCCTGAAAGAGTGGCCAACAAATCTGCTCTACAGATGCCTGTATGACGAAAGGTCATTCTAGGTGGGCATTGGAAAAAAAAAATGATATTCTACTCTTAGCATTTGCCGAGAAAGTATGAGGTCTTTCCGATCCTGATCTTCTTTAAGCCCTTTTTTAAGCCAGAGGTCTTTTTTAAGTTTGTTCCTATCTCTTTTTTTTTACCTGGATCATAATTCTTCACTCAAATCAAATTTTTAAAATGGAATTTTTTCTTAAATAAAAAAGTATCTTGACTTGTATTAAATATCTTCAGAAGTTTAGTTACCTTATAATATCTCTTATATATAAAATAAATTAATGCACAAAACTTTAAAAAAGTCAATTATTTTACTCCGTACGGCATTAGTTCGCTATAAAGTTTGCACATTGACGATGAAAAATAAATGTATGCCTCGCTTTTGTCCTGACCACAAACTTAGAAATAGCGATCCCACAACGAATCCTGTCCACAATCTATAAATCTTTAACATTTCTTTAAACTGTTCTCGTCCTTACGTTATCATTCTTGGCTTTTAAATTTGCTATAAAAAAAAATTTCAACAGTTTATCGCCAAATACATTTGTAACTTTCCGCTAAAAAAACACTCTAAGTTCGTCACTTAGTACCTTCATCCAATAGATCTATTAAATTTTAATAAGACTTATTGATTAATGCTTTACTGTTAAATACGACTAAAGATCTTTTCCCGAGAAATATAATTTTTTCCCTAAAATATCGCCTAGAACTTTTATTCTTTATGCTGTTCATTAAATGAAACTGAAACCAAATTTAATGATTGTTCGCTAGCACTAGATATTTTTCTTAATTAAATGTTTCATTATCAATTAAAAAATAATATAAGAAAGAAAATCAACAAAAAAATAATTTCAAAATCGAGTCTTAAACTTATCCATTAAAAAAAATCCTCTCACATTTCTTTGAATTATTTCTCAAAATTCTATTTTAATTGCAAACAAAGCTGATTTCAATGCTTCGGTTCGTTAGAAAAAGAACAATAGAGTTACGCAATAAAAAATCGAAATCGAAAGGAATAAAAAAAAAAAGAGTGTTTTTGTTCAATCCAGGATTCCGGAAACTCTTCTATCGTTGTGATTATTAAAGAAATCCCCGTAATTAGAGCGACATTTTTTTCTTTTGGAAAATTTTGGAACAAAACTTTTTTCCGATATCTGGAACGCAAGCGAATAATAGTATAAATTCTTATTATGAAAGAACAATCGTGATAATTCTTTTTCTTTTCGTTCTAAATGAAAATAATTTAATGAAATAAAATAAATCTTCTCTATTATATTTCATGTTCTTTAGGAAGCGTTGAGTGGATTTTCGAAGGGAAAAAAATGGATCTTCCTAATGAAGAGAAAAACAAACCTTGCTATTCTTTTTATCCTGCTAAAAAATCGAGTTTTTTCCGTGTATTGTTGAGAAGTTCTTATGCAAGTATTAAGTCCCAACAATAGGGTTTATTATTATTAATTAAACAGGTAGTCATATTCTGTAGTGAGACGCATTGATATCTTTGTTCTTTAAGCTGCATTTTTTAAATTAACTACCTGTTCTGATTCTTCAAAATTATGAAAAAGATTATAAGAAAAACACTGGTTTGCTTTAGATTTTTAAAAGGTACAAAAAATTACATTTTGGTATTTCGTGTTAACGAGATAAAATTAAAAAAAAAAAAAAAAAAAAAACTATAAAAAATATGACATTAATTTTTTTGTACAGTGCACAAAATAAATAGATGAACACAATAAATAATTCTTAATCTAGTGATCAGATTTTCTCGTAATAGGACTTAATTTTGATGGTTCGAGGACCTTACCTAAAGTATTAAGTTAATTTGTGATATTTTAGGTTGCAAAATAAGATATAAAAGCGTTCTTTTTCTGAACAAAACATACCTTCTTTGTGATGGTTTTGGATTTTAACCTATCAAAATATGAAGAAAAGCTACATTTTAAAAATTAAAGTACCAATAGTTTTAGACAGGAAAGTGGCTGAAAAATTAATCCCTTTTTATGTTAATTCAGTTTTAGCGTATTTCTGGAAGTTTTTAGTCAGATAAAAAAAATCACTTAATTACACGTTAATCCACGTTCAAAAAATTTAATAAATAGTTATTATTTATTAAGAATTAAGGCATATCCTTATAGCATACATAATAAGTATAATTGAGAAATCAATTTGAAACCAAGAAAAATAAAGAGCAAGTAAATCATTTAAATCAAATTGTAATTTACTTAATGTTATTACAAAATATACCTAGTTTTCATTGACCCACAACATTCTCAGGAAAAAAACATAAGCATTTTTAAGAAATTATTGTAAAACAAATAGCTAAACAATTAAAAATAATTTTGTAAAACAATAAATGAATATGATAAACGCTTCGTTTAGCTAGTAGTTCTTATTACCGAAGCGGGGCGCTGCACATATTTTTTTTAAAGTTCTCCCGTTTGGCTGTGCTTCAAAAAAATTACAAATTATATATTTTATATACACACAGTAGCATTATGGTGTTAATTCATACACTTCTCAAGATAAAAACTTATAAGAAAAGTTAAAACAGCTCGAAATAAAAAAACACGCAGTTGCCTAAAAAAAATTTTTTAGGAGAAATAAATCAGAGGAGAGGACTATGAAAGCCCAGGATTGACCTTTGTAAACAATCACAAAAAAGTGACCTTTATTATTTTTTATTTAATATATTAGCAAAGGGTAAACATGCTAGAGTGACTAGTCTGATAAATGACGAGAAACGGAAATTCTAGAAGAGTACACAAATATTTCAATACGTTACAATCCATATCTAGAACTATTTCAATTTTAATAAACAACATCGTAGCTATATATTTCACGACCGAGTGCCTAATCTGATTTACTCAGATATTTTCACAAGATTAACTTTTGTGAAAATATCATCCACCCTAGTTAAAAGCAGGCCGAAATTGAGGAGTGTCTTTTTAAGATATCCACGGCGATGGTTGTTCTGATAAACATGTGGTAATATTCCATCCAATAGGGGTCTCCGAGGGATTTAAAAGCATCTTAAATTCTTGGCGGAAACCTTAAACTTCTTGTGGCAGCAAAAATAGTTCCGAACCGCTCGTGGAAGTTGGAACTTTTGACGAAGTGAGCCGCAAATCCTTTTAAAGCTCTTAGAGATGGTCGCCAAATCGGATGAGAGTTCGCGAAGAGCTTTCACAGAACCCCAAAATCCCGCTGTTGCTCAGCTTCGAAACTTTTAAAGCAGAGTCGTTGAAATTTCTGGGAAATTTTGTTCGAAGTTGAGAAGCCGAGAGCAATCGCGGAATATATTCGCTTTAAAGCGTTTAATCTGGAATAAGAGTGGAACTGGCAAATTGAATTATTCGAATGAAAAGATATACTTTACTTCTCAAGTTTGTCATTTTATGTAAGAGTAAACTGGATTCGAATTAAATTTGTTTGAAATAGTTCCTACCTACCATCACCGTATAAAAATAATAAAGCAACTTTACAATTTTAAAAATAATTTTTTATTACTATATGACAATATGTTGATTCAAATTATTTTTTTAAATATTATTATTTTAAGGATTAAACATATCTAGATTACATAGATATATATTAATGTGCATATGCGTAGAATAAGAGGAAGCTAGATTAATAAGGGAGATGGGAGAGTTTTTATATTTTATTTTATAACCT
Source organism: Parasteatoda lunata (assembly GCA_949128135.1). Lineage (NCBI taxonomy): Eukaryota > Metazoa > Arthropoda > Arachnida > Araneae > Theridiidae > Parasteatoda > Parasteatoda lunata. The sequence continues at coordinate 25,168,383 of OX421972.1, forward strand.
GCGTTGAACAAAATTTCCCAGAAATGACCCATCCATTTTGAACAAAATTCTGAAAATAAGGAAAATTCTGGTTCAAGCATTGCGATAAACTAGCCTTCATGAAGCCGGGATAGCCTGGTTGTAAGGCACTGGGCCCAATTTTTGGATTGGGTTCAAAATTAAAAGGCTACGGAGTTGAACATTAGTAGTCGTAAACCGAAAAGCAAGGGCGGCTGTTCAACGACGGTAATAAAATAAAATGTAACTAACCTTTATGGAGGACTCTTGAAGGAACCCCATTGAGAAGCGGACGCTCTCATCAGATCAAGTTAAAATTACGATGATAAAATCTGTTTATATAAAATCAAAAATTTAAAATTCAATTGGATATACCAAATTTAAGCAAATTTTTTCATGATTTTTTCCGGCTCTTTTGCTTTAAATACTGACTATTTATCTATTGTTGTAGAATTTTTTTTTGCGCGATCTTTATTTCTTTATTTTATAAGCTCTCGGTCTAGTAGGGGGATAGAGAGAGAGAGAGAGAGAGAGAGAAAAGAGAGAGAAAGTAAGAGAGAGAGGAGAGAGAGAAAGAGGAGAGAGAGAGGAGAGAGAGAAAGAGGAGAGAGAGGAGAGAGAGAAAGAGGAGAGAGAGGAGAGAGAGAAAGAGGAGAGAGAGGATAGAGAGAGGGGAGAGAGAGAGGAGAGAGAGGAGAGAGAGAGGAGAGAGAGAGGAGAGAGAGAGAGGAGTGAGAGAGAGAGGAGAGAGAGAGAATCACCAGTCATAAATCTTAACTTGGACAATAAAGTTTTTAAAAATAAAAATATAACCTAATAATTAGCGATAAAAACCGTTCCTTACTTGAATTTATATTGTCGAATGCGTTGTTGTTGTTACTAATGCGACTTGCCAATGTCAGCAGGAGAATTTAAGGCAGAGAGTGCGTTTCTTGTTTATCAGTGGCGAAATCTATTTCCAAGAATAAAACTTCAGCCACACATACGTCACTTCCCGTTTTTAGGGCGGTCTCATCCATACATCCATTCATTCATTTACAGATCGTAATTTTTCCTGACCCAGAAAATGATCAATCTCTAATTTAGTATTTCTAAAGGTATGATTAGGGCCGGGATAGCCTGGTTGGAAGGGCACTGGGCCCATGTCCAAGAGGTCGTGGGTTTGATCCCAGCCAGTCTAAGACTCTCCGTGTAGTAAATGGTGACTAATGCACGTTAAATCTGTCGAGTCTCAAAGTCCTCCATGTTCCCATAACAAATCAATACCTCTGGAGGTACTGATCCATGTGTTTCCTTGTCTTCTGGATTGGTTCAAAATTACAAGGCAACAGAGTTGAACTTTAATAGTCGTAAACCCAAAAATTGGGTTCGGCGTTCAATGATGGTTATAAAATATAAAATAAAAGTATGATTTTGTTATGGGGTACATGGAGGACTTTTTGACCCTACAAATTTAACGTTTACCGGACACCATTTACTACGACACGTTGAGAATTCGATATATAAATATATATTATATATATATATATCAGGGTTGGGGTTTTGGACAGGACACGTGGGTTTTACTGTCTTAAACTGGGTTAAACTGTCCTAAACTGGGTAAAACTGTTCTAAACTGGGTTAAACTGTCTCATAGTGTCCAAAACCTTGAACTTTGGTGAAAGATAAAAATTCTATAGGTGTAACCATTGTACACATAATAATTACATGTATCAATAAATATTTGATATTTTTTATACAATTTACTTTAACTTATTAAAAGAAAATAATACAATATAATCGGGAAAGGTTTATAATTTTTGAAGCTCCACAATTCATTGAATTAAATATAAATATGCTTTTAATACTGATAAGTAATGTTTTTGCATAAGGATAAATAATGCAATATTAAAAAATAATAATAATGATTTAAAAAAAAAATACTTAATTTGTTTAAAAATTAATCTTTTATTTTTCACAATATTTTTTTTAAAAAAAAATGTTATAATTTCTGCATGATAAAAAGACATCTATTTAAAAAAAAAATTGTTTTAAATATAAATATATTAGTTTAAATTGGAAATGCAAAATAACTGAGAAATGTATTAACAGTTTTGAAGGGCATAACATCAGTTTCAGTTACTGACACTGGCGATGTATCACTACTACGCTAAAAGAATTGAACACGAATGAAATAAAAGTATTCTTGAATAGTACTATAGATAAATAAACCTGTTTATGACTAACCAAACACTTAGTTCCTAATAGCTTAACCTGTATGGCAAGGTCAAACTTCAGTTATGTACTATTGAATGAGAGGATCAATTGAACTTGATTACTGATTAATCTTCCTTTGTTTAATGTTTAAATTGAAGAGTCAAACAATATTAATAAAACATTATACTTTTAAAAAGAAATATTTTCTAGTAGATTTAATTATTAATATGTTCTATGTTTATTTTACCTTTTAAATATTGTTCAGATAAAATTGTGACATAATTTGAGTAAAAGGGTTTTGGACAGTTTAAGACAGTTTTGGACAAAGGGGTTTTGGACAGGACGGTTTAAACCGTGGATTAATCCATTCTGTCCTAAACCTTGCCAACCCTGATATATATATATATATATATATATAATATATATATATATATATATATATATATATATATATATATATATATATATATATATATATATATATATATATATATATATATATATATATATATATATATATATATATATATATATATATATATATATATATATATATATATATATATATATATATATATATATATATATATATATATATATATATATTTATATATATATATATAGATATATATTTATCAGTGGTTATCGAAATCATGACTTCTTGGCCATGGGCCCAACGCTTTAGCAACCAGGCTATTCTGGGGCCATATAGACGAATGTTATAAGTATCAACGAGTTAAATTACTTTTTATTTATTTCATCTTATTGAGTGTTATTACCGATTGAAATTGGCGGAATCAAGTGTCTGATTCATAAATGCACTCAATAATGTTAAAATTTCTCCATCAGGATCAAATATTTTGTTACCCAATTTAAGGAAAACTGAAAGAACAGTTTTTTTATATGTTACTTTTCTCTATCATTTTTGGTCGAGATTTAAAGGAATACTATTTGATTTTTATTTTACATTTTTGCAAAATTAAATTAACGTTTTAGTTTTGCTATAACAATTTGATTAATACAAAACTGCAATTAACAACTAAAATTTGTAATCATAAAAGCAAACGTTACAGTTTTTTTAATGTTATTTTGATCATTTGTGGACTCAATGTGTTAATAATTTTAAATATTTTCTTGTAAAATTAGTGTTGTTTTGAATTACTTACATTATAAAGGCAATAACTAAGGTTGATATTTTCAAGTTTTTTTTTGAAACGCAAATATTTTTGAATATTAAATATTATCGTTACTTAATGATTAGATTAAACGTTGACTTGACGAAAACAATTCCGCAATCATTAAATTTATTAGTCTCGAATACTAGGTATTCCATTAGTTTATTTCAAATCAATTTGAAATTATTCTGGAAAATAGTTTTCATTAATGCATCGCTTAGAGGAATAATTTCCCGAATGGAATTTTACAGAAAGCTGATAAATATTTGGATTATGCATATATAAATCTATATATTAATGTGTTTATAATAATTTAAAATAATGAAGTTCTGAATAAATTTTTTTTGAGAAATCAAATAATTATACGAATTAAGAAATTAACGCTATCATATACAGTTAAAAATTTTAAAAGAGAATGTTTAACTGTATTTAAAACGTACTAAGTATAGTTAAATAAGAATTATAGCTTAATCTAAAAACCATTTAAATCAGAAATTTTCTAGTTTTGAGAGTTGGCTCGCAATTTCAAAAATACACAGGCATTATTTCAATTGAGAATTTCCTAGTCTTCGAAGTTCGGTTCAAAATTACAAAATCATGGAAGTATCATTCAATAAGTAGCTTCCTTGGCCTTGAATTTGAATCTATGCTGTATATAGAGATAATATTTGAAACAAATAATTCAAAGAATTATAAATTTTATATAATTATAACAATTATAATTATAAAATTATAATTATAAAATTATAATTATAAAATTATAACTATAAAATTGTAATAATAAAATTATAATTTTAGAATTATAATTAGGAAATTACAGTTATAAAATTATGATTATAAAAATATAATTATAAAATTGTTATATAGTTCCAAGTCCTTTATTCCAACATAACGTTTAAAAACATGAAAAAAGCATGAAAATAAAAGTCATAGTTGATAACCATTGGCGATAGAACGCATATCTCTCCTGCATTAATTAAAAAGCATAATTAAAATTAAAATATAGCCCTAAATTAATAAGCAAATATTATTAATATAATAAATATTATAAATTAATAAACTTTTGTAACTTAATAAGCATACTTCAAACATTAATGTAGAGCAGTTTGCTAATTAAAATAAACTGTACGTTTGCATTTATTGTACGCATTTTAACTTAAACTGTACGTTGCTTACGAATATTTTGAATTGTAAGGTATAAAATTTTTTACAGAATGTAATTTTTAGTAGCGAATTACAAAATTTGAGCGAAATGGGTCAAATAATTCCCTAGAAATAAAATTAAAGGAATGCAAATTTTTCAAAATTCGATTCCTCAATAACTATAACAGTAATTAATGAATTACTCTTGAGTAGTTAATTAACAAATTTGGAGTCACCCCATCGAACCCAACCTTTAAGATTGAATTTTTAAATGTAACGATCCAAATCAAAAGTTGTTCAGGATGGTTCATTTTTTATTTTGAGCACTGCACAACACCCACAAGGATCAAACAATTGAGAACTATGTTTAAGTGGATTAATCCTTCTGATGCGCCAGTCTTTAATTATACTGACTTTTTTAACATTAGAAAACCTCTAATCAATTGAAATGCGTGAATCAATCGGAAGAAACAAAACTATTTTCGTATATGATGAGATTTATTTTTCTTATTCCAAGGAAAAATAAAGTTATGAAAAACATTTAGGTGATAAGATTTCTAGTTAAAAAAATTGTGATCTAGTAACTATTGATAAGTAATATGATTTGAAGGACCGTTCTGCCACAGTATCTTCTAGGTTGAAGCCTTCAACCGAAACAATTTCAACATTTCTAAAACCTAAAGAATAGTTCGTTCTATATACCGAATAGATACATTCTTAAAAGCACGTGTAAAAGTCACAATTGAATTGCTTAGCAAATAGTATCTTATTTCTTTTACATTTGCAGTAGGCTTATAAATATGTTGCTATATTTGTAACAGTACAAAATATAATAAGACAGTGCATATTGCGTTAATAAGTAGTTGTTTTGGGTTACACATGGTTTATCTATTCAGCACTCAATATTTTTCAGGATAGTACGATTTAGAGCGCTGTGGTACAAATTAGGCTTCGTACCATTTAACAGACCTTGCTAAAATAATTAATTTTCAGTACTTACTGCACAAATAATATCACAAAAATATAAGTAGCTGAATGATGATATTTCATTATTAAAATATTTCAAATGAATTGTCAGTGATCTGTGACAGATAAAAATTTTAATGTGAAAAGTAGTACGATTTATACAACTATATAATTATTTAAGTAAAAAAATACTAAATGGTTTATATGCTACTTAATTAGTTTGTAATGCTAGAAATAAAAAATAACGTCTTCTTTTCGGAGATTATTTCCTACGACTTTAAAAAAGTTTTTCTAATGGATTATATAATATATATTTATAATATATATTTGTAATAAATATATATAATAGAATTTATGAGCTACTCCATTCATGTATCTTTGTTTCTAAGAATTTGAAATGTCGTTTGTTAACTCTTTTAAGCTTATTAAAAGAAGAACCATTTGAATTTCGACTCACTCAGCGATTGTTAACTTAATGAGATAAAACAATCCAATTTTTGATAAGTTTTCATCCCATAAGTCAGTTCCTGTTTTGAATCTGATACAGATATCTTATCTCTGGGATAGCAGAAATTTACCAAGATGTTGTCAAGCCTTAAATGATTTACCGCCCAACTTCATAGACTGCCTCCTAACGAGTTGGAACTTAAAATGGCGTAAATTCATGACACACAATTTCGATGAGAAGAATTTATGGCACGATCATCTCAGAAGATCTTTTCCCCACTTTCCCCTTTTTTGCCTAAAAGCTTCATCAGCAGAAATTTTGAAAGTTTTTTTTTCCTTATCCACTTTTCCCTCCCGAGACATATTTTTATAGTCTTTCCACTTTACTTGGTCAAAGATGTACATCTCTGGCGGTTATAAAAATGAGATCTTCGCCAAGTAAAACGAAAGTTGGCTTCTCTGCTGTGATTTTACGTTTTTTGATGACGTCTGCTGGAGAAACGAAAATTCTAGTGAGATGGGTGGATACTTGTATCGGTTTTGATGAAAAGAGATATTTATCTTTGATGTTTTTATTCAGTTTTTTTAGTATGCTCAGTTTTATGTTTTTGCTCAGAATTTCCATTACGTTTAAGAGGATTGAGGTAAGAAAAGTGGGTTCTGTTTTTGAATAAAAGTTATATTTGTGAAACTTTTCACGAACAAGATTTTGTAGAGAATATATTTTGCAAACGGAGAAACTGAGTTTTCAAATTATTTCCTAGTATAATGAAATGGTAACAAATAAATTTATTTTATTAAATGAAGCGTTAAATTTAAAGTCATACAGGAGGGGGGGGGGGGTTGAAAAGCGACCTGCCCAGTAGTCGACAGTGCAAAAGTTAAATATCTATCTGCTACTATTTAAAAACATGCAAAGATTGAACTTTGTTTTTAAATATTACTACTTATGTAATGTTCTGGATGTGTATTGATGACTTGATTGTTATGATTGGTTTTGTATTGCTTCTTATCAGAAAATTAAATTTTTCATGGAATGTACCAAATGAATATCTTCTTAGGTTCCAAATTAGTACTAAATATACAAGCCCAAAATTATCACTCAATCTTAAGCGTACTAGAGTTCAGTTAATGTATAAATATTGATTGTTATGATTAATTTTGTTTCGTATCTTATCAAAAATTAAATATTTCATGGAATGTTCCAAATGAATATCTTTTTAGACTCCCAATTAGTAGTAAATATACAAGCCCAAAATTATCACTCAATCTTAAGCGTACTAGCATTCAGTTAATGCATAAATATTGATTGTAATGATACTTGATTGCTATGATTGATTTTGGATTGTTTCTAATCAAAAATTGAATTTTTCATTTAAGGTTCTAAATGAATATCTTCTTATGTTCCAAGTTAGTATTAAATATACAAGCCCCAAATTATCCTTCAGTCTTAAGCGTACTAGCATTCAGTGCATGCAATAATATTGTTTATTGTATATGTGATATTGTTGATGTTGCATACGGGAAATGCAGTGTTACCTAAAATTGTTAATGATGTTTAGCTTAAGTTAAATTCTAATATGGATCATTGCAAAAAAATGCTGCAAAAATATTTATTAAAGAGATGCAAATTTTTAAGGTGAAAAATAAAACAAATATGGCATCAAAATTTTGCAAATCAATATCGAGGCCAATCTGCTCTAATGAAAGTTATAAGGCAAGTAAGGCTGGATAGTTTTCACCTTTCAGTATAAATGTAACAATATATGGATATATTTATAAACGAAATTATATGGGTATATTTATAAAATCCTCACATATGCATCCAGTGCCTTTAAGTCTATCAGAAATTCCTTGAAGTTTAAAATATTTAAACGATGGAGTGTCCAGTTGCCAGATCTCTAGACTTGAGTCCCTTAAAGCATGCCTAGAATACTCTTGGTAGAAGTATTGCAGCACGTAACGCTTTCCCAGTACGTTAATGGATGGATTAATGGAATTCTAAAACCTTAAATTTTTTGTACTTAAAGATTAACTTTGTAAACAGTGTGAGAGCTCGTTGGAACGAATACATTGCGGCCAGAGGGTCGTATCTACATTAATTATGTTGCACCATTTTAGAACTATCTTGTTCTTGATGCGTAACATTTTAAGGTTTTCAGTTAAGGCCATTACTTCTTTGATAATTATTGGTTTTGCCCTACTTTCAAAAGTTTGCGATCCAATTATGCATTTTTTTGCTATCATTTTTTTAAAATATACATTAAGGGTAGCATTTAAGAAACACCTTGTGCTGCGGAACGCTTTGTACATCATGTGGATCTTTATAAAGTGTAATTTATATAAAATATTAAAATAAATGCTGGAATCCTTCTAATTGAAACATACGCTTTTAATCCGTATAAAACATTTAGCTTTGTTTATTATAGAAAAGGTTTATTGCAGAAGTTTAGCAAATTGCTTTATTTTCAAGAAAAAAAGGGTTTAACTGTTTTGTCACCTTCGCAAAATCAAAACATTTATTTTTGTTAAAGATGTTTTGTTAATTTCCTGTTAACGGAAGAACTGTCTTGTGAATTGTTCAAGATTATATCCGTAACGAAGATTTTTTTTTTTTTATTCGCTTACTTTAGTTTTTGATTATTTTTGCAGCTCTACAATGCGAAGAAATTGCTCGAGTCCGAAGAGTTCATGAAATTTTTTTTGCCAGTCTCTTCATTTTCAAACAACACTTCTCTTTAACTGAAGAGAGGAGAAAAATGTTTTTGAATAGAATTCTTTTTATTTTATCTCCTCCCCACCCTTTGAATGAAGATTAAACTTATAAAATAAATGATAAGTTCATTCACGATGAAGGACTTGACCGTAAATCGAAGAAAAAACAATAATTTTTAAGTATAAGATATGTTTTTCTGTAGGCTAGTTTTTCCTTTTTTGCTCTAGATAATATTATACAAGGTATGTTACACCACAATGACAGTTCTTAATATAGATTTTTAGATCTTTCTCAAAAATGAAGACAATTAAGTAAAGACATTGGGGGCCACAAATAAATATTTAAGAGAGAGAAAAAAACAAAAAGTTATCTGCCTCGGATGAACCGCTTTTCAGGGAATAGAGCGTTTGCCTTCCAATGAGGTGAACCGAGTTCGATTCCCAGCGGTTGGTCGATACGAATTCCGCACCCGGCTCGCGCTGACCACAGTGCTGACGTACGTAAAATATCTTCAGTGTTAGACGGATCATGGGTTAGACTTCTCTTGCTATCAGGCTAAGCGTGGAAGGTTTTTGTGGTTTTCCTATCCATGTAAAGCAAATGCGAGTTAGTTCCCTCAAAAAGTTTTCCACGAACGTACATTTCTCTTAATGCTTGATCCAGAAGTTTCCTTGTCTTCTGGATTGGGTTCAAAATTAAAAAGCTACGGAGTTGAGCATAAGTTGTCGTAAACCCAAAATTGGGTAGGCTGTTTAGCAAAGGTTATAAAATAAAAATAATCCTTTTTCATTTCTTCATTGTTCACCTCATTGTCTTTGTAATCAAACAGTTATTATTCACCTGTCAAACTCATTAGTGATTTGTCAGATTTCAACATCAATGTCTTGACTACCCAAGTGGTACAGTGTTGTAAATTGTGACATAGCTTTAGCATATTCAAAGCACTCAGTAAATTTCTGTAGAGATATTACAATTTCAAGCAAATACTCGTAATGATCCATTTTAACCCGGTTGTATGGGCGAAATAAGACAATCGAATAAAATAACACTGTGGATATTTATTGGCGTCTACAAGACAGAACCATTGAGAACAATGTGGTAAAAATATTCAACAATTATCAACATTAGTGTTTTTAATAAGCGCATTTGACCAGAACATAAATCCATTCAGTGGTAACTCCGGTAAGTTTAATCCAGGGTGGTAATCGAGTCCATTTCATTATCCAAGTCCTCGAGATCTGCTTCATCCTATTTATTTCTGAGTAGACCACTTTAGATCGAACACCGGCTTTTCATTCTCACAGTACTTCATGAAGTACATTCATCCTGGATGCGGAGCGAAAATTTGTAAAGAAAACTTTAAAAAAAAAAAAAAAAAAAATAGAGCTCTTGAAGGGACGAAAGCTTTGACTAAACCTCACTAAATCGACAAAGCTTTCTGGTGAGTATTAAGAATAACTCCACTGTCATTGATAGGAGATTGATCAGAGATTTCAGTCAACAAACAACCTCAATCACTCGCTATTCGAACCCATGATCAAAACTTCTATTACATGAGCAAAAGGCAACTTAACAGTGGATCCTGATCCTTTTAGATGAGCTTTTTTCCCACCAAGACCAGGCCTTGACTGTTACTCTCCTGTCTGCTAATCCGAGAGCCTTGAAGTTCGCATTCTCTGACCTGATTTTAAGGCTTACCTTCCAAAAATATGTTTTTAATGGAGGAAATTGGAAAAAAGGGTGCTATTCCTTTTTTTCTAAGACATTCTGTCCTTTCAATCTCAGTTTCTAAATTGCAATTATGTCTACTAAATAATTGTCAACTAGTTACATAATACTTTTCAGTCTTTTTGATCTATATAATGACCATGCATACCATCATCAAAATCTCAGATATCAATTCCCATTTCCATTCTAAAAGTTCTTTCGGAATTATTTTCATAAGTCCTTGTAATTATAATTTTTACAGGGTGGGTTGATTTTATAGGATGGGTTGGTTTTATAGGATGAGATAATTTAAAATTTTCAGCATGTTGGGTAACCATGGTCGACCCCAACCTGGAGAACCAGGTAGTTCTGCCTCGTCTGGTATCTCCATTTTCATCCTGCTAGTAACTAAGCTACCGCAGGCATAGGTTACAGAATCGATAACATTCACAAGCCTCAGCAATATACCAAAGTTGGGGCAACATTGACGACGAAAAATATTTATTATGGGTGGTCAATACGGAACACCAAGTAGCTGTAAGAAAGTTTTATGTAAGTATAGAATATAAAAATTATTACAAATTATATAGTACTTGTAACGTAACTATATTTATTGAACGTCATCTGTCGATTGGAACAATTTATCGCTGGTCGGTTTCCAGCTTCTGTAATTTGATTTTCCCCAATCTACTGTTTTTTATAGGCTAGTTGTGAGTTCGTTTTTGTTGATGTCTTGTTTTTTGCTTTATTTTGTACCTGTTCTTTTCTCATTCATTTTATGTGTTTTAAAATAAAGTTTACGGTCATTCATCGTTGGCTTTAATAGAAAAACAATTACCCAATTATAGCATTACGTTTGTATACTGTTAATCGTTTTTAGTGTAATGAATTAAAAGAAAACCATTATTACATTACTGCTCAACTGCACACCAAAATATTACAACACTATATTTTTAGTCAATCTATCACAAAATTGCCTAAATTCTTGGGTTAGATTGCTAATAGGAAAAAAAATAAAGATATTTTGGTTCCTAAAGGAGCTTTAAAAATATTACATGCTCTCAACTCGCTTTCGGAAAGCATTAGAAAATAAAGTGCATTTCAATCAAAAGTTAAGTTAAGGTTTTAAAAAATATTGTTCATACTTAATTTTATCATATTGAATTTAGCAAGCGAATTTTAACGAATGCTCTAAGAGTAATACTTCATTTATTCTTTACAAACTATACATAACTAAGCATAAAAAAGATAAGATTTTTCTGAAGCGGAGCATATTTTAAAAAGTTAAAATAAATAAAGAAGTAAGCTATTTTCTAAAAAATAAAGATACAAAAACTATATTAACTTTTCCTATCATCTGGTTTTTGAAAGCTGGGAAACGAATATACCAGCAGAACCATATTGCTTTTTTTTAGTAGTATTCGGAATGAGAAATATTCGAAATTTTTCTTGGTTTGTGATGGAGTAGGAAAAAGAACAGTTTACTAAGCCTCGCAGTCGTATACCCGTTTGAAAAAAATAAAAATAAAAAGGATAAATCGAAATATGTGCCTTGTTTAAGGAAACACAGAAGACAGATTGCTAAAGTTATTGATGATAATGCGAAAAGTGTGTACTCGCAGTGACTTTACCCCTTTCGCCAGACGTTTGAATCTAGTTTTCTAGAACTTTCATACTCAAAGAGTGATGCATGAGGGGGTTAGTCATATTTATTTTGATTTCTTTTCGAAAGGCGGAGAAAGATTTCGCTTTTAATAGGTCTATTTTTCGCCTTATTTACGCATGTCTCAAGAACTATCTGAATAGCTTTGTTGTTGGTGCAGACCTGGAAATGTAACGTTTTTTATTTTTATTTGTTACAGTCCTTTAGAATATTATCGTTATAGTGTTATGTTTAAATTAGATTCCTGCTTACGAAATTTTAAAATTCCAATTTCTCTGTTATGCAAGTATGTGTCTAGACCATGACGTTTAGTTGATGATATAAAACTTCATTGACTTCAAAAAGTATGAAGATGGTAATAAAAGTCGACATGCGTGTATCGAACGTTCAAAAATAAGTACCAAATTTTAAGACTCACCAGACGTTAATGACGAAAACAAATGTGATTTGAAACAGAAAACGTCAAGCTGATAACGGAAGAATGGAAAATAAAAATCTAAGAAGTTAACACAAAACTTGAGATATCGCAATAGTTGATTCGAAAAAAAAAAAAAGAAACTAAAAAAATCTCTGAAAAATACTAAATAAAATATAAATTGGAACATATAGGGCGAAGTACGAGAACGGACGTCTGTGTACTTATTAACATTTTGCATGCATATATATATATATATATATATATTTCATCTCTTCACACAGTAGATGAAGAGCATATGTTTTGCTCATTAGATATTGTTAAAGTACACTGCTAGATGCCATCTCAATTTTACTATAATTTTTTTTTGTTGATAATTTCAGCTTTGTTTCTTCTTCTTGTTCTTTTATAAAATATAATTTTGCATTCAAATATTCATAGTCGTAGTTATTTCTTGTAGGAATATTATGGAAGTTAAAGTAATTTTATAAATTGGACATGCTAATTGTTTGATCAGCAACACTTGAAAATTGTCCAATTACATAGTTAAATAAAAAAAGAAAAAAATAGAAAGGCTGTTGGAGAAAGGTATTTCTCTGCATTTTTAAAACTGCTAAAAAATATTTGAATTTCTGTGTGGCTGATTTTTTTTAAAAAAAATAGCAATTTCTAAAACATTAATTAGTAAATGAAAAAATATTTGCTGAAATTAATTTTTCCGTACAAAGAATATTTTTAAAAAACAAAGTTTGCTTGCGAAAATCATTGCAAATTGTAGAAAAGTTTTATTACTTTACGAAATAATGCCCCTATTAGAATGATTGGTTGGGTTACAGCAATTACGACGAAGTCCAAATCTGGTGCTTATGATTGCTTATGATCTATGATCTATATTGCTCAAAAACTATCTTCACTTATTCCCTTAAATAAATAAACATCTAAATAAAAAACACTAATTATGTCAATAGTTTTAAAATTTAGAAATATTTTACAGAAGTTTTTAAAAAATATTTAATTACAATATATAGTTAAGAAATTAAATTAAAATTAAAATATTTAGTTTTAAATCAAATTTTTTTTTTTATAAAATATTTTAATAGATAATAGAATATGTTAAGTTAAATGAATGTGTGTCAAATAACTTATTCTACAAAGAAATGGAAAAATAAAATTGCATACAAAAGTTATGTTTTACATCGAAACAAAACTAATTTAATAATATATGCATATAATATTTATAATAATATAATTATTGTGCAAAGAAGTGGGAAGAAATAGTAAGTAAAAGTAATGTCTTGGAATGTCACAAAACTAATTTTATTATCTTTAGCAATGAGTAGATATTTAGTTTTTAAAGTTTAATCAATAGATGGCACTGCATACCTTAAGAGCTTGTATATCTGGAGCTTAAACATAAAATGAAGTTTGAAATATTAAGTAAAGATTAGCCTTTTTAATTTTATTTTCACTGTTTAAAGGGGAACACTTTCGTTAAAATTTTAAATGAAAGATTTATTTTATTTTTACATAATTTGTTACTTATCACATTCGCCATTAAATGTTACGTACTAAGATCTTATTTTAAATAAGATTAAAATTATTTTTACATAATTTTTTTTTCTGAATGTTTTCATATGTTATTCAAATAAAATTAAATTACGAAATAATGTTCTAGACTTTTAATGATGTAAAAAGTTTTTTAGTTTATCTATTCATTATTTAAACTGAACATAACTATTTTAAGTCAAATGAATTTTTAATAACCACATGCAATATATACGAGTAAATTTAATTATTTCTTTTCTATTTATTTTTCATCGAAAATTTTTAGTTAGTGCAGTCCAGTAGATTAAATATACTCGTAACGTTTTACACTATGCAAATGAAACCTTTGAAGAGTTTTCAAATTTTTATTTTAAAATTTATTGCATTTTTGTGTGTTTATTCGTATCTGGCTATTGAACCCATTAGTGTTTGAAAATAATTTTTAACTATTGAACCTTAGGACAGAGATGAAGTCTTGGGTTTAACTTGTTTCGTTTTAACTAATATTTATTAACCACATTTAAGGCGTAGAACAGTGTTTCCAAAATGGTGTTCAGCGGAAATCTAGGGTTCCGTGGAAGAGTTAAAAGGGTTCTGGGAGCTAGTACTTTTTATAACCAATGAAGAGTTTTGAAACCCCAGATTATATTTAGACCAAATCTCATAGTTTATATATTTTTTTAATCTTTTGGTTACCTTTAGAAAATTGTACCTTTAAAAAATTTGGTTACCTTTAGAAATCACAAATATTTCGCAGTAATAGGCTGAGATGGCTGGGCTATCTATGGAGAAGCCCTAAAAATAGCGCCATGAGAATAATCACCTTTAAGAACCCCGAGGGGCCACGTCCCAGAGGCAGACCCCCTACTAGTTCAACGACATCAAAAATGATTTGAAAACCCTAAAGATTAGAAATTAGGGAGTTGCCATGGATAGGAGGCACTGGCGTTTGTCAGGGCCTGCAAGGGGCTGTTGCTCTGACAAAGAAGAAGAAAAACAATGTATCGAATAAATTCTAAAAATTCAAGCATTTATAAAATATTGCATTACTATTAATACCTAAATTCTTTAATAAAGTATATGTTTTCCTAATAACCATTTTCAACGTTTATAACAGTTGTTTTTAGTTTTCTTTTCGAAGCAAACCGTAATTCGGCTTATTTATCCCTTTTTAGATTATATATATATATATATATATACAAGAAAAACAAATTCATAACTAGACTAGATACAGCACAGGGACTGCAAATTACAGTCTAAAATAATGTCTATTTTAAAATTAATGATAAAACGAAAAAAAATCATCTTTATTCCACTAATTAAATATTTTGAAAATAGTCTTTTATGCGTCACGACATTCACAATTACCTCAATAAACTTCATTTATAAAGTCAGGGATCGGAAGAAGGCTGATTATTTAGGAATCGAAAAGTTAGGAATCGCTGGTGTAGACTTTATATGAGAAAACTCGATAGTTAATTGAAAAGTTTTTCTTATGGTGATTCGTTTTTATTTTAAGCTAACGATACTCTTGCGTCATTTAAACTTTTAAATAAAGGAAAAGGTTCTTTTGATAAAAATTTTACATTTTTCTGGTGATAAAACTGACATAAATTATTCGCGTCAAGTTTCTAATTATTCATAATTTTATTATCTTCTTAAAATTTATGGAAATCAAAAGAAAAATGTTAATTTTAACCTATGAATACAAAACAGTATTTTATGAATACAAAATAGTATTCATAAATTTAAAAAAAAAAACATCCTTAAAAATATATAAAATATTCAGGGTAATCGATAAAGCACATCCCTTAATATATATATTTAAAATTCTTGACTAATAATGAGGCAAAAAAAATTCACTTTAGTGCTCTTTAGTTAATATTTAATTAACAAAACTTTTTTTAAAATAAAAATTGATGAATAACTGAGAAGGTGAAATCTCAATATCAAAACCGGTTTGATCGCTAGACAAAACTCGAAGGTGTGTTTAATAGAAACCTTTCAACTCTGTCCAGTTTACTCTGGCATTCAAACAGGTTTTTGAATCTATTAACTTTTCACTTCAGTGACTGGTAAAGTTTAATAAACTTTTCCCCCCGTTTCAAAATCAAATAACGACTTGAAATGCGTACATATATTAAATTTCATCTTTGAAAAGGGTTTTAAAAATGTAGATTTAGGAACATGTTTAAGAAAAACTCTTTAAAAAAAATCACAATACTTCCCTTACGTGTTTTAGAATTTGTTGAATGGTCCCATATATTCTGTTTTTGTGGATTTGAGTTCTGGCTAAAAAAATCGCAATGTCAAGAAAAAAACTTAAGTTTTTAATTCATGTTCTTCTTTAATTGTGCCATTAAAATAGTTTTCAAACAGTAAATATTCATTTAACTGCTGCGACTACCTTCTAAATTCCACAGAGACAGTACTACAACTTCCATAACTGCTATTTAAATAACTTAATTGAAAGAGACATCAGTATACTCTGAATTGCAAATATCAACTTCAAACTAACGACCGCGGCATATTTATTTGTAAAATTTAAAAAGCAAGAGAAATATTCTTTTTTTTACAACACTATTCTACTTGGAGTGACTATTTAAAATTTAAAAGTAATTTTACTTAATGCATATTTATGACTTTTAACGGCCTTCTTACAAACTAAAATTCCATGCATGAAGAATTCATTATTTCATTACCGAATGATGGAATTATTTTTGTAGGTTCCCTTAACAACTATTAAGAAATATTATGATTTTAATGACTGCTTCATACATTAGTACGTTCATTTTTTAAACTCAATTGAAATGTAATTAAGGTAGTGAAATTCTTTTTCTTTTGTACTTGGCGTGTATAGTAAGGTAATGAGCCATTTAAATAAAAATTTGAACTGAAAACTAAGCGTTTTTTGTAACGTAAGTACGCCAAATCGTAAATAAAGAATAATTTTCTTCCTAAAAATGCGATGCTAGCAGAAAATTATTTTTTTTTCTTATTTGTTTTAAAGGAATTTCTTTAAATAAAAGAGATGCTTAAAATTAATTACTTTCTGTTAAAGATGCTCTATATCAGATTTCATAAAAATGTTCTTTTGCTGTGAGAAGTCATTTTTGTTTATCGCGGAATGGTCGGTTATTACTTTTATTGCTGCTACATTCTTCGCAATTACTTGGTTATTAGAGAAATTTATGATGTATTTGAGATTTTTTTTTTCCTTTCAGGACTAAATTATTTTATTTATGTCCTTGATTTTAGAAACGACATGTTTGAACATGATAGATAAAATGCCAAGTAGAGACGTGTCAAGGATTTTTGACTATATTTGCTGAACTTAATTTTTCATTAATATTCAGAAATAAGTTTAAAAAATAATTTTCTATCTTTCAGTTCATAATAGGCAGTTATCAAAAATAGAGAGCATAATTCCGATCTAAGGTTAAAGCTCTGACTTGCAACTCAAGAAGATGATCAATGATACACAGACACGTGACCTAAGACCTCAGCTTTAGCTGAACGTTTAGAAACAAGATGACGTGATAAATGATATCGAACTCAGTTTCTTCACATAAGTTAGAATGTTCAATACCACGTTAATGTTAATTAACGTGAAGTTATTGTTAAATACAACATTGTATCGCTCATCGAATTTGTTGAAATAAAATTTTTCTCGTCTAAGTCATTTACATATTTTACTTAAGTTTATAATTTGTTCATTTATTATATTGCAACCATGATATATTTTTGGTTAGTGAACCTGGAAACTTCATAATAAGCATAATTAGTTTGTTTATGTTCCGCATGGCTTCGTGCCTGTATTTGTGTTAAGTAAGAAATATATTGCGAAAGAATTGAAATCTTTGTGAAAGAATATATATTGTGAAAGGATTGAAATTTTTGTGAGTGTGTAATTTAAGAGAATTGATGCTTAACGAGCTTGGCTTACTCGAAATAGAATGGAAAGGACAGTTTCCAACGTAAACAAACCAGAATTAATTGAATACTTGTAAGTGACATCATGCGAGTGAGTCCAACTTGATTGGCTTCTGAATCGTCAAATGCTATGATTTACCTACGATGACGTCACTTGCGGGTATCCAATTTGCAGAAATTTATTTAATATAAATTTGAAAATTTGTTTGGTGACAGGAGCTCACTTAAGTTATTGCAAAATCTTTCCACACATACTTTTAAGAATATTTCTTTTAAAAAACAAAACAACCAATTTTGGACATTGATGTTAACGGAGTTGAAGTCACACCAAAAAATTGTAAGTAGATTCTAGTAATTTGCATATTAAAATGTTAAAGTTTAACAAGACGTTAAAATATATTTAAAAAATGACAGTAATATATATATATATATAACTGTGTGAGATATTTTTAGAATAAGCAATTTAGTGTTTTGATGGATGGCAAAAAAAGTAAAGTACAAAATCGTGTTAATATTTAAAAAAAAAAAAAAAAAAAAAAAAAAAAAAAAAAATTAAAGTAAATACTTTAAAGTTTCCATCCTTCCGTAAAATAACTTTTCAAGTATTTAAGTATATTTTCATACTTTTATGAAATATTTCTGTAACAAATTGCAATCTGTAATAATATGGGATTGTTTAAAAAATGTAAGTCTACTCAACACGCTAATATATTAATACTTAAGATAATCTGATGTATCAAAAATTCAGTAAAAAAAGTCAATATAATAAGTAGTGAATATTCAGTGTGTGTAACATAATCATCAATAGAACTTAGAATTAGCTAATGTTAATGTCACCTGTAACAACTTTCTGAGAACGCATCACACGACACGAGAATATTTTTGGTTTTTATTAGTTTATTTGTTAATTTTAAAAGTTTATTATTTAATTTTAAAATGTAGACACATTTTTGGATCATGCATGTATATTTTTTTGAAGAAATATGGTAAAATTAGCTTCTACAGCTAACATAAATCACAGCATGAGATAAATGATTTTTCTTCAAATTTATTGAGTACTTGCAACTGACCACATAGTTGTGTCTAATTATTAAGTTGGAAGCAATTTTAGGAACAGATGTAATTGGATACCTGCCAGTCACGTGTGACAAACCTGATTGGCTGACCCACGCGTGACGTCGCTTGCAGGTATCTAATATTTTAGTGGTAAAACTTAAAGTTGCTGAAGCATATTTTTTCATATTTCTTATGAGAAATTTAGTTAGTTTTTTTATTTACTTGCGCAAGAGCCAATAAAGGCTATACTACGCCGAGCATTCGATCAATATTAAATATGATTTACTAGGGGCTGAGCCCCTGTTTACTGTCACACTCCAACCCAAGTGAATGATTAGCAATAATTGTTGTTTTTTGGCATAAAACAGCTTTTTCTATGAAAGTTGAAATAATTCACTTAAAATATATGTATTAAAAAGAATCCTGTTTGCTCTGCTCATGTTTGTGCTCCCACTTACTACGTCCAAATACTTCCCTATTCATTCGCTGATATCTTGTGAATAATATGAATGGAGTAATTGTATATATTTTAACATTAAACAATAAGCTTGAATATCATAATTATGCTCATGCTTAGACAACAGTTACTCGAAAACAATTTTATAAAAATTTCAAATAAATAAACTTTTTTTTATTTTTAAAGTAATATTACAAGTAATTATTTTACGCTAAAAATATTTACAATTCCTTTAAATAACAAAATTACAAAGGCAATATTTTTTTTTGAAAATATCTTTCACCCAAGGGAATTAATTATGTACATTGTTCAAAAATTTTAAGAATAATCTTTATCCGTTTCTACCGAATAAGTTATTATTTGGTTTTTAAAAAATGCTTCTTCTCAAATCGTTTTCATTTTAAAAACAAATATGAAGCAACAATAAATTTTGCTACTAGGTCAGCTACGGGGATTTTTCTTTTTTAATCAACATTTTGCCTTTTCTTTTTAACAGGCATTAAAAAAATTGAAACTGTTTGTTAGTTGAGGAAAATCCATTATTGTTGTTTATAGGGAACTATCTATCTATCGATCTATCTATTTATTTATCTATCTATGAATGAATGAAATATATTTATTAAGCCAATGCAACACAAATCAAAGCAATACAAATTAAAAACAGGAAACAAAGAAATAAACACAAGGGAAATAAATTGATATATTGCTGTTTTGGCCAATTTTTAGCGTCATCCAAATCTGTTTTCCCCAGTTTAAAATACAGTTAAAGTAAGTTTGATAAGCTCTGTAAAAAGACAATTTTATGGTATGGAATTTCT